>JANBXE010000012.1:0-344279 GCA_024271855.1 Wickerhamomyces bisporus
ACCACACCCGAACACCACACCCGAACACCACACCCGAACACCACACCCGAACACCACACCCGAACACCACACCCGAACACCACACCCGAACACCACACCCGAACACCACACCCGAACACCAGGTAGAGCTACGTTGAATTCGATAGAGACAAAGCATGTCGTGATTATTTAACCAATTCAATAAAGAGAATATTGCAAACACATTGAAAATCCAATATATACAGAGTCAGCAATGCAGAGGTACCCTTAAATGTTCCCCACTTGATATTCCTCTCCAGTCTACGTATGTGTTACCATCTTGATTGATTTCCCAAACTTTCTCCAATAGCTTAACAGAAGTTAAGACACCTTCCTTTCGAGATATTTGATACAACTCGATGAGCTTACTTTTAAACCATTCTCTATCTCTATCACCCACTAAATCCACACCTAATAACACAAATGGTAACACAAAAATAGATATACTGTTTGATGTATAATCAATTCTCTCAATCAATTCTGTAAAAAGGTCATTAAGTTCCAGGCATAACTCTTTCACTAATAGCATAGTTTTTGGACTTTTTGAAGTTTGTTTATAAATGGTCTGTGATATGTATAACAATGAAGCACGTAAGCTGAACCTCAATTGAATTTGATAATAACTGGGTAGATTTTTGTTATGGTTCTCAATTGAATTGGTTTCTATTAGTAGCTTTCTTACTTTGTTTTCTATTGACATTGCTTCGTTTAGAACGTGATTCAAATTCTGCTCATTGATATATTGATAGCTCCCAAATCTGTAAAAACTATCATCAGTTCTCACTGATGAGTTTCCATCATAACAAACTTTAGCTAAACTATAGAGATGAGATATATGCCCGATAGTCTCAACAATATCTCTCATTTCAATCAGTGTGAAGTCAGGGAAATAATTAACGTCATCAAAAAAATTCAATTCAGGCTGTGTACTAATTATGAAAAAGAAATCTGCTAAAGTTGATTGATCTATTGGGTCTTTTTCATCGGCAACAAGAGGGAAAAACGCTAAGCATAAGTGGCTTGCAAATAGTTTCATCATGCATAACCCTGTTAAATTTGAGGCAAATTTTTGAACACCACCTCTAAACATGATAAAGTACCTTGATAACGTGATGAGCTGCTTCCATAAAGTACCTCTCGCACCTCTTAATAATTCAACATTTAATAATAGCAATATTGTCATCATTGTATGATCACATGCAATTGAGGAATAATCAGACATTCTGTTGTGTAACTCTTGTAAACAATGCAAATACAAATCATCAATCAATTTATGCTTTTGTTCTGAAAATGCACTTTTGTATTTCAATTTATAAAAGCTTAGAACAATAGCGGAATTCATAGCAACAGTACTTCCTATCACAATTGGTAAACAAACATTTAGGAAATGGTTTACATGTCCTTTTGTGTTACAAAATTCTTCAAATAAGTAATTTACAAATTCTCGATCTAACCCAATCTCTGCAGGAACATTGATAGAATCGGGGATACCAAAATCTTCATGATCAAAATTTATCCCGCATTCTTCTACACTAAATGAATCACCTATCTGATTAATATCAACAGCCAGATTAACATCACCCAATGACGTAAATTCTCTTAATTTCACCTTTAGTTTCTCCCTTGCTTCTATAGCTGGTACAATCTTTGAACTATTGGAAGTTATGAAATGATTCTTTATTAGTTCCACAGTGTTAGGGTCTTTAATGACTCTTAAGAATTGTTCGATAGACTTAAGATCCAATGGTTTATTGCCTGAAATATCAATATAATCAACTCTGATACAGCTTACAAAAAATTTCAAAAGTGATGAGTTGTCAGTAAGGGAAAAATTATCATTGACAACTTTCTTCACATTGTGATCAATGATCACAGGCACATCTGCAGAATTAGCTATGACATGACTTTCAATGAGAGGCAGATGGAAGGAGGAGGTCATCATGATATTTAGATGGGCAGAGGAACTGTTAATATTAGGATATCTTTGGTCTAATAAATCTTTCACAAATGATAATAGTTTTGATTTTGTTAGGTATTGCTTTGGCTTAATTCCCCCACGTTTTACTGGTTTCACGGCCATAGAAAGTGTAGAGTTACCACTATTTCTAGGCTGTCGTGATGAAGAGCATCTTGATGATGTCATCTGTGAGAAACTAACCATATGGAATGAGTTAAAGATGCATTGCACACCTTTCTTGGTACAATACTCACAAGAGTCACCATAACCTTTACATAGCTTTTTCCGTCTTTTGCATTCTTCGCAGCGAGCTAATCTTCTACTCATACTCTCCATTGAACCAAAACCAACTACAAATCAGCAACCAGTTGGCTTGTAGAAGGTTTTAGTGATTCAATTAATCTAAAGTCAGACTATCAATCAAGAAATCGGATCTCGATATGATAAGGAATTGTAACCAATCAATTTCCGGGTAAGCAGAAATGAAAAATACTTGAACTTCTGTTTTAAAACTCTCTAACCCATCTCACGTCAAATTAAAGAAAACTGGTTATAAAGAAATCAGAGGGATTTTATTCGCTTTATCACACATGCGGCTGAAAGCATAGACAACGGCTGAGAGACTGCTATCGTAATTGATTACGTACATTATTAGTTTTGTAGTTTTTTTAAAATTAATATCTATTTAACTGGCTTGGAAATGCCACCAACTTCCTATTCTTTCTATCGTTGTTTTTCAAAAGTCAGTAGATTCTTCAGCTTTTCTAGTGAGCTGATCAGCAGCCATTTCCCTTAGCTGTTCTTCGTACATATTTTTCTTTCGCAATCTTTCTTTAGTAACATAAAAGCCTCGTGGAATGACATACTCAATATCATTAATCGGTTTGTTTTGAGTTATACACGTTGCAATAGCCTTACCTGAAAGGAAAACTCTAGGCATACCATGTCCATGGAAACCAGCAACGATATAACTATTTTTTTTGCCAATGCAGTCTAATTCACCAACGTATGGCAAGAGGTCATTAGTCATACCTAATATACCACTCCAAAGGTTAGTGATCTTGGTCCTAGTGTTCTTCCAAGAAGAGTAAGTATCTTGCATAAAAGTTTCAAACTCCTTTTTGAATGCTTCTGGGACAGAAGAATCGTCAACGTCATCAAAGAACCCTTTCAAATGATCTGGCTCTTCAGCAGTAAACATAATTCCATCCTTACCTCCAGTGATTACTGTACCGTCCAATCTATTGATTAGGTAACAACTATTTGGGAGATCAGAAAAGATGCCATAAGTGTTCGTCAAATGAGGGATGGCAGATTTATCTTCTGGTTCAATAGCACAACAAACAGCCTTTTGTGGGACAATAGTGTTATCAAAATCATTTAACAAAGCTTTGGTATATCCATTGGTACAGTAGATAACTTTTTTAGCCAAAGTGGTACCGCGTTTCGTCTTGACTATCCATTTATCAGCATCTGGAATCACTTCAGTAACCAGCGTGTTAGCTTGTAAATTCAAACCTTTATCTACACATTTTTTCAAAACCGCAGTCATAAGTTTCCATGGCCAACAAGAGGCAGCAGGATAAGTTACTGCAATATCTGTTTGATTGTTTTTAGAAATAATTCTAGCTTGTTCGCCATATAAAATTTGAAAATGCTTCTTTAATTCGTCAGTGATATGCGGATTTTTCAGCATATTTCTGGCACTAGTCAAATCTTTTTCAATTCTTGGATCGCCGTTTCTTGGATACACGTCACAAGCTCTGGTTAAATAGAAATCGCAATCAATTTCATTATCATCGACCAATTTCTTCAAAGCCCATAAATGCTCAAATTCTGAGTTAACAACTTCAGCAGCACCCCTTTCACCTAAGATTGATTCATAATAATCGTAAAGTCTATGGCAATAAGGCTTTATATGTCCACCATTACGACCAGTAGCACCTGAGCATATTGTTCGAGCTTCGTAGAGAGCTACCTTCAAGCTTGGATCTTTCTGTTGTAAAAAATAAGCAGTAGAGGTACCAGCATAACCAGAACCAATGATCAAAGCATCAACTTCTCTAGGAAGGTCCTCGGTTGTTCTATGGCAAGAAAATTCGTCCTGTTGTGTCAACCAGTAAGAAATGGTGTAGTTATCCTTTGGAAAATATTTTGGATTAGACATAAAGGTAAAGAGATAATATGGATTATTTGTTATCTTCAGTTCTTAGCAATTAGGTGTCTCGATAAAAGAGCAATGAGCACTCTTTTATAGGAAGATTGAATAGATGCGATGGCATTATTGCAAAGAGTTTATTATTGGCACAATTACTACAGTAACTGAAGTAGTGCGCTTCTTATCGGTCGCACATATTTCCTCTTGGGGCAGGAATCGCGAAAAAATTTGCCGGTTCTGTTTTTGTCTATGTTTTCTTACTGCGCGTGATGCAAGATTTGCTATCAGGTCGAAAGTTGGAACATTTTCGAGGATCTATCGTTTAAGATAAGGTCAAATGGTTGGACCCAGGTTTATTTCACCTGCCTAATCTCCAACGTTAACGAGCAGTTCGCAATACCTTCCATATCCGGAAATTTTGTCTCTTGAACAGGTGAAAAGTCCTAGTTCCAAATCTATATATATGTATAGATATATATATATATATATATCTATACACATATATATATGTGGCCTAGCTTTTCCTCTCAAACAACTCTTAATTGTACAGCTTTTATCCTATAACAACGTTCAGTGATTAAACTATGTCTGACATTGAAAGAACCAAATCAAACACCATCTATCGAGCAGATACTATAGAAGATGTAGAAGGTGAATCAGGTGATATTTTGGACGCTGTCGTCTCTCTCAATGGTAAAGAATACCATTTTGATGCCTATAATGTCGATGAAGCTATGAATGCAGCAATAGAATCGAAAGGTCTTGTTTTAACCCCAGAGCAGGATAAGAAGCTGCTACGTAAGATTGACTTATACCTCTTACCTTTTATTACTTTTCTGTATGCTGTTCAATACATGGATAAAATCACAAACTCTTTTGCATCCATCATGGGTATGCGTGAGGAATTGGGTATGTCTGGCTCGGTTTATAGTTGGTTGGGCTCAGCATTCTATTTGGGTTACTTGATCTTTGAAATACCGGCTTCGTATCTTTTACAAAGATTCCCGATGGCTAAAACAACTTCTGTTTTCATCGTTTTTTGGGGAATCTGTACTTGTTTAGCTCCTGCTACTAATACGGTTGGGTTTATATTTTTAAGAGTGATGCTCGGTATGTTCGAAAGTGCAGTCACACCAGCAATGGTTATCATAACCACTCAATGGTACAAGAAAGAAGAACATTTCATGAGAACTGCTATCTGGCTAGGTGCTTGTAATGTTGGTGGTATCATTGGATACGCCTTCGCCTATGGTTTGTATACTCACGGAAGTAACTGGTCTATTGCTTCTTGGAAAGTGGTCTATATTGTTATTGGTCTTTTTAACTTGGTTATAGCTGTTGCTTTCTTCTTCCATATTCCAGATACTCCTCTTAATGCTTGGTTCTTGAATGATAAAGAAAAATTAATGGTTGTTGAAAGAATTAGAGCCAATAACCAAGGCTTTGGTAACAGAAGATTTAAAAAGGATCAATTGAAAGAGTGTCTGACTGATTATAGAATCTGGTTGATGTTCTGTTTTGTCGTCGTTGATGAGATTCCAAACGGTGGGATTTCCAACTTTAGTTCTATCCTTTTTAAAACTTTTGATTTCTCCACTCAAGCCTCATTACGCTTGAATATTGGTCTCTCTGGTTGTGGCTTTGTTTTCACTGTCTTAGTTGCTGCTCTTCACAGTTCTGGCTTAATAAAATCAAGAATAATTTGCTCTGTTTTTGCTATTGCAATAGCACTGACTGGCTCTTCTATGTTGGCATTTGCTTCAAATAATAAAGTTTCTTTAGCCGGGATGTTTGTCATGTCAGTTTCGGATATTGGTTTCATCTGTTTGATTTCCATCTTTCAATCTAATGTTGCAGGGCACACTAAAAAGATCGTCGGTAATGCTATCTTTTTGATTGGTTATTGTGCTGGTAACGTTATTGGTCCACAAACTTTCAAAGCTTCTGAAGCACCTGGATACCATACTGCGAAAGGTTGTATAGTTGGTTGTTATGCTGCTTGTATCGTTTTGATCATCTGTTTATTCTTCTCTTATTCCTTCGAAAATAAAAAAAGAGATTCCCAAAGAGAGGCCTTAGGTGATGCATATGGGAAACTTGAAAACATCGAATTTGCTGATTTGACTGACAAACAAAATCCGGCTTTCAGGTATAGTTTATGAGCTTTTTACCTACCGTGAGACAGAGCGTAGCGACATGTCGGCTTTGAGTCGTGTCAGCTAGATCACATCGCACAGGACTGCGTAGTATGG
This sequence comes from Wickerhamomyces bisporus, assembly GCA_024271855.1. NCBI lineage: Eukaryota > Fungi > Ascomycota > Saccharomycetes > Phaffomycetales > Wickerhamomycetaceae > Wickerhamomyces > Wickerhamomyces bisporus. The sequence goes on from JANBXE010000012.1 coordinate 6,386, forward strand.
AAAGTATAATCGCAGGTTCGATTATAGATGATGCCTGTGTTATAATTGTATAAAAAAAAATACATTGAAGCTCAAGCAGATAGAAATATTGGAAAAAGAATATTTGGTAAACTGGTATTTCATAAGCCTTTGTGCATTTTCTTGCTCCCTCTAAATCCTGTGTAAAGAAGCGGATTAAGAGAAGTTATAAATAATGAAACCAGATGCTGCCTCTAGATATGTTTTCGCCAAATATTCTGGTAAGAGCTGGAAAATAACCAGGTTTTTAAAATAGTTCAAACCATAGATTTTGCAATTTTGTATTTATAAGACGACCATTTTATTGATCAACTCGTATCTTAAATCTTTAAATATTAATACTATTGTTTTCAAATACATTTTTTTAATTTTTTTTTTATTTATCAAAAATGGCAAACGAAAGTATTATCACTATAAAAATTTAAACTATTGGAAAAAATAAAAAGCAAAGTTACAAGCTATAACATAGGTAGTTATAGACATTTTGGGATCTAATCTTATACAGCCTTTCCCAATTTTAGGCAACACTATATGGCTGTGAAATTGATCAGAAATCACTTTACATGCTCGTTTGCAAAACTTTCTATTTTAAAAATCTTAATGTAGGCACGATCGGAATTCGGATACCTCTAATAACTGATGGATCATGATAGGTGTAAAAGCAGTGCATATAACTGCATAATTTAAGAACGGGATTATTTTAGTGGACATCAGAATCAACTCACAATTCTTTCGTATACTTGAATTTTTGCGACGCTAAGTTTTAATCTCAAAAAACTACTTGATTGCAACGATCTGTATCAAAATAAGACAAGCAACAAACGTTAACTGTTAAATAAGTCATCTCAATCTCGAACATATTAGTGCTTATCAAGCCACTATATACTAAGATCACAACCTATCAGTGTCTTTACCATATAATCTGGTAACAAGTGTTAATTTAATTAGATGTGTCAATAACGGCATATGATAATAATCATCTAATAGAACATCTGGGGTATTTACTTTACAGTACAATGCAAGTGATATAATAAGCTCTATTCTGGTAGCAATAGACAACATCTCGCTCTTATTTTTGATAATCAATATCATCAACAGTATATCAACGGTTGAAACGACGCTTTATTTCAACCAACTAAATCCCAAAGACATCCAATGCCTTCCGTTACTGTCCACAAATTTCGAATTCCGACTTTATTGTTTCCCGGGATCTCAACAGGTTAAAGCTCTTGGGAAAAATCTTTTGCAAAAGCTTATTCAATGATGATCAATGATGATCAATGAATGTTCAATGAATGTTCAAACAATTTGTAGTTTGCACAAGCTCTCAGCCAATCAGTGAGAACGCATAATGATATTCTCTTATCAACTGACTGTTGGCTACTTGATATCAGCGCGGCATAGCGCGTTCCTCGTTCTGGTACACGCGTAACTCCCAATTAGTTAATTTAAAATTCTACAACGGATAAGTTTCAATTCAGTGCTCGATTTTAATTACAGTTTTCAATATAGCTATAAGATTACGCTGAATATCCTCATATCACACTGAACTCAATCTATTGAACTGGTCCAAAAAGCTCGATTAAGATGGAATTACTCAAAATAGTTGGGCTAATGGCTCTATTATCTTCAGTGGTTGCTGCTCCTATAGGTACCAGTTGTCCACCAATTGTACACATAAATAATGGCTCAATCGGGGGGCTTTACCTCAAGACATATGATCAGGATCTTTATTTGAGTATTCCTTATGCAAAGCCACCAGTTGGTTCTTCAAGATTTGCAAATCCATCACCTTTCAATGAAAGTTGGGATGATGTTAAAAACTTTACGGAATACGGTCCTGCTTGTTGGGCTAGTTCAGGTACCGATACTACTACTGAAGAACATTCTGAGGATTGCTTGACCTTGAGTGTTGTTAAACCACACGGAAATTATCGAAATTTGCCTGTTGCTATATGGATCCATGGTGGTGGTTATGAAGATGGTTCATCATCACGACCAGCTTATAACTTGAGTTTTATTGTGCAGAAATCTGTTGAGATTGGTCAACCTTTTATTGGAGTTGGCTTGAACTACCGGTTGAACGGGTTCGGATTTCTGAACTCAAGACAGGTTGGTGCTAAGGGCTGGACTAATGTTGGACTAAGAGATCAAATACAAGGAATTGAATGGGTTCATGAGAACATTGGCTCTTTTGGTGGGGATCCAAACCATATAGTTATATGGGGTGAATCTGCGGGTGCTTATTCTGTTGGAAAGCTACTAGTTTCTGACAAGTTAGGCTCTTATATTAAAGGTGGTATAATGGAAAGTGGATCAGCGTTGGCCTCCGGTGTTAAATATGCTGGTACGAAAGAAAAAGAGTACAAGCAGGTTGTTGACTACTTCAACTGCTCTGAAGCTATAGACACTTTAGAATGTTTGCAACAGGTTGATGCGCAAAACTTACAATATGCTTTCAACTCAACTAACGGCATAATTAGCTCTGCATATAACTTTCCTTTTGTTGATGGTGATGTTATCAAAAGGTCATCTTATGAGCAAATGTTGGACGGTGATTATTACAAAGTCCCAGTTTTGATTGGTACTAATACTGATGAAGGTACCCTTTTTGCAGATACAACCGTAAATACTACTCAGGATGTTATTGACGCTTTGACAGCTGCACTCCCATACTTCACAAATACAACAAAAGAAAAAATGACTAAATTATATCCAATCGATGATGCTTCACTCAAATCGCCTTTGGATCCAACTTATAACAAAACTGAGTTAGTGTTCCCTTCCACCTATGGTTTATATGCTAGAGTTTATCAGACAATGCTTGGTGATGTTTACTTTATCGGACCTACCAGAATCACGTCCAAGGTTTTGAGCTCTCAAAATGTTCCTGTTTACAAATATAGATTCAATATCCCTGATAAGTCGCTTGAATCTACACCATATCTTGGCACAACGCATTATCAAGAAGTTGTCTACGTTTTCAATAACGGCTTGAACCCAACACTTTCAACCTACGGTGGATCCTGGAACACAGACCCAAGAAGTGCTAACATCTCATCAACGATGTCAAAACTATGGGCATCTTTCATCAGTAATCTCGATCCAAATGTTGTTCCTGATTACTTATTAGAAGTCCCAAATAAAGATGGCTGGCCTGCTTATAAAGATTCAAAAAAAAACCTGGTTTTTGACTTGAATGGATTTTACTTGGAGGATGATAATTGGAGAGAAGAACAGATTAATTATATTGAAAGTATTGGAAGCAATGAGATCACGTTTTGAGTGTTTATTCCTATAAATGTTTGTATATTACATGAAAAATTTTATTTTTGGTCAAGATCATTATGCCCATTTTGTAAAAATAATCAGTTCTCATTGTTAGACATTTACAGTTTATAATTGCGATTTGGATACTAGAAAAGTAAAAACTTACATTCAATATGGACAAATTAAAAAAAAAAAAAAAACAAACTCTTATCTCTAGTAATATAACTAAAACAACATTAGCCATGTCCTCCACGACCAAATTGAAAATATGCAGGTCCAAAAACGGATGTATTAGCTGTAGGAAGAGAAAGAAGAAATGTGACGAAATGAAACCGATATGCTCATCTTGTTTTAAAAAAAATTTCATCTGTGAATATAAATCATCAATAGCACTTGGTCAACCCACTGAGATAACCACAGACTCAATAATCTGCTCCGATGAAAGACTTGGTAAAACACTCATGACAATCTTGAATAGTGACTACAGAACATTTGAAAGCCTAGATGTTGAATTCCTAAACTTGGAGGAGTGGCTTTTAGATCAATCACTTTTCAAATCACCGACCCAATATGAACTTAAAATACGGCTGCCCTTTCCTGTTAAATCCAAAGATCTGAAATATTTTGAATACTATTGTAAAGAAATTTTGCCTGAATTGTCTATTTTGCCTCATCAGGAATCAAATGTTTATTGCAAAATCCATTTCCCAATTGCTTTCAGTTCGAAATCGGTGTTTTATTCGTTGATTCTATGGGGATGTCGTTCCTTAACTGCAGATGCTTCCTCTAAAGAATACCAGATTGAAAACCAAGATGTTAGCAATTATCGGATGAGTGTTGAGGATTCTTTAAAAGGAGATCTTTTTATATCATCTTTCACAACCTATATGATTTTGGTTTGTATGGAATCCTCCTTTGGTGATACTTCAAAATGGTCCCAATATTTCACAGATTCATTTAATCTATTGAATTTGCAACCAGGGAATTTCAAGTATCTTTCAGAAAAATGCTTTATTGAAGGAAGAATTCTGGCTGAGAATTTCGCTTACTTTGATGTTCTTGCTTCTCAATCAAATGAGTTTGGTACATTTTACACTATGCTGGAGTATAATGAAGTTTTCAAAACCTCAGCCGTACATGATCCCCTACAAGGATGTATATACCCACTAATACTACTACTTGGTAAAGTCATTTGTTTATCTGTTGAATATGAAACACTAAAAATCACTGCTGATATTTCTGAATGTGATAGGTTTGCTTTAGTTTCAGAATTGTTAAACAAAGCTAACTTGTTGGAGAAAGAGATTTCATTCAGTAGACCTGACCTTAAAGTTTTGAATGGTGATTCTGATATTGAATATCATCTCACTCTATTTGAATTGTTCCAAATATCAATTCACCTCTACTTGAAACAGGTCATTAAGAAGCTACCACCAATGGTTCCTGAAGTAGAAGCATTATGTTTCAGCTTGAAAGATGATTTGAAGATTGTTATGTCCTCCAAAATTTTTAAAAGGAGCCTTGCATTTCCAATGTTAGTATTAGGATTATGCTCATGTAATGATGATAGAATTGATGTACAAAAAATGTTCGAATCTCTGATACAGAGCTGTGGTTATTTGAGTAGCTATTACAAAATATGGGTTGTTATTCAAAACGTTTGGAAAGAAAATCAAAATGGGCTCGTTTATATTGATTGGTTTAAAATAACTAAAAAATTTGGGTGGAAAATAAATCTAGGGAGATAATGGACATTCCTTAACACCAAGTCTGGTGCCTTCTTCAAAATCAATATCTGTCACTTTAACAAATTTTGACTTGAAATAAAAGACATCATAGCATAACCATGAGAAGAAAAAGACCGGAATCATGATATACCCATCAATAAACCCTTTATAGTCAAACGGTTTAAAAACAGACCAGCTTTGAACCAATATCAGCAAAACACCAATAAATATAGCGAAGTAATTAACGTATGGATAAAATGGTGCAACGAATCCCAATTCACTCAAATCTCTACCACTCTGTAACCATAAACTTCTAAATCTTAAGTGTAAGATACAAATACAAGTCCAAATAATAAATGCTGCAACACCAGTGACATTAACGATATACGAGTAAGCAACAGTTGAACCTTCAGAATAAGAAAGAATTGAAAGAAATCCAAAAAGATGACATGTGTGGATTGCAACATAAGGTACACCTCTTTTGGTAGTTTTGGTGAATATTTTTGGTCCATACCCGCTTTCAGCCCAACTAAATAGAGATCTTGATGCCAAATAGATTGCTGTGTTGATTGAAGAAAGGCAAATAATTAAAATGATTGTAGTGACAAAATATCTAGAGTTACCCCATCCAGCTTCTGTAAGCGCAATTAACATCGGAGAACGCATGACTTTGTCCGAGTTATTCAACATTGGACTATTGTATGGAACAGTGATACCATATGAGATTGAGAGTCCAAAATAAACATATAGTATTCTAACAATTGTATTTTTAACTGCGTTAGGAACACTTTTCTTGATATCAGTTGTCTCAGATGCAATGACACTAACAGATTCAATACCAGACATAAAAGTACCAGCATATGTGAGACCGTTGGCAATACCTTTCATCCCTGAATTTAAAGGATATTCTTTAAATGGGTTACCAGGAGAATGTCCTTTAACACCACCAGCTGCAAATATAATTGCGAACAAATAAAACCCACTTAGTATGATTAGTTTGAAAATTCCTAAATAAAACTCAGATTCAGCCCACCAGCTGATATCCAATGTTTGGAAACATGTGAAAAAAGCCCACATAATCAAATACCATCCATAAGTTGGCACGGTTGATGAATAAGTTTGAAGAGAGGATGTTAAACTTGTGTACTCTGCAATAATATTTGTAACCCAAAGAACAACATAACATAGTGCAACAGTAGCACCAAATCCTTTCGAAATGAATTTTGAACCCAATGTAGCGAAATTTCTATCATAGGTTGAGTTCATTTCACCAATGAAATACATCATTGGCACCCCAATCAACGAGATGATGGAAAATCCAACAATCATACCAACGGGACCAGATACCCTCAGCAGACTGCCAAACCCAATCAGAGCACCAGGACCAATGATCCCACATAATGCAATTAGATTAGCGCTTCTCGTGGATATACCAGCTTTCAAGCCATTGCTCATGATATAATCGCCATCTTTGTTTATGTGATAAACTGATGGCTGAGTCACCGAACCTTGCTGGCTATCAGCAACACTAAAAACGTCAATGGCTTCTTTTTCCATTGTTACTCGTTACGTGAATTTAAGAAGTAAAAGAAAAGGAAACATGCTTGGTATTTTATATCAAAATGTCACATCCTATCAACTAAGTTCTTTGATTGATCATCGCGATTACAAAAAAAGCGTTTTCCGACAGTAACCAACTGAAAACGTCGGCAAATCTAGATCTGTGTTTCTTCCCCCTGATATATATATAAAAAAAAAGCTACATCTATAATGACATTATTCATTTCTATAAACTTTAAAGAGTAACCATGACGAAAGAAATTGATTTGAGATTCAACAAGCTGGTACAAACTGTGCCTATTGTAGACACGCATAACGATTTCCCTTATTTGTTGAGAGTTCAACTGCACAATGAACTTCACTCAAATGATAACAAGTTTGATTTTGATACCTGGTTAACTGCTCACACAGATCTGGTTCGTATGAAACAAGGTAAACTTGGAGTTCAGTTTTTCAGTTGTTTCATTGAATGCAAAGATCCGGACTACCTATATGAAGATTTCAACAAGCCAAATTCTGCTGTCAGAGATACACTTGAACAAATTGATGTAACTAAAAGATTAGTCGAAGAGTATTCTAAGTCATTAAAATTTGTCAAAACTGCTGATGAGGCTTTAGAAAATTTTTTGAAAACAAAAGGTGATCAAATATCAATTACGTTGGGAGTTGAAGGATTACATCAATGTGATTTATCTTTAAGTTGTGTTAGACAATTTTATGACCTGGGTGTTAGATATATCACTTTAACTCATAATTGTGATAATCCATTTGCTACTGCTGCCTCATCTGTTGATGCTGGCAAATTTGATAAAGGATTGACTGATTTTGGTAAAGATTGCGTTAGAGAGATGAATAGACTTGGGATGTTAGTTGATTTAAGTCATGTTTCTTATAAAACAATGATTAATACGTTGGAAATTGTTCAAGCTCCCGTTATTTTCTCTCATAGCTCAGTCTATACGTTGACTAATCATGAGAGAAATGTTCGCGATGATATTTTAAAGCTTGTTAAGTCAAATGGTGGTGTTGTTTGCATTAATTTTTATCCTATTTTTTTGCAGCAAAAAAATAAGAAGGAAGTTACAATTGATGATGCAGTTGCCCACGTTAAATATATAGTCGATTTAATTGGATGGGACCATGTTGGACTAGGGTCAGACTTTGATGGTATTCCTCAAGGTCCAATTGGTTTGGAAGATGTTTCTAAATATCCTGATTTGATTAAAAAGGTTTGGGAAACGACTAATGCTACCGAAGAAGATATTTCGAAATTTATGGGACTAAATGTTATTCGTGTTTGGAGAGAAGCAGAACTTGTTTCGAAAAGATTGAAGAAACAAATGTTACCATTTGAATCCAATTGGAGTGGTAGAAAATGGGAGTTCTATGACTATGCGAGAGAGTTTCCAGAGATATATCCCGGTTCTTATAATGTCCAAGAAAACACGTACAACTCACATCAGGCTTTGGATAACAGCAAGTCTAAATGATGAATTACTATATCCTACCAAATATATATTTTTCCGACAATCACTATCTGTATTTGTCGCTTAACAAAAAAAAAAGGATACAACATAAAAAAAAAGAGATTCCACAACTTCAAACTAAAACTACTTTTTTTACAAATGTCCAACAAACAAGATGAGCGAATATACCGTTATTGGGGCTGGTATTATTGGTCTATATACGGTATTTCAGTTGGTCAATGATCTAGAAGTGGACCCTAGGAAGATAACAGTTGTTGCTGAGTATTTCGCAGAGGATCAATCTATTAATTATACTTCACCTTGGGCAGGTGGTAATTTTTCATGCATCAGTCCAAATGACGAGGAAACATTAGAATTTGACAAATTCACTTATACCAACCTTTCTAAGATTCAAAAAGTTTTAGGTGGTCCATCTTGTGGTCTCGATAAACTTCCAAGCACTGAATATTGGGACACTCATCCTAGTGAAAAAAAAATTGATTCTTTGAAATCATACTTGGATGATTTCCAAATCATTTCTTTGGACAGATTGCCTGTCGGGGTCTCATTTGGTATAAGTTTTACCACTTGGAACTTCAATTGTCCTTTGTTCTTATCAGTTTTCACAAATCATTTGAAATCGGTTGGCGTTAACTTTAAAAGAACAAGATTGAGTCATATTTCACAGTCATTTGGTCTTAACACTAAAGTTGTATTTAACTGTTCAGGTATTGGTGCACGTTCATTAGGTGGTGTTGAGGATAAAAATGTCTATCCAACACGCGGTCAGGTTGTTGTGATTAAAGCACCTCATGTCAAAGAGAATATAATGAGATGGGGTGGTAATTATGCTACATACGTTATTCCAAGACCGAATTCCAACGATGAGTTAGTATTGGGTGGGTTTCTTCAAAAAGATAACTGGACAGCTGACACATTTGGGGATCAAACTGATGATATTTTGAAGAGAACAACGGAGTTATTACCAAATATCAACGGTAGACCAATCGAGGTTGTTAGAGTGGCAGCTGGTTTAAGACCAAGCAGACATGGTGGAGTTAGAATTGAGCTTGAAAAGATTGAAGATGGGAAAGTAGTTGTTCATAACTATGGAGCCAGTGGTTACGGATATCAAGCTGGGTTTGGTATGAGTGCAAAATCTGTTGCTCTGTTAAAAACACATCAATTAAAGAGGTTCGCGAAGTTGTAATAGATCTAATATATAAATAAACTCATACAATTATTCCGCTGTAAACGATATTGATTAATGGCTATTACTACAGTGGCCGAACCGGATACGCGTTCCAACGTCTATCAATTTTGACCAATCAGAAGTGCGAGTTTTTCTAAAGCAGACACCCGCGAAAATACCACCAAAAAAGAAACGAAATTAAAAAAAAAAAAAAAAAAAAACTATTCAAAAAAAAAAACACTGGAAAAGTTTCAATTCCTTTCCTTTTCGCCCCCTAAACATCTAACTGATTTTTGAGATAAAGACTGGCTCTTGCTTCCTCACTCTTAATATTCATTTAAAATATGGCCTCTACTATTCCTCAATACACCATTTCTGACTACTCCAAATTCGCCCTTGCAGGTGCTATTGGTTGTGGTGTCACCCACGGATCTATGACTCCTATTGATGTTGTCAAAACTAGAATTCAATTAGAGCCAACCGTCTACAACAAAGGTACCATTGGTTCTTTCAAACAAGTTATTGCTTCCGAAGGTGCAGGTGCTTTGTTAACCGGTTTAGGTCCAACTGTTATTGGTTATTCTTTACAAGGTGCTTTCAAATTTGGTGGTTACGAATTATTCAAAAAAACTTTCATCGATTTCTTGGGTTACGAAACCGCTTCTCAATACAAAAACTCTATCTACATTGGTTCCGCTGCCATTGCTGAATTCTTTGCTGATATTGCTTTATGTCCATTAGAAGCTACTAGAATTCGTTTAGTTTCCCAACCAACTTTTGCTAACGGTTTAGTTGGTGGTTTCAGTAGAATCGCCAAAGAAGAAGGTATTTCTTCTTTCTACAACGGGTTCACTCCAATCTTATTCAAACAAATTCCATATAACATTGCTAAATTCTTGGTTTATGAAAGAGCTGCTGAATTATACTACGGTTTTATTCCAACTCCTAAATCTGAATTATCCTCTGGTACTCACACTTTGATTAACTTATCTGCTGGTTTGACTGCTGGTTTCGCTGCTGCTATTGTTTCTCAACCAGCTGATACCTTATTATCTAAAGTTAACAAAACCAAAAAGGCTCCAGGTCAATCCACTATTGGTTTATTAGCTTCCTTGGCTAAACAATTAGGTGTTGTTGGTTCTTTTGCAGGTTTACCAACTCGTTTGGTTATGGTTGGTACCTTAACCTCATTACAATTCACCATTTATGGTTCTTTAAAACCAGCTTTAAACTGTCCTCCATCAGTTGAAATTGGTACACCAAGTCATTAAACTTTTAAATAGAAAAATAATTTTGTGAAATTGTAAATATTAATAAACAATGTTATAGAAGCTTTTTTTTTTTAATTTGCAATTGGGAATGGTTTTTGATTCATGTAATCTTCTAATTCTTTATCTAAATCAGTGGTTGATTTTGATTTTGATTTCGGTTCAATTTCTCCTGAACCTGACATGTAATTCTCCAATTCTTTATCAAGATCTTCAGTTCTTGGTTTCTTTTGTTTGGTTAGTCTTGATCTTGATCTCCTATCATCCTGTGACACTGGCCCAATATTTAAAGGTTTAATTTCTTCAACAGTAATATGTTGACCAACAGCTTTTCTTCCATCATATTTATCAATAGCTTCAGAGTTCAACCTGACATCTTTTAATCCGATATAAGCAATACCAGTACTTCTTCCTGTTGTATTATATTCTAAGGAAACAAATGCCACCTCACCAACATTTTCAAATAGGTTCTGTCTTCATTAGTACTCATGATATCAGTCAAAATCAAAGAAAAAAAATAGCTCACTTTTAGGTCATCTTCTGAGATGTCGTAATGAACATTAGTCAATTTCAAATAGGCTTTTCCTCGACTAGCTATGTTAGTATTTCAATCAAAGATTTATAGTAACAATTCATACCTCAGCCTTTGAATTTTGGTCTTTTTTGGAGGTTCATATCTGTCTCTATAATTACTAGCTGGCCCTCTTGGTCTTCTTTCTCTAGAGCGATCTCTTGAATCTCTTGAATCTCTTGACCATCTCGAACCATGCGAGTCCTTTGATGCTCTCGATTCTCTATATTCTTTATTTGTCTTAGAGCGTTAGATATGTCGTTTATAGCTTGAACTGGAAACATACTCTGTATTCTCTCTGTTTGTTTCAATGTTAGTGAGTCAAAAATCAAAAAAAAAAAAACATATATTTGAGCAGCATACGCCTTTTGGCTGGTCACCAATAATCTCGTCAAGTGACTTTTCTAAAACATCACTCATTTCTTGTTGTTTATTCATTGCTAGTTGTTGAAGGTTCTTTTTTTTTTGTTCATTTGTTTATTTCGACCACCCCGAGAAAAACACTACAAAAAAGCTTTTGAAAAAAAATTAAATATTTTATTCAAATACGATCAATCTCTTCAAACAGATCTTTAAATCTAAGCTCAGAATATGTGGGCTCACAAAGGGTCTTGAATTTAACGTAATTTTTACGATAATCTTTATTTAAATAGATCAAATTTCCATACGTCACAGCAATTCTATAAGCAGCCTCAGAACTGGACTTTGATAATGAAATACCATTCAACTCCAATATACTGGCCAATTTATCAGCTAATTCTTTAGATTGATACTTATAAGCATATATACTATAGTTCAACAGTAAAGTTGAAATAGCATTGGAAATATTGGTGTAGATCTTACCTTCAGCGCCATTATCAATCTCAATTAAATTGATAATTTTTGCAGAAATTGGTAGCTCAGTAATAATAACCTCACCCCAATTTTTATTTAGGAAAACATTAGACAAAAATCTAAAGGTCATGAAATAGGTAGTTGGCTTAGTTTTATCTAGTCCAATTTTCAAGATATCACCCAATTGCGGGATCGGTTTTTCTAAATCTGGTACAATAAATCTCAATATGTCGAAACCCGGTAGTTTATTGCTCCAGTTTAAAACAATTTCAACAGCAACTTCAGCTAATCTCAAGTTATTTTTGGAATTAAATGAATCTTGGATTTGCCCTAGCTCGATATTTGAAAATCTGGCCTCTTCAGTTTCATTAAATTTTTGAATAGCCCTGAAGATTCCATCAGAATTATTAGTGGTAAATCCCAAATATTGTAATTGTGGAAGAACTTTAGGTTTGGAATCAACGTATGGATTCACTATATCGGAAGACTGACCAATATTAACTCCTTGAGTGTTAGTAGTGATAAACTTAACAACTTCTTCTGTATAGCTTGATGGTAATTCATTATTATCTAAAAATCTTGTAGCAGCAGTAAATGGATTTTCAGTGATATTGTAAGGAAGTTTTAAAGGAGGTTCGCCCTCTCTCACGTCCACATCAAACACATAATCCCATTTCTCACCGTTATAGAATTGTTTTTTTTCATTCGATGACCCAGAAACAACCTCGCCAACTTTAACCCATTCACCAGCCGACCATGAAAAGGCCTCATTAATTCCAGTATCAGATTTAACAACAATAACTTGTCCTTCCTTTTTTCCTGGTTTAATCAACGCTTCTGAATTCAAAACATTGGATTCATCAAATTGTTTTGAGTTCAACGCCATACTTTCAACCTCCTTTTGAAATTCCTCAAGTTCTTTAGCTGATGCAAATCTCGATGGATCTCTACTAAATATCCTGATAATATTGTCACTACCCCCAGCAGCAATATCACCATTAGGCAATGCAGAAATAGTCCAAACAGAAATTGATGGAACAGTAATAACTTGAATAGTTTTCCCGTCTCTCCAAACTCTGATAGTTCTATCTTCACCAGATGATACCAGATCACCATTCTCTAATATCTTAACAGAATAAACAAAACTATCATGTCCTGTCAATACTTGCACTAACTCCCCATTGAATTTAGTGATGTGAATGGTACCATCATTGGAAGAGCTTACAAACCCAGAGCCATCAGGTAATAAAGTTATTGATCTTATCACATCCCGGTGGCCAGAAAATGTTTTGATTTCTTTATCATTTTCCCATAATTTTATGCTTCCATCAGCAGATGCAGTTAAATATTTCCCTGGTGAAATGATTTTAACATCCCACACAGCAGCATTGTGACCTTTCAATGTATACTTCAAGTCATTGTTTTTCCAAACCTTTGCAGTAGAATCCCAGCTTCCACTTATTATTTCATCATCATTTGAATCCAAACTACAAACATTGGATTCATGACCAATTAACACAAATTTTGGATCTATGCCGGATGAATATACATCAGTAAGATTTATAAGTTTATCTTGGCCACCAGATACAATGGTAGAGTTTTTGGAGTTGAAAGTGAGAGCATTGACGTAACCACTCGAATAGAAGTTGATTCTGTCACTCCAGACACCTTGGGTGTTGGTCCATACTCTTACAGTAGAGTCTCTTGAGGCTGAAATGATTGTATCGTTGAAAGGAGACACAATTGACTTTACATCGTCTGTATGGCCTTCTAATGTGGCAGAAAGCTTGAATTGAGACATCAGAGAATAGTTATTCAAAGGGCCTTTTCAGTGGTTAACAATGATTATATTAAAAAAATGTGGCAAACAAGATCACTTAGTGAATTGTTCTTTTTATTGAAAAACCGGCTTATTTACCCTCGGGTTTAAACTTTTCTTCAAATTCTCCTTTTCAAATCAAAACAAGCGACACAGGCAGCACAAAATAACAAACCAAAAGCAGTACACAATGAGCTCACCTTTATTGTACGCAAAGACTGAAAGTGGTTACCTATTTAAGTCATCCTCTGGTGATGATTCAGTGCTTAAAATTGACCTCGAAGGTTCAAAGCTCGTCAAGCCTGGTAAGTTTGTTTTCCCCCATTTTGATGAAAGATCTTTGAAAGACTGACCAATCACAGAATTTTTCCCTGTTACTGGTATCAACTCCATCTCTGCAATAATTGGTGTCATTAGACTACGTTTGTCGCGTTACATCATTGTTGCTACGAAAACTAAGGAAGTTGGCCGTATCCGTCGTCATAGTGTTTTTAGAATTGTCGAGTATAAAGTGCTACCTCTCTCAACCTCATTTTTAAAGGATGATGATGAGCAAAAGTATCTAGAATTGCTGAAATTTCACCTGGATACAGCTCCTCTATTCTTCTCTTACAGCTATGACTTGACCAATTCCCATCAGAGATTATCACAAAAACCACCAAATCAACCATTATGGAAGTCTGCAGATGACCGCTTCTTTTGGAACTATTTTGTGACCAAAGAATTAATCGATAATGCCATTGGTGATTCACGCTTTGATCATTTCATTACCCCTTTGATCTATGGCTATGTCAATATTATAGAAACATCTACAAATTTGAATCCAATCTCTTTTGGATTAATTACTAGAAGAAGCAGATTTAGAGCTGGTACAAGGTATTTCCGTCGTGGGATCGATGCTGATGGCCACGTGGCTAATTTCAATGAAACAGAACAATTACTGATTCTTCATTCTTCAAACAACAGTTATGAAACTTTCAGTTACATTCAAACTAGGGGATCCGTTCCAGTTTATTGGGCTGAGGTTAATAATTTGAGATATAAGCCTGATTTGAATATTGGAGAACCATCATTCGAAGCTACAAGAAAGCATTTTGATGAGCAAGTTGAATTATATGGTGAAAATTATCTGGTCAATTTGGTGAATTCTAAAGGTTACGAGCTACCAGTAAAAAACGCTTACGAAAATATTGTTGATGCACTAAATGATCCAAAATTACATTACATTTACTTTGATTATCACCATGAGTGCAGAAATTTAAAATGGCACAGAGTTAAGATCTTAATTGATCATCTAATTAAACTTGGTTTAAGCAACGAAGATTTCTATCATGATCGTTCCATTCAAGACCAAACAGAAGTCATCAGCTATCAACGTTCAGTTGTTCGTACAAATTGTATGGACTGTTTAGATAGAACTAATGTTGTTCAATCAACCTTAGCACATTGGGTTCTACAAAAACAACTTGAAATTGGAGGAATCTTACAACCAAATGCCATTTGGGAAAATGATAAACTTTTACTTTTCAAATTTCAAAATATCTGGGCTGACAATGCAGATGCCGTTAGCAAGTCATACTCTGGTACTGGTGCTTTAAAAACTGATTATACAAGAACCGGTAAAAGAACAAAAACTGGTGCTTTAAATGATTTGTTAAATTCTATCACAAGATACTATAAGAATAATTTGAGAGATGGTCCAAGACAAGATTCTTATGATTTATTTTTGGGACAATTCCATCCGTATAAAGCTGTCACAACTCCATTTGACGATAAAAGACCACACCTTATTCAATCTACCCCTTATATTTTCTTAGCGTCATCTGTTTTGTTCTTAGCTGCAGTTTTTTTCCCAAAAGGTGAGTTATTAAATTTCAGAAATATATTCCTATTGACTTCTTGTTTTACTGTTATTGGTGCTTCTGCAAATTACATTTTGAAAAATGGGTTACAATATGTTTATTGGCCAAAACTCATTGATTTAGAGTTCATTTCCAAACGTGATATTATTACTGATGGAAAATCTAATTACGTTAAGTTCGTTAAAAGTACAAAATATCACTCACCAATACAGTCTAAGAATGATTGATTTGTTTGTTATTTCTTTTTTTTTTTAGTTATATACACATGTTAGGTTAATAGTTCTTCAACAAATTTCTTGATATCACCAGTTTTCATCAATGCTTCACCAACTAAAAACCCGTGAACACCTTCCTTTCTGTATTTATTAGCGTCTTCCCCGCCAGTTATTCCAGATAATGCAACCAGAATTGAATCTTTAGGTGTTAAAGAAACTAAATTTGAAGTCGTATTCAAATCAACATCGAACGAATGTAAATCTCTATTGTTAACCCCAATAACCTTTGGGTTCAATACCAAACATCTTTGAAATTCTTCTTTAGAACTAACTTCAACAAGAGGTTCCATCCCTAGATCAACAGAAAAATTGTATAGCTTCTTTAAGTTAGCATCGTCCAACATCTTGACAATAAGAAGAACAGTATCTGCACCTGCTAATCTTGCTTCTAGAATTTGATATTCAGAAAAAATAAATTCTTTTCTTAAAATGGCTGGTCTATTTGGTATTTGATCAACTGCTTGACGTGCAAATCTAAGATCTTCAATTGACCCTTTAAACCAGTGTGGTTCTGTCAAAACTGAAATTGCAGAAGCACCCGCTTCAGCATAAATAACAGCCTGAGTTGGTGCAATAGCTTGCAAGTCAATTGGACCCTTTGATGGTGATGCTCTTTTAATCTCAGCTAAAAGAACAGATTTCGAATTATTTTGCTTAAGTCTTTCATAAAAATTGATTACTGGAGGAGCCAATCCCAATTTTATATAAGTTTTCAAATCATCAAATTTAAACCCAGGAATTTGCTGTTGAAATTCAACATCTTTTTGTCTTTGTGCATAGATTTCATCTAAAATTGATGGTTTATTCTTTTTTGTACCATTAAAATAGGGCTGATTCTTTGGTGATTTAGCGACATCCCAATATCCACCTTCAAATCTCAGAATATTTTTCATCATTAGATGTCCTTCTTCAGTTAAAATACTTTCTGGGTGGAATTGAACACCTTCTATTGTATATTGTTTATGACGAACGCCCATTATAATACCAGTATCTGTTTTTGCAGTGACTTCCAAATCGTCAGGCAATGTCCCTTTTGTACCAGCTAAACTATGATATCTTGTAACAGCGACGCCTTGTGGAACATCTTTAAACATGCCTTTACCGTCATGTACGATGGTGGAAGTTTTACCATGAACAATTTCTCCAGCATAACTAACTTCACCTCCAAATACTGAGAATATACATTGTTGACCCATACAGATACCAAAAATAGGAAGAATACCAGCAAAGTGTTTGATAACATCCCTAGAAATTCCAGAGTCTGTTTCAGGATGACCTGGACCTGGAGAAATGACTAAAATGTCTGGGTTCAATTTTTCAATTTGATCAATTGTGATTTTATCATTTCTAAAAACATCAACATTAGCACCCTCTTGGGATAAGTATTCGTACAAATTCCATGTGAAAGAATCGTAGTTATCTATCAAAATAACGTTTTTGGACATTTAAAATTATAAATTAATAAATGGTTAAAAAGGAAAGAGATTACTCATAAATTAATTGATTTTTTATGTTGGAAAAAAGAAAAAACGAAAGGTCGCGAAATATATATCTAGTCACGTGACTGTTTTGATTTTCAAGAGGTCGCGAAAATTCCCCGTTGAAAAATTAAAATTCCCAATGATTTTTTCGCGTTTCTGGTTAGGAAAAATTGGTGAGATTTCAAATGACAAGTTGAAACAAAAACAAAGAAAACATTTTCTTCAACCAGCTTCCACCAGTTTCAGTTAACTCACATCGCGATGGTATCAGTCACTTCAGCTGCTTTGAGAAAGAGAAAGACATTGAAAAAAGGGATCCAATTCACTTTGATGGTCGTTGGCCAGTCAGGTACTGGGAGATCTACATTCATCAACAGTTTGTGTGGTCAACAGGTTGTTGATAGCAGCAGTACCATTCCTTTGCCAACTGATGATTCCTCAGACAGAGACTTTAGGCTAAGAGAAGAAAACGTTGAATTAGAGGATAATGAAGGTGTTAAAATTTCATTATCTCTGATTGATACACCTGGGTTTGGTGATTCTTTAGACAATTCCTCTAGTTTCTACATCATCACGGACTACTTGAAACATCAGTACGATGAGATCCTGTTAGAAGAGAGCAGAGTTAGAAGAAACCCAAGGTTCAAAGATGCTAGGGTTCACGCTGTCATTTACTTTATTAACCCAACTGGACATGGATTAAAAGAACTTGATATTCAATTATTAAAACAACTTTCTGGGCTAGTCAATGTTATTCCTGTTATTGCGAAAGCAGATTCGTTAACCCGTGAGGAACTAATCTTAAACAAAAAATTGATTTTGGAGGACTTGAAACATCACCAAATTGATTATTATGATTTCCCATATGACTTAGAGAATGATGATAATGAAACAATTGATACCAACTCGTATTTGAGATCATTAATCCCATTTTCTTTAATTGGTTCTAATCAAGTTTTTGAAGTTAATGGTGAATTAATCAGGGGCAGAAAATATCCATGGGGTTTTATCAATATTGAAGATCATGAGTTATCAGACTTTGTTATCCTTAGAAATCTATTATTGATCAGTCATTTACAAGATCTAAAAGATTATACACATGAAATATTATATGAGAAGTATAGAACTGAAGCTTTAAGTGGTGGAGGAGGATCACTTCCTGATCATTTAAGTAGCCAACTGGATGTTGCAAGCTTGAAATCACCTTATGTCAAACAAGAGTCCGATAGTACTCCTTCATTACGCTCCCCAAGTATAAGTAATAACAATGACACTTATTTAGCAAGAGAAGAACAAATTAGATTAGAAGAAGAGAGATTGAAAGCATTCGAAGAAAGAGTTCAAAAAGATTTGCTACAAAAGAAACAAGAATTATTAGAGAGAGAACGTGAACTGAAGGAAATTGAAGAGAGGTTGGAAAGAGAATCACATTTGAAAAACGAACCCGTTTCTTAATTTCAGCCTTATGTTACTTTTGCAGTTTTTTAGGTTTCATTTATGTCAATTTGGTTTATTAATTAAAATGTGTAGATTTTACCCTAAGTCGAATTAATCACGTGATAACATTTTTCTCGAATTGAATCGTTGAAAAAAAAAAAAAAATTCTTTCTTTCTTCTCTTTATTAGTCGTTTCTCTTTATTGGTCGTTTCTCAAAAAGCCTGAAATTCTCAATTCAAAATATTGGAAGGAAGTAGGTCCTATGAGAAGCTAATGCTTTAGTGTCTGCTCTTTTCTAGCTGCATTAAGTACGTATTCACTAGATATGCTGATCGCATTATTTCAAAAGTGTTTTTTCCAACCAAGTGTTCAAATGATGAGTAACTAGATAGGGACAACTGATCTTATTTGAAGAGAAAAGTCTTATGCCAGTTTTTAGTAGAACTTTGGCAACTCTGATTTAGCATACGAATATTGAAACCCTTGATATAATCGTTCATCTCTTGTAAAAAGTACATATCGCTAACAATCCAACACAGACAATCATATATAGTCAATCATATAGTCATCCTTCAATTTTGCTGAAATTTCTTTCTGTAAATTGTACTAATGTCATAACTGTATATTAAGCAAAAACTTGTAGACCCATTTCTCCCCCTTTTGACATAATTTTATTAATTTTATCAGAATTACTTTATGTTCGTGTGTTGACCATTTTCAAAAACATTTTTTTTTTCCTTCATGAAAAATGAAAATATTGACAATGAAAACATCAATAAGAACATTAACAAAAAAAAAACCCCTAGAGTACCTTTCAAATCCATAGAGATATGTTTAAATCATTGCCAAAATCAAAGTACTCTAGACACATTGCCAGACTAAACTTACTCTCTACAGGGCCTGGCTCCGTTCAAGTTCCTAAGGATATCACATCGGTTGAATTGATCTTCAAAAGACTTCCTCCAGATGGACATATGGGTCCAAAGTATGTTTGAGTTATTCTTTCGACTTTTCAAATTTATGCTAACATTAGGTGATTAATTAGAAAATTTTGGACCGAGAATCTTCCTAGAATTCAATTTCATAATCCAGAGTTGCCAATACAGGTCACAAGAATAGAAGCCAATAAAGAAAATTACAAGAATGTTCCAGCTCTATTGAAAATCCATCTCAGTAAGTATTGTATCATACATATGTTTAAACAACGGCTCGCTAACAATAAACAGCCGATGGAACTGTGAAATCCTCAGATATCAAATACAAGCACAGCGAAGATATTTTAAAAGAGTTCATCAAACTAACGGATGCTACACCTATAGTCACTGAGCCAGTCAAAGAACAACTTTAGAGAAAGAACGCTGTATAAATGATAAGAGCACGGAAACTGTACATAAATAAACTAGTAAAGTCTAGCTCGTAGATTGATCATTAATGAATTTTGTAATTGTGTGGCCCGTAACTGAGCGGTGCTCTCGGTTACACATCTTGTACATCTTTAAAACAAAGAACCCCAAGAACTAAGCCATGTTGCTAAATACTAACTACTTTGTTGTCACCATATGACCTCAGTTGATAAGTAGTAATCATAGTACCCAAGCACCACCTTAAATTTAGAAACTGGTCAAGTTCATCCACGCATAAGAAAGAGTTTTGGCAGTTGTTAATTTTTGGTGGGGCAGGCATTGAAACTTCCATTCGAACGACGATCCGAAACTTGTGTTATCAACTTTCTCTTTCTCTTTTTCATGTATTTAAAAGAGAATAATCGCAAGGTAATTTTGAAATGCAAGCATTCACGCCTTTTCTCACAACTACTCTTATGCATTAGCGCCTTCGATCATGCTTCTAATAGAGATTTTAAAAGGAGTTTCCCTAGTAAGTCTACAACCATCCTTATTCATGGTTCAACCTTATACTAACAATCTCACAAAGGGTTTCAAACAATCGCAACGGCACATAATTGACTCCTATGTCAAAGTTCCTATTGGGTTGGTGCTGATGCTAGCTACTATTTATGGTGTTAATGAGATCATATTGCTAACTGGTATCAATTTCCCTGCTTCAGTCACTTGTATGCTGGTACTTTATATGTTTTTGATCATAACAACGAAGATCCTGGGTAAAAAGAAAGCCTCAGTAATCGTTAAGTACATTGAAATACCTGCAGGTTTCAGTTTGAGATGGATAAATATATTCTTTACTCCTGCCTTCATGACTTTACCAAAGTCAAAGAATATTGGATGGAAAGAACCATTGATCATAACCGCCGTGTTTATACTTGGATATTTCATTGCAACTGTTATAATTGCTTATTTTACTGTTTTTCTACAATTCCTTCTTGGGAAATGCAGGAAGTCCAACGTTGAAAGAGCTGAAGAGCTGGATAAAAACGAAGACTATGATCTTGGGGGTAACTCAACAGGTTTATTTAATAAGAATAGAAATAACAATATCAATGATGATATTGTTACCATAAGTCATAATAGTTCATCAGATATCATAGATTTTACTTTAAATGAACTTAAAACAATCAGATCGTTGGAGCAGGTTCCAGATAATATTATAAGCGATTTACCTAGAGGCGATGAAACCCCTATTGAGGAAGTATATCGCAAAAGTTTACAAGAATCTAGACGTGGATCTCTGGTATTTGACGAAGACGAACTAACACAATCATCTAATAATAGTCCGGACTGTGGTGTTGTTCACATCGAGGTTACAACGAACAAATCTCATCAAGTTTTGACTGTTCCAACACTTTCACGTCCATCACCGGCTGCGAAACTATCAGGATCTACAAATGTTGCTGGATTCACAAAATTTAAAAAGTTATTCTGTAAAAGAGCTGTGATTCAACAAGAACGTACAATTGAGGTTGAGACAAAAGTCAAAATTGGAGATTTTATTACAAGACATTTCGATCTACTTGTCTTTACATTTTTGTTCATTGTTGGTATACCAATCTATTTTGCAGTTCCATATGAAATGTTTCTACATCTCTCAATATCAATTTTCACATTTCTATTTATGATACATGCCCCACCTCCAAAATGGAAGAAAGTTTTACATCCAGTATTGTTCTCAGTTGGATTATCATTATTATTCTACTACATTTTTGGACTAATGAAGAAGCAATATTCAATTATACCCAGCATTGATAATTACAAAACTGGAAGAAACTATCTAGCTCTATTCAATCACAGAAAAGACAACAAATGGCCCGGTGCAGGTGATATCTTTTCCTCTTTATTAGATGTTTCTATTGTTTCGTTGGCAATTCCAATGTATACATATAGAAATGATTTGAAAAGACATTTTTTTGCTTTAATACCACCAATTTTACTAATGTCAGCTGGATGTTTTTTTATATACCCACCTTTATGCTATAGGCTTGGCATAAGCCCAGAACGCTCATTAGGGTTTGCAGGAAGATCGGTTACATTGGCACTAGGAACGCCCTTTGTTAAAGCATTGGATGGTTCTGTAACATTAATGGCATGTACTACAGTTGTTTCAGGGGTTTTAGGAGCTTTAACTGGACAACCCGTTCTCAAATTTCTACGGATAAGAGAAGATGACTACGTTACCAGAGGCATAACTCTTGGTCTCAATTGTGGAGCTATTGCTACTGCTCATTTACTAACTATTGACCCTAGAGCTGCTGCAATAAGTTCATTAGCATTTGTTCTATTTGGTACTATCATGGTCATTATGGCTAGTATTGGCCCAGTTGCTTCGCTAGTGAAGTCTTGGGTAAATCTTACTTCAACTAGTTAATTCTCATACAAGATTATACATATCGATATGCATTACATTACTGTGTATTTATTCGATGTTGTAACTCGTTTGCCTTTTCGCGATTTCTTCCCGCGAATATGTCTTAAATGAAAACAAGATTGAAATGAAAAGCCAACCTCAATAAGGCGTAGAAGGAACTTTGGCCATCGCTGAAACCATGCCTTCGATCAGCCTCAGGTCAACAAAGGCTAGTCCCTTGAAAGACGCCCAACACACAGAGCGACATCCTACAGCGTCAGCTGAGCAAAATCAGCAATCCACTCCCAATACCAACTCTAATATTACACCCATACCGAAAAGAGCCCATTCATTATCACTATCACTGAAAAACCTATTCATTAAAAGCCCCAAGTTACAACCTCTAGACATAAAAACACCTGAACCCATAGTTTCCCCTCTTGAAACACCTGCTAGTCCTAGAAGTGCTCCTCCACTTACAGTTAAAGCGCATGATGATTTCAATACACCGCAACAGAATGATGATTTAAATATACTTTCAGAAACAGGTTTTACTCATATATCGAAAGCAGATGATTCGAATCTGTTATCAAGAAACAGCTCACTTAGAACAACTAAATCACCATCTTCTTTGAAAAGCAATCAACTTTCTAGGAATACTAGTCATGACCGTGTCACTTCTCGCAAAGGAAGCCAAGATGGTACCATGCTCAAGCCAAGATCGCCTATTTTTACTTCCACTGATGGCTGTTTCAAACTCTACGATGATAAAACGCATGAGCATGTATTAAAACCTCTGAAAGTGTTAGAAAAAGTTCCAACATCAGCTGGTATTTTATCTGGGTTTTTAAGAAAAAGCTCAAATCCTGCACACCAGAACGATGTTGCTTTCAGTCTATTACCCGAACAAAATCGTATGGATTTTCAAAGAAGACTAAGCATTCAATCACGAAAGACATTTGACGAAAATGATGAAGATAATATTGACGACGAATTGGATCATACCTCTGATGAGAATGACGATGATGAAAGCGAGGATGACGAATATGATAATGACGCTAAGGAGCTTACTAATGTTGCCGCAATCAGTGACAATCAATTGAACTTAATTAACAGATTAGTTGAAAAAATTAATAATAATGAGGACCCTTCTCTAACTGCTAAGAACTACAAACTTTCTGAAAAATATGGGAAACTTCAGGGTGTTGTTGGAAAAGGCTCATATGGTATTGTTAAATTAGTTTCGAAAGTTGATCTGACTACTAAAAAAGAGATATTTTATGCTGTCAAGGAATTGAAACAAAAGGACAAAGAAGATGTTAGTCATTTTAGTACTAGGCTGACTTCAGAGTTTGTCATTTCAAATGTCTTGAATCATATAAATATAGTCAAAACTATTGATCTTATGAAGAATTCATCGGGGATTTATTCAGAAATTATGGAATACTGCTCCGCTGGGGATCTATATACTTTAATCGCTAAAACAAATAGAGATGGACTTCATTTTCTGGAAGCAGATTGTTTTATGAAACAAATTATGAATGGAGTTGCATATATGCATTCCCGTGGTGTTGCGCATTGTGACTTAAAGCCTGAGAATATTCTTTTGACTACTAACGGTATTGCTAAAATATCAGATTTTGGAACAAGTGCTGTGTTCAAAACAGCCTGGGAAAACGAAGTTCATTTCAGTTCAGGAGCTTGTGGGTCAGAGCCTTATGTTGCACCTGAAGAATTCACATTAGATGAGTATGATCCACGGTTAGTTGATATTTGGGCTGTTGGAGTCCTGTATCTAACAATGTTGACAGGTACTTATGTCTGGGTTATTGCTAAAGAATCCGATGATCTATATTGCAAATATCTACAAGCAAGGCCAAGGCCAGGAAAAGTTGGCACTTTTGAACCCATAGAAACTTTGAAATATGGAGATCATTATAAATCAAGAAAAGCCACGCTTTACTCGATGCTTGATCCTGATATAAAAACGCGCTTTAGTGCTATACAGGTTTTAAATTCCACTTGGATTACACAAACACAATTATGTGATGCAGCTCGTGAATCTGATTATCATTTTTGATTGATTGAGCTCTACAATTTGATACAGAGCAAGTTTCATCATGACATTGGGTATATAAATAGAGGAACAGTGGGAAAACGAATTCTAAAAACATATTAATAATAACAAAACAACAACAATAATAATAATACACTAGTTTAATAATCAAAAATCATGAAATAAATGTTCATAACTATCAGGACCCGTTATCCCATAATTTGTCTCTTCCTCTGGATACCTGTCAAACTGACTTGTATCCCCAGTATTTGCAGTGATAGGTGGTTCGTATGGAGTCTCTATATCTCTTGATAGTAATCTTTCCCATACAACTTCACCAAACCATGGATGGTCTTTAACGTCTTGAGTACCATTTTGTAGATTACCCAGTCTTTCCGATAGATGTTTGGTAATTAATTTCTGTAAAAGATCCAGTGCATCTTTGTGAAAATATTCAGGATATTTTATCTGGCCATTCAAGATGTTTTCATATGTTTTCATGGGAGAAGAATCATAAAAAGGAGTATATCCAGATAACATTTCAAAAATTAAGATCCCAAATGACCACCAATCAACAGATTTGTTATAAGGCTTTGTAGCAACAACTTCAGGAGCAATGTAATCTGGTGTTCCACATAATGTGTATGTGACATCTTTGACTTCTTTAGAGAATCCAAAATCTGTTAATTTTATATGACCATTTCTATCCAACAGGATGTTTTCTGGTTTCAGGTCACGATAAATAATGTTGTGATTATGTAGATATTCCAAGGCCAAACAAACTTCTGCCGCATAAAATTTGGCAACAGGGTTGGGAAACCTTTGAGATTTTCTTAAGAGCGTGAACAGTTCACCTCCTTCAATATAATCCATAATCATAAAGACTGCAATTGAATCTTGGAAAGTACCCCACATTCTGATAATAAACGGATGTTCAACTAAAGCTAACATTCTTCTCTCATCGTTGGTATGTTCTACCTGTTTCATTTTAACAACTCTTTCCTTCTTCAAAACTTTCATAGCATAAAATCTTCCATTATGAACAGATCTTGCTAAATGAACTCTACCAAAGGAGCCTGTTCCCAAAGATCTTAAAACTTGAAAATCACCTATTCCGTATTTGCCCTTCGTAGTAGCCGACTTCTTAGGTAGTTTACTTACACCTTGTTGTGGTAAGCTGTTTGTTGAAATTTCCTTTGGAAATTGTAGGTTTTTATTTGCAGGTTCCAACTGACTGTTCGTATCTGATTCAATGAGATGAGCAACTTGAACTTCAGGTACTAAAGGTAATATTCCAGGTATTGTGTCCATGTGTTGAATTTCGCCTTGCTGCTGAGACTGTTTCTGCTGCTGTGAATTATTGCTCTGGTACATAATTAAAAAATGAATCTATAGTTGGTGAACAGAAACTTGGTTATGATAGATAAACGTGATAAGTGAAACCAACAAAGAAAGCAAAACGCAATAGGAGGGCTATCTCAGCACGTCTTGTTCCGATAGATATGATTTTGTTGGGTTTAGAAATACTTTGGCAGGACTGGTGGGTGAGTTATAGGCGATTCTGAAAGAGAATTGGATGGAGAACCTAGCTGGAAAGAGCGTTTGGAGCGTTTAGAGCTTAGGTTTTTTTTCCAGTTATAAACAATTTCTTTTTCTTGTTCCGCGAATTTTCTGGATTATGTCAGCCCTTTTTGGGAAATCTTTAAAAAGCAAAACATCAACAAAACCATCAAACGAGATTAAAACACGAAAGGTTCCACTAAAACTGTTCACTTTTTTCCCGGGTTAATTTCTCCAATTTTCCATTGGCACTTTTAACTAGACGCTTCTGAATTGTTTGTTTTTTTTTTCCAACTTCAATTGACATCCTGATTCTATTTTATTCTGTTTTCTGGGCCGCTCACTTCCAGTGCCTAATGTGAAAATGTCAAGCCCAGATCATTATGCGGTATTGGAACTCGCAGCCACTGCATCTTCTATCGATATAAAGAAAGCATATCGCAAACTAGCTAGGGTACATCACCCAGATAAGACTAACTCTGATGGTGAAATTTTTAAGAAGATAAACGAAGCTTATGCCATTTTAAGTGACACTGCGGCCAGAGAGAAGTACGATAGAAAATTATTTGCAAGTCGTTCCTTACGGCCTGTGAATAAAGACCAGTCATATTCAGGCTCGCGACCTGCACCATCTCACTCTTACCATGCTCCGTACTCCCAACCAGTACGCTCTACTCCACCACCTAAGCCTCCGCCAACTAAACCTCAACCTCCATCCCAACATCATCAAGCATCTCGTTATGGATATCCTACACAAGAGCAATTCGGGGATGGAAATCACCAATCACAGAATAATGGCTATTCAAGATCAGACTATACGTATGATGAGTTCTATGAATATAACAAAAATCACACTTATGAAGGGTATTATGGCAGTTGGAATCAATATTCAAACAAATCAGTACCCCTCAATTCACGTCCATCTCCTTCTACTAGGCATAATCCAGAAATTAACGATTTTCATTCTAAAGAAGGTCCGTCACTATCACAAAGTCATTACACCGCGTCTCAAACCTCCTACTCAAATGGTAGATCAGTTCCCTTCTCTGTGCCGCAGCGTCCACAACAAACAGCAAAGTATCATGGAAATAATGGACATAATCAGGATTTTTTCACAGATCAGCAGTACAGTCAATCGACAAAGTTTCAGCCTTCTGCTCAACCTAATGGAAACTTTCAAAATGGAATAAAAACCACGCCTAACTCTAATATTAATCCAGAGGCAAAAATATCTGGTGCTGTTCCACACCCTCAAGATACAACCACTAATTCAGCAATACCATTACCCGAATCATGGGAGAAACAAAATTATCAATTCAATAAAAAAGCAGAAACTTCTAAGTCGGACGATAAACAAGAGTTCCACAATTGTCCTGATAATCTTCTAAACATCAAAACCCCACCCACTGTACCACCGCCTTTCAAGTTTTCAATAATAACACCATCAAATGCAAAACCATCACCTCAACGTATTCGAACGAGGAATAAAAGAAGGAACATCAGGATACCTGGAACACATAATCCAAAAACGTCTATAAAGAGAGAGTACTACAAGAATAACAGTGGTAGGCCTACTCGAACTTTACTAGAAGATACTGTGGATATAGATTTTGTTACAGACGCTTTCAAGAACACGCTCAAGGCAAACGGAAATTCTGTACCAGAAGTACCCGTTGATAAAGAAGAAGAACTTGAAGAGATCGATGAGGCTACATTCAAACAAAAGCCACTAACTCCTGAAGATTCTTTTTCCGGTCTTCGTGACCTCAAGTCAGCGCCTCCTTTTAACCAGACAAATGGTAATTTCAACCTAAGCGAACTTCATGAAGGGCTTAAAGGAGCATTTAGAGAAAAAAAAAATAAGAAAGATGATGAAGAAAGTGAAGGGGCAGCAAGGAAAAGAGCTAAAACGGAAGCTTTAGCTGAAGAAGAAGAAGACCAAGAATACAGTAACGATAGTGACAGTCTTGAATTTGACTCTGCAGATGACAAAGTAGAAACAGATGAAATATTAATTGAAGGACCTGACGAACTCCCTCAAATTGATGATCCCAAGCATGACAAGAACTGGCAAAAATATCTAAGATCAGTGAAGGAATTTTTCGAATTCACTAAACAAAATCAAAAACGTGCACTGAAAGGACTTTCTGTGTCTAATGAAGAAAGCAAAGACAAATGTTCGTCGATAAGTCTCAATAAAACTACCTCATTTGATGAATTGATTGATTTTGAGATTTATGAAAGACATCAACTCAAGAATCTCTATAGAATGAACCAAAACCTTAGAATCGTTTTAAAAAACCTCAATAAAAATAGAAGAATAAGAGGATTGCGTCGTGAACCCTTTTAAAAAGCTGTATAGAAATTGATGAATTGATGAAGTACATAGTGATCCGGGGTCGATTATGTAATCATAGAAAAGGAGCTAAGTCAAAGTATCTGTGGGGCTACATTATTCTTCCCTTAAAGCTAATCATTAGCTAACGATAGACGCTGAGCAATGGGTAATAGGACATCCAAGCAATCACGCTTACTTCCAAACGCAGTCAAGGAAGCAGCAATGGCAAGGAAGCCAACAAATCACAAAGTTGAAATCAATCATATTGAACACAAACTAGATCAAATTAAACCATCAGTACAGACGGAAAAGGTTGTTGGTAATGTTAATAAATTTGGATTTATCCATACACAGGAGATTCCGATATCTTTGGACAATAATGTATGTTTGATTTGGTTTTCTTTTTTTTTTGTCTTATCTAGTGACTGACGATGCTATCATAGAATTCTACAATAAAAACTTTAAGAAATAGAAAGGCCATCGATGATTCTTTGAAGGAAAAGTCTAATCTAAACGAGCCTAGATCTAAGGTTCATCCTTCAGAGTTCTGCTCTATTGTTTCAGACTTGAACAAACATGACTCAAAAGAAATAACTAAAAATTATAAGCTAAGTTCAAATTTTCTTGAAACTCTTGAAACCTCAGGAATTCAAATTGCACAAACACTTAATGAAGCAAAACCAAAAGTATGTATTCAAATCTCTCTCACAACGCATCCACTAACACTGGCACACGAAAAGAAAGTTAATCCAAAAAGCATTAAAAAAAGTAAAAATGGGCTAACACAAGAAGAAGCCGATTTCAATAGGATAAATGGGATACGTCAGCCAACTAACACAAGACTAGAGGATACGTTAGAGGCTCTAATGAATCCTAAATAAGCTATATGCATTCTTTATCGGTAGGCCAAATGGATATATAGATATTCTACCAATTATTTATAATAAAAGTCACTTTTTTTTTCTTAACTTTTTATTAAAACGTTTGTAATTCACGAATTTGTAAAAACTATGAGGTTACTATAATAATCAAAATAGTCGGTGATATATTATCAAAATAACATAATATCAACATCGCCATTAGTTGACCAGTGGGTAACGCTGAATAAGTCAGATATCATAATGGAGAATCTAACGCTTAGTACTGATTTCTAGTAGCTTGCTGTATTTATATACATAATCAACTAATAAGCGCTCAAGAACTACATGTTTAATAGGCGTACTACTTAACCACGGAAAGTATCTTAATAATCAGCACTCTTTATAGTTCAATTAACAAAATAGACATCCGTAATATTAATATTTTCAGATTGAAAAATTAATAAGTTAAATTTTACATAAAGTAATCTCTCAAAATGACAAGTTTATAAATATTCATATTGTTTCATCTTCGGAGGCTGAAGACATAAATATAAGATTAGAAGGCAAGAGTAACATTATAAGATACCAATAGGTTTCAGAAGGTTTCAAACAAGATTTTAATTAACATAAACCTATTCTTCAAAATTAAGATCTTTTAATGATTATGAACCCCGGTCCTAGACACTCATCGAATGATCAAAGACCGATAAGTATGGCGATTTCTAATTCAAATAACCATTAATTGACTTACTCAAGTAAAAGGGTGAAATTGAGGGATAAATCAATTTAGCCAACTTTGTCTGGTTAAATTGATTACTTGTTTTATTTAACCAGAAACCAATTGAATTAACCGAAAACAAAACAAACAAAAAATTCCAAAAGAATTCCGACGCTAAAAATTTACACATTTTAAGCAATTTCCAAACAAAACCATTCCACTATATCTAATCCTTTAATACAACTACGCAAACTTACAAATAGTTCCGATCACAATATACATCTAAATTCCGGAATGAACAACAAAGGCCACTCATTAGAAATTTCCCATGAGTTTTCCAAAGATGGAAGGAATAGTGACACATCAAAGAAAGCAAGATATAGATCGATTGGAATAGATTTCAACCAGATAAACTCACCACTCAAAGCACTTCTGAATAACATAACTACTAGTAATAGCACGAATCTTGATATTGATTCCCATTCTTCTGATTTTGATTACATCGACTTGAGGCCTCAGCTGAAAACGTTAGATGATTTGCTCGTACATCAATCCCAGCTCAATGACACTATAATCTTAAAGCTTGATCAGTTGAGCATTGTTAATGGTAGTATCAAAGAACTTCTGCGGAGCTCAACTCAGTCAAGTGTCGCCAAACAAATCATATTACCTACCCCAGTCGATGATATAAAATTTGAAGATGAACAATATAACAAGCAACCGAAAGATATACCGTCATCTCCAGAATTTTATGGATCAAGTACAAGTCAAATTGAGATTGATCTGACAAATAAGATTTCGAGGTTAGCGCATCTAGAAATAGATAATAAAGATGCATTGAAGTTGAAAAATGTGATACATTCTGCTTTAGATGTTATTAATTTCCCAGTTAATGATGAAGATGGAAATCAAATAAGATTGATGGAGTTAAACCAGAACACTTATACTAAAAGCCAAATAATGGTCGATAAACTGGTTACTCTTGTTGATTCATTTACATGACGATATAAGCATTCATAAAAAAAATGCATTTTATTCTCTTTTCTAATTTATCTTAGATACAATATGTACAAGCTCGTCTTTCTTTTAGTCCCCTTAATGTAATATAATATAATATAATAATAATCATATAGCTTTTGGAGCAATAGTAACAATTTTGTTAAATTTTTTATCCTTTAATTCTCTTGAAACAACTGATGATATTCTTGTACCTATTGGTTCAGAATTTTTATTTATCAACACACAAGCATTGTCGTCAAATCTGATGGAAGAACCATCTGGTCTCAGTTGGGTTTGCTTAGTTCTAACAACAACAGCATGACATATATCACCCTTTTTCACTCTATTTGAAGCCGAAGCACCTGTAATCTGAGCATTGATTGGCCTAGCCTTTTGGATAACAACGACAATCTCATCGCCAACTTTTGCAAAGTTCTTTGGGTTTTTACCTAGAACCTTGATACATTCTGCTACCAGAGCACCTGAGTTATCAATGATTTTAGTAAGAGATTTAAGATATAGCATTTTGAGCGTGATAACTGGTCTGATCTGTGGATTGAGATTTATGGTTAGCCAATATCGATTAGCTCGAATATAAAAAAATTAAAACTTACCCGGATAAAAAAGGGAAAATTACCTAAAATAGAAGTTTCCCAATATAGTCATTTTGCTTCTTTTATTTTTAGAACAAGGCGTTTTTTTTTTTTTTTTTTTTTTCTGATTTTGGTTCTTTTTGGCTTGAAATTCTCAAATTCTTATGATTTGGTTTTGAAACTTTACCTTTGTCTTTGCTATTTTGGAAATTTGAACTCAATATCACTCATTTTCTGTTTCTTTGCTTTCCACAACCCACTTCTGTTTCATCACACAACCACTGTGTATTCTTTTTCTGTTTCACCTTGAAAATTCCCCTTTCGAGTTCTTTCATACTGTGGACTGAGTTCATTTTGTCACTCCTATAAAACTAAACAATCTGCAAATAGCAACACAATCTGCTTTATTATAAAATATTTCTCCGTTTAAACATAAAACGCTCAATCAGATTCAATGCTATATATATCTATATTTTCCCTTTTTGCTCTTTTTGTGACCCTAATTAGAGCTGATGTCTCAATATCAAAACCTTTACAAGGTCAAACTTATACTGTTAAAAGTGGTTCAGACTCAGTTACAGTCCCTATTGTTTGGGTTGAATCTTCAACTGACCCAAAATTAGACCTGATCAAATCATATACGTTCACTCTATGTACGGGTCCAAATAATAACATTAACGGTATTAAAGCTTTAGCAGAAGTTGATGCTAGCGACATTACTGATGACAGTTATGATTTAGAAATTCCAGCGTCAATAGGTGATAATGGTGCTTATTTTGTTCAAATTTATGCTACCTTTAGTGACGGTTATAGCAATCATTATAGTTACAGATTCAATTTGAAGGGTATGACTGGTACTCTGGAACCTAGCGGTTCAGATGCCTCTCCTCCAAATGCAGAAGTTTCAGTCAAAACTACTACTGGTACTAATACTAATACTGATACTGCAACATCATCTGTGGATACCTCAAAGTCTTTTTCAGTTTTTTACACCTCACAAACTGGTAAAACAAGATATGCTCCAATGCAAACTCAACCAGGTTCCACTGTCACAGCAACCACTTGGACAAGAAGATTTTCAACAAGTGCAGTCACTTATTATTCAAAAATTAGAACATCTTTAGATCAGTTTTCAACAGTTACACCTGGATGGTCATACACTATGAGTTCTGCTGTCAACTGGGCAAGTCCTGCACCTTTCCCTTCACAAAATGGGGGCTGGTATAATCCGCTTTCTCGTGTTAGTTCGGCTACATTGAGTTCGCTTTCATCTGCTCATTCTTCATCAAAAGCTGCAACCTCGTCGACTACATCATAATTTTTAAAAGAACGTTTTCCTTTTTTAACAAAAAAAAAACTTCGTATTGATATCTGTTTCTGTTTCCCATTATTTAAGTTTTCATCTTTTATTGTTGTAAATCCAAATTTTATTCAACTCATTGCTTGTAGTTGTTCAAGTATAGAAAATTTCTGCTGTTTTGTGGGAGTATTTTACAAGACCGGCAACCGCCTTTTCGTTTATCTCGTTACCAAAATTTTGAATATCAATGACTCTAACACTCAAATCTTCTTGTACTTTTCCAATAACTTCATACCACACTGCTTGTTCGAACTGTATGTCTGGAGTTGTGCTCATGCTAATAATAACATTATCTGATGACAAACTTGGTGTGTAGAATTTCAACGCATTTGGGTTTCCCGCATCTTCCACTCTTCCAACAATACGAACGACTCTATTCTGGTAGTCTTGTAGTAAAGTTCCGTCTATTCTTGGAGTTGAGTGATCCATTTTTGCTTGTTTGCTCTTTGAAGTTGTGGGTTTCGTTAGCGAACGCGTAAACTTTTTTTTATTAGCAGAAAACGCGAAAATCGTTATGTCATAAAAAAAAAATAGTTACGAGCACTTTTAAGAATGTACGAGATGTATAATAACAGCCTATTCACTGTATTCTGTGAGTACTGAAGAGAGTTGAATGATAAAAACACCGACAAAGCACCATATAATTACTTTTCTTGTTGATCCCCCAAAGTTGATAGCACTGGCAAATAATTGGAGACTAATTACCGTTAAAAAACCAGAGGTTATAGCTATTAACAGGCCAAAAACATAGAGTGAGCTATTAGAATCTATAGTTTTACCACGAAGACTGTAATATGCCAATAGAGCACCAACAGGTTGACTCAACCCACCCAAAAGAAACGTAATTCCAAATGCCTTGATTCTTGAACTGAGTGAAAGGTAAAGTGGCAATGTCATACTAAACCCTTCGATGATATTGTGAATGGCTAATGATAGAAAGATAGAAAGACCAAGCTTTGGATCTGCTTTGGAAGTGGCATATGTGATGAAGCCTTCTGGGAATTTATGTAAGGTCAAAGCTAAACAAGTTTGTAGGCCAATAGCAAACAATCTTGAAACAGGGGTATTAATTTTGTGGTGGTGATCATCTCTATGTGATGAATGTAGGTTGAGATCTGGTTCATTTGTTAGTTTGAGGTTTGAACTATGTGGATCAATTAATGAGGTGGTTATTGAAGTAGAAGATAGTGGGATCGCACCACGACTATCAGTATATGCTACCAGAGAAGACTTTGATTTAGCGCCGTTATGTTCAAGGTAAAAATCTAAATTATGAATATCATACGACACTCTTCTTGTAACATTTTCGTCCACGCATGGAAAACCAATACAGTTTTCATCTTCGATTCCAATGCATTGATGTTGGCTTGTGAACTTATCTAAAAACCCTAAAATTGAATTTTTTCTTGATGCCTGTATCTTTGAGGGATTATTAATCTCATCGATATGTGTTGATATTGTTAGTGGTTGCTGAATTAGAGGAGACGATTCACACATATCCTCATTATTAGGTAAAAATTCTTCGCTCAAAGAGCTGTATCCATGACTGTGAACATGATCATGTATATGAGAATGGTTGTGTCTATGAAACTTGTCTTCTTCTTCATCATCTGTTGAACCACTTGATACTGGATGTGAAGGTAAGTTTGTATCACCTCCGTGATTACAATGAACAATACTCTGACTTGTAAATTTGTGAATAATTTGATTCAGTAAACCACAGACTAGAACACCAGTACCAAAGTAGAGGAGAATATTAAAGCTTGGTTTCATCAAACTCTTTTCAGATTCAATGCTGTTGAAATAGTCATAAGCTTTTGGTAATAACTTATAAAGTGATGTAAATATCAAGGAACCACAACTAATACTAAACCCCGATATGAGAAAACCTTCATTAGATTTAATATCGAATTTGGAGTTTTTGTTGAAAAATTTGACAGCCACATCAAGATAGATTATAGCAGCACCAATAATACACATCAAGGAGCTCAGTACAGTCAACACCCAACCTTGGTGATCATTGAATAACTCAAACAATGACTCTATGAGGGTCATTCTGTATCTGTGTCTGGTGACTGAAACCTGTAAAAAGAAACTTTATAGCTGACTAAATTAAAGGTGAACAGCCTAGGTTTTGAGTGAGAAGATATGGGCTTTATGGTTGGTTATTAGGGTTACTTTGTGAGATGAAAGCGATTTTTATCCAATTCTAAAGTAGAAATATCACTCAAACACTAAACAGAAATAACATTATTTTTCTTTCTCAAAAACCTGATCCAAAAAATGACAAACCTCTATTACATAATCACTACTGACAATCTAATCTAATCTAAACTAAACTAAACTAAACTAAACTAAACTAAACTAAACTAAACCGATCAACTCATTTAGCTGAGGAGGATGGGATGGAAGCAGAATCATTCCTGCTATTAGTTCTCGAAGATCTATCCACATCATATCTTGGATGAGAGACGAACAAAACGGATGTTTCTGTAACGTCAGTCTCAACATCTGATTCTAATACAATGTTGCCTCTAGTTTTAAGTTTAGTTGTTAGAAGAAAGCAACTTGCCCCAGCAGCAATAATTATTGACAACGCAATATAGAACACAGTTTTAGGGTAATGATTGATAGTGTTTGAGTATATAAAAAGGAAGGCTGTTGGTCCAATCATAACGATGATATTTTTCACCAAGGATAACGCACCAAAGACTTCTCCCACTTTACCTTCTGGGACATGTTTAACAATAGATGCTTCTACTGTTGGCACTGCTATTGCCCCTAGCGAGCCGAATATTGCTGCAGCAAATATGGCAGAGCTTCTAGTGGCAGTTATTATCATTAATGGACTGAGGAGTTCACTGGTTATCCCAAAAATAAAAACTGCAAAATCAATGTAATCAACGCCTTTATTGTTAATTTTAAAAAACCTTCTTAAAACGTGTAAAAAAACTGGAGCGAATAAATAAAGCACAATGGTTTTACTTATACCAACAATGGAGATAAAGTAACCAATTGTTTCTGAAGTCCAACCAAACAAGAAAGTACTGTAAAGTATCAACGGTGGTCCCATTGAAATCGAAGCTGTCATCAAAGTAGAATCAATAAAAATTAAAATCAGCATATTGATTCTTGGTATTAATCCATACTTTTTATGTTTTGGAATCCACAAACTTTTCAGTGGTGAAAATATATCAATTAGCCTCCATAATTGTAAGTGTGACGTATTGAATCTAGAAGATTTTGAGGATTGGGAAGCAAAACTTGCCTTCCGTTGTATATGTATAGATTGTGATCGTGTTCTAAATTTCTTGGATCTTGACTCTTGCACAACAAGTATTGTCATTAAAAAAAACAAAAAGGATAAAAAAGCTTCCAAATATAGAGCGGAGAAATCAGAACCAACTTTCTTCACCAACAGACTTCCAATAAAGGGACCAACACCTAATCCGGTGTAGAATGAGCCAATAATAAATCCTAAAGACACAATTCTTTTATGTGGGTCAACAATATCCGTAACATAACTGCTTGCAACGCTCAACATG
Source organism: Wickerhamomyces bisporus (assembly GCA_024271855.1). Taxonomy (NCBI): domain Eukaryota; kingdom Fungi; phylum Ascomycota; class Saccharomycetes; order Phaffomycetales; family Wickerhamomycetaceae; genus Wickerhamomyces; species Wickerhamomyces bisporus. The sequence goes on from JANBXE010000012.1 coordinate 42,952, forward strand.
ATAAATGTGCCACCTCCAATACTTTCCAAAAAGGCTAAAACTATAAATAAAGACTTATGAAATGGAACGTTAGGGGAAAAAACATAAAGACCAAATAATTTATGTAGTAAATTGAAGAACGCTAAGACAATAAGGATTGGTTTTCTTCCAAATCTATCTGAAAGCTCGCCAATTTTCCCCGAAATTAAACAAGAAACTAGCCCTGTAGTGAATACAGTGATTGACTGAAGAGAAGAAACCATTTCTTGGACTTTTGTATCATGACAGTCAATAAGATGTTCTGTCTCATTAATATGACGACAAACAACTTGAAGTAAAAGAATGATTTTAGCAGATATAGCCACAGTACCAGAAGAGAAAAAGAATAGCAATGCTGAACACAAAAGTAGAACAGTTGGCCTTTTATACCAGATGGCATTGTTATGGTTCAATCGTTGCTCTCTCAACCATCTAATATCTTCATTTTCGTTTTCATCATCAGTGTCTGTGATTGCTGATTCGAAAATAAGAGTTGCTGCCCTTTCTGCAATAGAATCATCAGGTGAATCTACAGGAATTTGTTGCTGATGAACTCGAATCTCACTATCTTTTGCCGTTGACATTGTACTCTCTGGTTGTGAGGCAAAAAAGTTGCAGGTGCTATTTCTGGGTAATATATGGTTGGATGAAAATGGAAAGATTGATTAAAGTTTGATTCTTAGATCAAGAGATCAGCTTCTTGAAAGTTAGTCTGTAAGTCTGAGACTTTGTTTAGGGACCTTCAAAATTTTTAAAAGGTTCAGAAATTTCAGATTTGATTTCCTATCTTTTTTATTTTATCAACGTTTTTCACTAGGGATATTGCTATCTACTTACTGTAATTTGTCGGCCGAATACAAAATTAAATCCGAATCATATTTATGAACATTGAATGATTAATAAAAATATATAAAGCAGTTTATCTTATCATGGTGAGCTGTCGCTAGTTTGTTTTGGTTTTCTTTACTCTGTCATGATACTCAACATTCTTTAATAGAATATTACTGACAATTTCAAGAATTAACATGAACAAACTTGAAAGAATTGCCAAACAATAGTTCGAAATCGTCACACCAATATCCAACCAACTACCTTCTGTTTTCAAAAGGAAGAAAAAGTTCAATGATAAAATATCACTAGTTGAGATAATCAAGGTGGAGATTGTATACGGTTTGATACCTAATTTAACGTTCAAAACACCAAGGGCTGTTGACAGTAAAACGTATGGAATCATTAATTTTAACATTAATAATGCACCCATTAGAAATGGATCAAAGATGGGTAAAAGACGGTAGACAGAGTCCAGGGAAAAGGATGAGATACTGGAAACATTACCTGTACCAAAGAATGATATTTGAAGTAACAAGAAACCAATAACTGCAACTCTCAATAATTGGGTATAATTGACATTCTCTTGGGTTTTTGCACTAAAAATATCAGATTCAATATTAATCCATTGAAGTAAAAGTAAAGAAAAGTTCACATAGAACAATGCCTCAAAAGATATGCTCAAAATTATGAAAACAGGAGCAAAAGTTAAAAAGATTGTCAGTAAACGAATTCTGTAATCATTGTGTGGTTTCAAGTAATGTAGTGCTGGTAAAACTAGTAGTGTGATTATAATTATTAACCAACCCAGAATTTGAGAAACTTTTGGTAAACCTTCTCTAGCTTGCAATGATAAAACCGATTTATTAGTAACAAATATTATTAGTGCTGTAAAAGCAATCTGAAGGGAAATCAAAGATTTTGTGTATCTGGTAATCTTTGGATAGTCTAAAATAGATTTGGATTCAGCAAGAACATAATAATATGAATAGACACCCACGATGACTATCAATATCCCGGCTGTGTTGATTTGATTTAGATCTTCAATTTTAACTGCATCGAATAAAGTGTAAGTACTCATACCAGCACATGTTATGAACCAAAAACCTAATTTTTTCAGGTCGATAATTCCAAGAAAATACGGATAGAATCCTAATAGACTGAAAAGCACAGTGAAAACAACTCTTTGAAAGAAGCCATAGACAATTCCCTCATAAACTGCAATTATCGCTATAATGGATAATATAATCAGTTTGGTATCGATTCCTCTGAAAAGGGAATGTGTACCATCACTCAATGATCTGCTTTGTGTAAATATTTGACTCCAGAAGAACACCGGGAAAGCAAGGTACATGTAATAGTTAAATGGTGATCTCTGATATATCAAAACAAAATTGAAAACTGATCCAATAATGCAGAATATAGATATATTCAAAATGCTTGGTTGCTCGGATAATGGTGCTGGTATTATGAACAGCTTTAAGAAAATGATAAACGAATATGTGATCCATCCAATGAAGCCAAGAGTAACTATGGATCTCAATAACAGCCAATTGTAAGTTGTTAAATAGTATAGCCCATCTAAACTGTGTTTAATTAACTCCTCTGTTAGTTTGATCGCTTCAGCTTCTTTCTCTGGTTGTGAACTTTGTGATTCTGCAATTTCTTCAATCAGTAATTCAATTTCTTTTTTGTATGCATCAACAGGTCTTTTGTTAAATTGAGAAAATTCTTTAAAATAAAATTGAGAATTCTTCATCTCTTCTTCTTTGACATGATACTGTTCAAGAATACTCAATGCATTCTGATATAAAGCATTCAGCTTCTCCCCTTCTTTAGCTGAGATATAATCTAAAGGAAGTTCACCAACAGAGTTGACGGGATAGTTAGTACCGATTAAATATGACATTAGAGATGCAATATCAGCTTGTTTTACGTCATGTCTAGCAACATGTCCTAAGCCCCATGTTTCGGTGTAATTGTCAAAAATAGGAACTGGGTTATAGACTGGTCTGTTAATACCAGCACCCCATGCTACCAATGGTGTTCTAGTATTATTTGGATGCCCATCACCATGAGAACCAAATGCACTCATCCCATGGTCAGCTGTGAAAACAAACGCACTGTCATCATCACCAAAAAATTTAGCAACTTTTTCAGTCAAGTTTTTAATTTCGCTATCAATATATTTTACATTATCATAATATTCTGCAGAATAAGGTCTATGACTGTGACCAGCAGTGTCACATCCCAGTAAATGCAAAAAGAAAACAGTTTGATTTTGGTGAATCTGATGATTTAACTCTTGATTTTTTGTTGAATTTTCAAATAATTGATCCAAATGTCTAAAAGAGTACGCATCTAGTTCAATTGATGATTGTGTAAAGTCTTCAAATTCATGACCATACATCCATGTATCTATTCTTCTAGGATCTGAAGCGCCCTGAGCAAACATGGGTAGAATATCAGGAGATCCAAAAGAGTAAGAGTGTCTAGTTTGGTTCAAAACACTGTCAAAATCAACAGGATTCTCCTTCCACCCTTTAGTGACAGCACTGACATCTTCATAAAATCCAGCAATCATAGCTACATGGCCAGGTCTTGATTCAGTAGGCATCCTTGTATGTGATATCCCATAAGTCCCATGGTTCAAAACAATATCTCTAATGAACGGAGCCAAATAGCCGGATTCCCCCGTTATTGGGTGTGTTATATTATCAAAAGTCGTGTCTGCCCTCAACCCATCGCCCACTATAAGAAATAGTCTCTTTGCTGGTGGCTTTGGAGTACTAAGATGAGGCTCCATGCCATGAACCAACGGACTAACAAAATAGATGTCAAAGATTGACCATATGTAAAACAGATGGAAAACAACCCCTATTACCAGCAGAAGCACCCTTTTGTTTCCCAATTGAACCATCTTCGCAAAATTTGCAAAATGAGTTTTTGATTTCGATTTGTTTGTTTAGTGAATTTTGATTTGTTTAACGCGTGTCTTTTCTCGGGACATTTTTTTTTGTCTCTACAGCTCATAACCTTTCCTAATTTGTAACAAATGTATAATAGACTATTTTAAAGTGAAAGGATTGGACTTGTGAAATGTAGTACTCTCAAGTCCTTCTTCTACTGCCAATCCTGCCAACCTGGAATCCCTTTCTTGTCTCTTTAACCTACGTATCTCTTCTAATCTTTCGAACGCTTCATCGTCATCATCTGAAGAGGAAGAAGCTTCTTGATCATCGTTATAATGAGGGTTAGCATTGGTTATTGAGTGTGTAGAAGGTTCTGTAACGGCTGGTAGCTCTGGTTTATTGTGAGAAGCTCTTGAAATTCCAAGTTTAGCCATTCTTTCATTCATTCTAGTCCTTGCTTGCTCCCTAATATATGCCCTTCTTTCCTCCGAGTTCTTGAAACTTGAAGCTGATAATGCCGGTGACGCCGGTGACGCTGGTGGCGCTGGGGAAAATGCTTCTTTTTGAGGTAAAACCGTTGATGATTTCAGAGAATTTTCTTGATTGGTCTCTGTCTTCAAATTACTAAACTTACTAGAAAGTTCAATTCTCTTAAATTCTTTCACAATTTCTTGAACTTCTGGCTGTAAACCAATGCCATATTCCCATTTCTTGTAATCTTCTGGGTTTGATTTTGAGTCAGATAAAGCACTCTGGATGCTAGAAGATAGTTCGTTGATTGAATCTTGAATGTCTTTAATCGATTTCTGGTTATTCTTATTTTCTTCTTGTATCTTGACAACTTCTTCACTAAGCTTATCCTCTTCACTGGAAAGTTTTACGATCTCTGGATCAAGTGGTTTGCCGGTTAGTTTTGCCATTTTAACAGCCAATAGTGCTTTGCTTTTCGCCTTACGTTTATCTGCTTCTGTAATTTCACCGCCTTGACCTGACCCAATGATTGACGAAGGATTTCTTAATTTATATAGCTCAAGCTTCAAACTTGTGATCTCGTTCCCAACATTAGATAGTTGTGATATAAAATAAGGAATCTGGGAGGTTAACGTGTCATATTTTAACTTCAGCGACAAACGTTCGCTATTGTTCCCACTTGATGATGGCAAGTTTCTTAATTGCTCCTTCAGTTGATTTATAATCTTCCAATCCTCTTCTTCATCAGTTTTCGATTGTTGAGCAAGATTTTCGTCACCAATCTCTAAAGCTTCTAATAAAATCTTTTTTTCCCAGATTTTCTTTTTCAAATCTTCTATTGATAGTTTCTCGATTTCAGCAGCTATAATTGTAGAATTAGTAGTCTCAAAAGAATTATTATTATTGTGACGTCTTCTGTGTCTTGAACTGGATTTGATTATTTCATCATCGTTATTCTTAAATCTTGACCCGTCAATTTTGGAATTACTAGACTTTTTAATTCTTTGATTGCTTGTATTGGTCTTTAGTTGCTGTTTAACACCATCTAAAATTTTTAGACTTGAAGGCTTTAATGATTCCGGCAAATACTCTGGCAAGTCGTATCCGTTCAATCTTTTATAAACCAGCCACATACCGGTTTGAAATGATTCTTTATCAAGATTTGTTTGATTTGGCTGCGTGATCAAATCCCAAACTTTCTCTAATTCTTCTCTGTTAAGACCTGATTTTCTAAAAATTTCAGCCGAAACATCAGCATTGATTAAACCTTTGCGTGAAGTGTCATAATTATCAAAAATTTTATTAAACAACAACTTCTCCTGTGGTGAAATTGTTTCGGTAGTATAGGTTAACGCATTGGAGATAGTTTGCGGTTTCTCTTGCAGTAGATTTGTCAAGAAAAAACTATTCTGTCCAACACCTGTTTTCTGTTGTTTAAGTGGTTCAAATGCACCAAATCCAGTCTTTTGTGGCTGTAATCCAATGGACCCTGTTTGAACAGAGTTCAAAGGAACCAACCCAGTCAGTTGTTGGACTAGTGGTTGACTAGATGGAATTCCTCCTGTTTGCTGGGGTTTAAGAGCAGAACCAGTAATTGTTTGAGATAATTTTGATCCTGTAGGTATGGGTATCAAACCAGTAGGCTGTTGAGTCAATGGTTGGGTTCCAGTGGGTTGTGTTTTTAGAGGAATTAGCCCAGTAGCTTGTGCTTGCAAAGGAATTAGCCCGGTAGCTTGTGCTTGCAAAGGAATTAGCCCAGTAGCTTGTGCCTGCAAACTGGCTGCCCCAGTAAGAGTTTGAGTCAGCGCATTTGTTCCTGTTTTTTGAGTTGTGAGTGGAACTAGTTCAGTGGTCTGTGGTTGAATGGAGCCGAATACAGCTGAACCAGTTGCTTGGGGTTTAATTGGAATCAGCCCTGTCGGATTCTCCTTCAATCCATCGAGATTAACATTCGATCCTTGAACAGGGACCAATCCAGTAGGTTGGGTTTCTAATGGGGGCTTTAGACTATACGCAGTTGTTTGTGCAATACCAGTTGGTTGGTAATTTAAAAATCCAGTTCCTCTAGCTGGCTGGGGAGTGCTATTTACGGTAGCACTTGACAGTGATGTGTTATTTTTGTTGAGAGAATCAGAATATGCAAAGGATGTATGCTGTAATTGAAGCTGATTCGATCCAATAGCTGAAGGAAACGGAATACCGCCAGTAACTGGTTGAGATTCTAGGATATCATTTGTGGTGGACGACTTCAATGGAGGACGTTGTTGCTGTTGTGAATTGAATCCAGAATCTTCAGGAACATTGAAACTTATCTTATCCACAGATTGTGATACCTCTTGCCTTATCCGAGGGTCTAATTGGACAGGAACTTCGCCGCCTCTTAAAACAACATTACACAGGTGTAACGCTAACGCGAATTCAGGGAACAACAAATCACCAGTTTTGTTGATATCAGACAGTTCCCAAATTCTAGCCAAATGATGAGGAGTCAAACCTGATCTCAACAGAATTGATCTAGCAGCCTCAGGGGATATCGATACACCATCAGTTGCACTATTAAACAGGTCCTGGAATTTCTTCAGATCGGATGAGCTTAAAAACGATAACTGATCAGCGCCTTCATTGGACTGAGCCTGCATATGCTGCTGTTGCTGTTGTTGATTGATAAATCCGTTTGCTTGAGTTTGTATGGAATATGAATTCGCAGAAGCAAATTGATCAAAACTGGTAAATTCAGGCTGATGCTGTTGGTATTGGTTCCCCGGAAAGGGATTGTTATTGAAGGACATAAGGATAGGACAAAAATGCACAAATTTTAAGAGAAAAACTATGAACGGTAGCAATTGGCGGCCAATCTTCACAGCCAAAACAACGAGATCTCTTAAATGACTTCCAGAGAGAGGTTTATCAGCCGAGAAAAGCGTCAGAGAATTGCTATTTGTTACAAATTCTTCGAGTTTTTTCGGAGATTTTCAAAGAAATTCTCCCAGAACGAATTCGCGGAAAGGCGTTTGTTTACAGAAAAAATGGACTTTTTAACATTTGATATGTGTCTCTTCCCCTTGTTTCTCTCTAAAGTTACTCATTTTGGTATTACAAAATGACTGAAAAAGTTATTCATGATGCACTATCGCAACTAAATCCATATTTAGAGCCTGTTTTCACTCAGATTAGGCCATTATTGGCCAACCTGCCACCTCAGATCGTTCAGTATGGACGTGAACTGTATACAAGACCAGTTTTTGATACAATCGTTCTGAAATTGGATTGGTTTTCCGAGGATTCCTCTTTGTTATTCAGTATGTTTGTTGCAAAGACACTAAGTTGTGCTATCATTGCTTTTGGAGGGATTGTTAAGCTGCCTCAAATCGTTTCTATATTATCAAATGCTTCAGCTAAAGGTATCTCACTAACTAGTATCTTTCTTGATACTTTAAGTCAAATGATTGTGGTTGCTTATAATTTTAGACAAGGTAATCCATTTACAACTTTTGGAGAAACTGCATTTGTCATTCTACAGAATTCAATAATTATGATTTTAGTTTTGTATTATAATAATCAATCCAAATTTATAAATAGCTTTGTCGGCCTCTTATCATTAATTGCCTACAGTTTACTAGGTGCTGACTTACCAAATAATATCGGTGTTCTTTCAAATGAAAATGTGAAAAACTTGGTTAAATTTGCAGTTCCATTGGCCATTTTATCAAAACTACCACAGATCATTTCAAATTTTAACCAAAGATCCACCGGTCAACTTTCAGGCGCCTCAATTGGTGCTAGTCTTTTAGGTACCTTGGTTAGGGTTCTCACTGTGCTCTCCAGTGGAATCAAAGATAACCTGATTATTTTGGGTTTTATTGTTAACTTTGTATTGAACCTGGTGCTATTTCTACAAATACTAGTCTTCAAAAAATCCAAGATCTCCGCAGAAAAGAAGAACAATTAGTTATTCACACTAAATTAAAGTAGGATTTATTGTTTACTGTTTATAAATATAGTAAATGTAAAACATTCATTTTCAATATATAAATAATGTAAACGGACCATTTCTTCAAACCTTCCACCCCGAGAACAATTCAATTCAATCCAATCCAATCCCTACCATCATCAAAATTAATCAAAACACAAAAAGACCTGGAAGTGCACTGAAATGAGCAAAGTAGCCCAAATTGAGACTGTTGAGTTCACCAATGAAGAGGACCGTATAAAATTTCACCAATTGATCGAGGAGCATCTTTCAAGTATCATCAGGGAAGCTGATTATGACGAGCTATATGGGTATCAGCTGAATTCAGTGGGTGATTATTTTGATCAGAAAGTTCGTGATGCTTTGGTGTTCAAATTTTTCAAAGCAAACAGGTTTGACTTAGAAGCGACAAAGAAACAATTGCTAGAGACGTTGATATGGAGAAAGAAATTCAAGCCTTTATATGCTGCTTTCAACGAGGAACATGATTCAAGGTTCGATAATATTGGTATGTTGACTCAATACGGAAATGAAGTAATAACCTGGAATATATATGGTGGTGCAAATAAGGATGAGCTGTTCAGTGATCTTGATAAATTTCTTCGTTACAGAATTGGACTGATGGAAAGAGGCTTACAATTATTAGATTTTACATCATCAGAATTAAATTTGTTGGCCCAAGTTCATGATTATAAAAACGTTTCATTCTTGAGATTTGATTCGAAAACGTCTGAGGCGAGTAAGAAGGTCATTCAAGTTTTTCAAGCACATTATCCAGAATTGCTATCCCAAAAAATATTCGTTAACGTTCCTTCATTGATGAGCTGGGTCTATGATTTTGTTAAAAGATGGTTACCTGCTGAAACTACTAAGAAATTTAGCATGCTAAAAAATGGATCTGAATTGGTTCAGTTTCTTGGTGACAATGTCCCACAATATTATGGTGGCAAAGGAACGGATTTGAAAGAACAAAATATCAAGTCTGTCAAACCAACAAACTTTACCACTTTTATTTTAAAGGATCAATTTACAAATGAACTTGATTAAACACATTTTTTCAACCTTTTCTCTTGCCTTTCAAATTCCAACCTTTCATCATTAATAATCCACCAATATTTAAAGGTATCTGTATCATCTTTAAAATCTTTTGGTTTAACATCCCATGGTTTAGGAGTTATAATGTAATGAATATTTTTAACACTATTAAAATCTAGATTTGGATGCACAATTTTCAAAGTTTTCAGATAATTGTAAACATAAGATATCCCAACCCATTTGTCAAAAAAGACATCAGACAGCAATTCTTGATCAGGAAATTTATATTCCAATAGTTTCTCATGATCCTTTAATTTCTCTAATATCTTGAAATAAGCTGATTCATTTGGCTTTATCACTAACAGACCCCCATTGCAAGCTCCTAGAATAGTATCTTTTGGATGGGGCCCAATAACAGCATCAGAAAATGAAGAAACTTTAAAATGGTAATTGGTATAAGCACAATTAGCAGCATTCCATGTATCAGGATAATGATCGAATTTGTAAGGGTTACAAACACAAGAATGACCAGCAGCAAAAACTCTGTCCTGGTTATTCAACTCTATTTCAAATAACTCATCCATGTTTTGCAAAACAACCATATCGCCATCTAACTGAACCAGTTTATCAAACTGGTATAATGAAAAAGATTGTAGTTTTGACCAACACTCACGGAATCTTGGGTCGTTCAAGTATTGATCTTTGGCATCCAACTTTAAGGGTTTCAAGTCATCGATTTTGATGATGGGGATGTTGCGTTCTTGTAGCTGGATTATTGCAGCAACTGATAGCCCATCAGTGTATAGCGCCACTAAAGGGTAAATAGACTTGACCCTTTTCAGCGAATAATCCAAGGTGAGCAATCCAGTGAGATACTCATCGTTAGTTATAAGCACTGTCCAGACTCTGGTAGCAATAGGTTTTGTCATTCCGTCTATTAAAGGGTCGGGGATTAATTAATCAACTAATAAAAAGTTAGTGGATATAGCAGAAAATATATATCTTAAAGTTTAACCAGTGATTTATTACCTCAAATGACACTGCAAGGGTTCAATATGTTCTTTTAGATATTCTAATAGACTCATCTAAGAATAAGGCTTGAAATCAGTTGTCTTATCAATTAATTTAATCTCAGTGACGTCATTTGGTTGCACTAAAATTGTATTTACCCGGTGCTTTGAGAGTGATTAACTAGTGAATCCTTATAACTTCGTTTTTACTTTAAACAAATCGAAGAACTGTCTCGTTGTACATCATTCCTTCATTCTCATGACTTTTTCTCACTAATCTTTCTAATTCTCTGTCCTTGCCATATTCCTGTATCAAGCATTCTCCAATATCCGTTAGTCCATTAACAAATCGGCATTTTTGAACAGTTAAATCATCATCCTGGGTTAGTATCTCAGTGTTCACACGGTTATCAATGCTCAACTTTAAGATGTTCCGTAGATTTTTATTTGATCCTATGGTTATTGGTTTGGTTAGAATATAACTAATAAATTCTAATAAAATTTTCTGATTCTTGGACAATTTTAGATCATATTTTAATTCAATCTCTCTCAAAATCGGTAACTGTCTTGGTAGTGTTTCAATCAACGATATGTATGAGCTTGTTGTATGCGGAAGATCTATCAATAATTTTGAGTCTTTAGAAACCTTATAAATGACTTGATACAATGATTTTGATAGTAACTTGGATAACTCTTTCCTTTCCAATAAAATAAGCCAATCATTGATATTTTGCTCGTATAGTTCAGATGCCAAACCATAATTTTTCAACATAAGTGCTTTTGTAGTCAGTAAAAGTTTATGCTTACAAAAACGTTCGTCATTTTGACCCATAAATTCCAATTTCTTGAGAATATGATCCAAGTTAAGCAAATTCTTATTTAATAAAAACAGTCTGAAATTCACTAGTGTCATCATATCATTATGAATAAATTGATCAAAAGTTTGAAGTAATTCAACTTCTGTTCGACACTTGGAAATAGTTTCCTTAATATTTATAGGATCTAATTTAGAGATATCGGATAAATTATTTGAGATTTTTAATAGTTGGTTTAAACCAAGAATGGACTGGTTAAAATGCGATTTAACTGTCTGAAGTTTTGGTTCTGCTCTGATATCTGTATTTAGAGCACGGGTGAACTGGTTGATAAAGTTTACTTTTTCTGTTTCAGTTATGTTATTACCATTTAAGCCAAAAGTATCATTCTGTGATAATAAGTTGATTGCCTTCGAGATCTCCTCCTTCGAGAAAGATGCTGTTGATTGGAACTTTTTGTTAAGCTTCGTAAATGAGGAGAAGAGTCTCATGAGACCGGACTTTGAGGACATTATTGCTTGTTCTTCGGAGTTTTCTTGAAGATAAAAAGAATGTGGTTTCGTATTAAAGGAACAGTTTATTTTGTATTTACGAAAGAATTCTATTTCAGTTTTTCGCGAATTAACTAGTACCTGTGAATAAAGCGAAATAAAGTAATCACTCAAAGTTCCATTATTTATCGTTCGTTATGTTTTTTGGATTTTGTCTATGAATATTTCTTTGCCATAATCAATTGCAATTCCACATTTCTCGATTCATTTTTTCAGCTTTATTTTCATGAAAGAATCGAAACTAATTTTAAATAAATGTCCAGTAATAAAACCTACTACAATTTAGCAATATCCTTAAAAACAAATCGTTATCGTTTCTTAATAGTATATAATTGTTCCACACTCTAGGTCATCACCATTTCATGGGTCAGCCTGACCTGGGCTCAAAGAGCCCAACGGCAACCTCGAACAGCGATGGTTTTAAAGGTGAAGTGAAGCACTCTCTCTTCGAACAGAACTGGCTGCAACCAACTGGTGATATTTAGAGAAATGGCACAGATTTATCAGCTATACTTAAACAGCTGATACCCAAGTCTCGCAGATCCAATTCCAGCTAAAATGTTTATATATTTTTTTCAACAAAACATGAATGAAAGAAAAAGTAGAAAAAATTTTATTTTATAGTAGTGGGAAAAAAAACTATCACGTGATGATTATCCAAGTGCTACAAACCATTTTTACTGAGGTGAAAAATCAAATGCACAATTAAAGTAAATAGATAACTCACTTTCACTATTACCTCTTCCATTTCATCGTGTCACAAAAGGAAAGCAATGTCTAATCCGTTGCTTGCAAATCTAAATGCTTTCAGAAACAAGGTGAAATCTGCTCCCATTCTTTCCAATGCTCCAAAACCACAACCTCCCAAATCAGCGGCTTCAATTTCACCACAGAATTCAATCAAAACGTCTATATCTCCAGCTCCAACCTCTTCTGGCTATAAAAGATACGCTGATGATGATGATTTAGACTACTCAAAGCCCAAAAAACCTGCTCTTGATTCTGTAGGCTCACATTTATCAACAAAACTACTCCTGGCTGTTGAATATGTGAAAGATAGAGATGCTCCTGTTAAAGTCGATGCTCTTGTATCTTATTTAAATCTAAACGATAGCGGACAAAGAGACAAACTAGTGTCTCTCATAAAGAATTTGGATAAGATTCAATATAATCCAGACGATGACACTTTGGAATATGTTTCAATTCATAACATCAAGACAAAAGATGAATTACTAATCTTTTTAAGGTCACAACCAACATTCAAAGGTATATCTGTAAAAGAGTTGAAAGATGGTTGGAACGATTGTATTGATTGTGTGAACGAATTAGAAAATGAGGGTAAGATATTGGTTTTACGCACTAAGAAAGATAATCATCCAAGATTAGTCTGGGCAAATATTGGTGGGGAACTAGCAACAGTCGATGAAGAATTTGTCAAAATCTGGTTGAATATTAAACTTCCAGAAAAAGCAGATTTACCTGGAAAATTGAACAAACTAGGTTTGAAACCTGCTAGTGTTGATCCTGCTACAATCAAGAGAGCTGATTCAAATCAAGATATTAAGAAAAGAAAACAAAGAAAGGGTAAAATCACAAACACTCACATGACTGGTATTTTAAAAGACTACAATAATATGAGATAATAAAAAAGCCAAAATATTTCACAACAAAAGATGATGGTAAATAATTGGTGGTCTATTTAGTTTTAATTTTAGGTTAACCTCCCTTTCAATTTAAAAATATACACATGCCAAAAAAACAAATAATCTTAGTTCTTTTCCTTCTTGTCCTTCTTCTTCTTATCCTTCTTAGTCTTCTTGGATTTTTTCTCTTCTTTAACCTCGTCTTCAATTACAATATCCCCCTCCTTGTCTTTAACGTTTTTTCCTTCTTGTTCATCATTTTCTTCTTCTTCAACATCGCTTGTGACATCTAGTTCAGTTCTACCATAACCGGTTGCAAAATGTTGTGGGGCTAATCCCTTAACAACTAAGACATTCTTTCTCTTCTTGGCAACTCTCCCATAATCTATGACTGGAAGCTTAACACTTTCTCTAATATTATAAAATCTATTTATCTTGAGTCCACCATTGAAATTTAACTTATTAGATTCAGATGGTGTTATAAGACTGTATTTTGAGTTGTCATCATCTTTGATATTAATATTTGTTAGATCTTCTTGAACTTGAAAACTTTTGGAGCCGGATTTGAATGGTATACTGCTTTCTATTGGGTTAAAGGAGATAGGAAGAGATTTCAAAGAATCAAATTTAAAACCTTTTGGGGCTTTAATTAACCAAATCTCTTTGTTGTCCAATTTTGGCAACGATTTGAACGATTTGATTTGATGGTAACCTTTTGGTGGTTGATACCTATAGCATAATGTTAGAACTTGATTCGAAAAAATACATAGAAAAAAATGATGAGATTGAACGTACGTGATTTCTTCACCATCACTTTCTGACTCAGATACATATTCTTTTGATAATGACATTTTTATGGCTCTAGAGTGGTTCAGAAATTCAAAAAGAGAAACAATAACTCATCACTAAAACAAACCTCTGTCCATTAAAATAAATTTTTTTGACATGAAAAAAAAAATAAAAAATTCGCAATGAGATTGATTTCCTAATTCGGAAATGAAAGGTGAAATCTACAAATTTTAGTAAAAATAACTGACTGATCTGATATTATGAATCGAACTAAAAAGAGAGAATTTTGAGCTATGCTTTTTGAGTCTTTTTACCCTTCAAAGATGTTGCTTCGTTCTTACCTTCAATGACATCTTGAACCGCATAATTCTTGATAGTGTTTCTGATAAACCAATCAGCAAACTTTCTAACACTCTTGGTCTCTTTAACATGAATCAAAGTTTTCCCGTCTTCATCAGATAGAGAAATATCTAGGTCATAGACATTGGCATATTCCCCTTGTAACAGTTCTCCTTCAATCCATTTTAATTGTTTGTTGTTCAGTTTATATGTTAAAAGAATTGAATTCAATTCTAAATCATCAATCTCCAATAACTTAGCCAATTTCGATAGCTCCAGTTTTGAATATAAAGATAAGTATGATTTTAATGTTGGAATGAAAACAATATTTTTCACTTTTAACATAAAAATTTTCAAATGTAAGTATAATGGATCACTGACATGATTAGTCAATGGAACTGAGGTTGAAATGAATTTTGGTGAACCAAATTTGAATAAATCTTCATAAACACTTATCGATTCTTCGCCACCTCTTTGAATTTTCAAGAATTTCTCCCCGAATTTTTCCTTAATTCCTTGATGAAGTATATCATCCAATCTTGTTGGAGCTAAACCAACTAAAATTGTTAGCAAGGCAAACATTTGTTCAGATTTCTTGGTAACAATATCATATTGACCAGATTTATTAATGTTTTTGGTTCTTGAGATGTATAATAAAATATGTGAGAAAGTTCTGATGGCATCAGAATATCTGTGTAACATTAAATAACAAAATCCGACATAGTAATATGTGGTGAAATGACATCCAGGAATTCTTGTAAAAAAAGCCTTTTTATCTAAATCAATATATTCCATTGTTTTCAAAGCTAAAGTGAAATCACCTAATAAGGTGTGAATTCTCAAAAGACCAATGATCGAATAATAACCCAAGTTTCTATACAAAGGTAACGAGCCATATTCTCCTGAAACTTCTGAATTGATATTGTTGTAATTATTTGAGCTTAATTTCTGTTCTCTCAACTGTTCAATAATATTTGAACGGCCAATCAAAGAATATAAAGCGTTCAAAACGGAGTATGCACTCCAAACCTCGTGATGTTCTTGAACATAGGTTAATTCAACTTGATCTGATTTTTCCTTATTTAAAATTAATTTTGATCTGTAAATGGAAAATTGGTTGAACTGATAAATAAACTCGTCAATTATTTCCCACAACCATTTATTTGGTAACTCGAAAGTGACAGGACCATCTTCATTATTCAACAATAAGTTGAATAGGTTACAGTAATTGTTATAAGAACCGGTTCTATGTTCCAAGGTTGGGTTCAGTCTAGCATAGACATGTCTGTAATAAACTTCTGAATATAGAACTAAGAAGATTTGATCATCGTTGACTAAAGAGGCAACTTGGCTAACTGGATCTGGCCATGGTGAATTTTTATAGAATTGTTCTGTTAGTTTGTTGAACCCATTTTCATAGCATCCATGAAGCTCATAAACGTTATTTTCAAGATAAGCTTTGTAGAAGTTCTTAATGAACTCGACAACTGGTTCAGGAATTGATTTGTCACCCATTTCTTTACACTTCCTCAAACTATTCTCTGTCTGCTTTTCTTTCCAAAACGAAGAAAAATTAAAAAGTTTGGACGAAAATCAAAAAAAAGCTGTGAAAAAAAAAAAAAGATGTAAATTGTCAAAAAAGGAAATTTCCTGATTTGGCAATTTTTAATAGGATTTTCCCTTCTTTGCCCAATTTAAAGAATTAAATCTTCTTGTTTTGGTTTGGTACGAAACAATAACAATCAGTTACAAAGGTTAGAACCAGCGCCTAAAGAATTGAGATGTTCCATCTAGCGCAAAGTCTTTATGCCAATTGGAACAAGAAAGAAGGTATGGCTCCTGTTTACTGATTTCTGAAATTCATACTAACGAACCTGATCAGAATATGCTGTGCTAATATTGGGTTTAGATAACGCTGGTAAAACGGTGAGTTAACAGTCATTAAAAAAAGCATAGAAAAATATACTAATACATGTTGGATAGACTCTTCTGGAGAAAGTCAAATCAATATTTACCCCTGATGCCAAAATTATTCCTCCAGAAAGGATTACTACAACAGTTGGACAGAATGTCGCACATATAACCATAAATAAAACAATCTTAAAATTCTGGGACGTTGGTGGTCAAGAATCTCTTAGATCGCTGTGGGAAGAATATTTCCAAAGTTGTCACGGGATAATATTCGTGGTGGACTCCACGGACAAAAAAAGAATTGAAGAGTGTAGAGACACTTTATTGAAAATTGTGAATGATGATAATGTCGAAGGTATACCCATTTTAATGTTGGCAAATAAACAAGATTGTGGGGATCATCTAGAAGTTGAGGATATAAAGGAAATCTTCAACGTGATTGCAGAACATTTAAGTGCCAGGGATAGTAGGGTATTGCCTGTCAGTGCAATCAAAGGTGATGGAGTTAAGGATTCTGTTGAGTGGTTACACACAAGATTAATCAGGAATAAGGTGAATAGACCTCCTAGGTATAAATAAAAGAGAGAGGGAATAAACAAAACACTTACGAGATTACTGTATAATCGAAAGTAGACGTATATTATGAATGCACCCATATTTTTAAACCCCAAAAACTAAAATAGTCAAAGTACTAAAAATCAAAAAAAGCAAATAAAAGTCAAAACTCCAATCCCTATAGATGTAATTAGAATAAAAGCAAAGAAAAAAACACACGCTTGTTTAAAAAAAATGGTACACGCATAGCAAATTTTAATAGTTCATGCCAATAGTTCTTATGAATACATCTCCCTCATCTTCAACCTCAGGCTCTTTGTCCCCCTTAAAATAATCTTTGAAATCTTCAATTTCGTCAAACTTACGAGCCCAATTCAAACCTCTCATCATCCCAGCATTTGATAAATTAATTGATCTCAAACAGTCATTTTGAATAAATTTAGAGTTTTCATACAGCACCTTCAAATTTCTGTAATTCACCCAAGAAATAGAAGATAAATCAAGACTCTTCAAGTTATTTAGATCGCAAAGTCTCTCTAAAACATCCTTCTCTGATAACTTGATGAACTGGTCTTGAAAACTTTTCATATTAAAATAAACATTTGAATCGGACATATGATGAGGACGTGAAACATCATTCTTATTTGCTGGTTTGATTCTTCTAGAAAGATCAGTTTTCGATGAGACGTCAGGTAAAACATCTTCAACTAAAGAATGAAACTTATTGACAGATTTCGCCTCTTCATGGTAAACGATCCTGAAATCATCTGAAATAGAAATAGATGAAATATTTAATGAGGTCAAATTAGGGCAGAAATCAATCAAATATATCAAGTATCCAATGGGAATATCTTTTGATGGTGAATATCTCAATAGAAACTTATTGGTATATGGATGCTGATCGCAAAATGGTTGAAATTTCGGATCCCTGATATTAAATTTGACGTTGTTTGATTGTCTCATAGGTGGATTGCTAGCTTTTTGATTTTGTTGATTTGATCTTGTAGAACTGACTCTCGCCTTCAATTGAGTAGCAGTCTTGATAGATGAGTTCTTTTTCAATTTGAAAAAAGTGGCTAATTTTTTAAACTTAAATTTAAAATGATCTTGTAACTCATCATTTTCATTCTTAAATTTTCTAAATAATTTCAATTTCATTGTCGTAACCGTTGATAATGAATCAACACTAACTGTGGATTTTGATTTGGATAAATTATAAGAATTCAATAGTGAAGACCCATATAATGGATCGCCCCTATACTTCCAATCTCTCCAAGATGCCAAAGCATAATCCCGATAAACCTCGGCATCGCCATTTAATATTGAGTCGTTGTCAGTGTTTGCAAGTAGGTCCTCATCAACTAACAAACCAGATGTTAATTTGGATAAATCCAAATTTTTAATCAATTCACCGTTCGTTGGATTTTCTCTCAGACATGAAACCAACTGAGCCACCCTGTAAGTTGACGTCAAAAACGGAGATTCGTAAATAACAAATTTTGCAGCTCTGTAGAAACAATGGTTGACATATAAGCAGTGAATTGATGTTTTATAATCGTCAACATAGCTAATTATCAGTCTCATTACTTCCAAAGGTAAGTGGTTAATTGTTGTTGGGGCATTGGTTGAGCGTGAACTAAACAAGCTGAAATTATCAGTATCCAAACGATTTAAGAATTTTTTCATTCTATTATCTGGAGAAAGCAATGACCGATAGCTAAATTTTGGTTTCTTAAGGACATTATCAGCGGTAAGTGGCTGAACAGAGGAACAGAAATCGTTATTACCATAGCTTCTCTTGGAAGATGCTGTTGACATAAGGGAGTGGAAAGTGCTGTTGTTGTAGTGGTTTGAGTTTGAGTATGAGTGTGAAGAGGATTGTGTATGTCTAGAGCTAGAATGGGAGGAAGTAAACACGGAGTTCCCATAGTGGTTGTAATTTGAGTTGAGGATGGAAATGTCCTTATAGCGGGAGTATGAATATGTAAGTGCCATCAGCTCTTTTTGTTAGTTTATTTCAAATCTCAGAGTTGTTGTTGTTGTTGTTGTTGCTGTTGTTGTTGTTGCTGTTGTTGTTGTTGTTGTTGAATCTGAAGAATAAATAATAAATAGGAAGGTCTTAAGGGCAAAGTTCCAGTTTCAGCAAGGAATCACCAGAACTAATTTAGCGGGTGAGCGTTATGAGCCTGGGTTTCCTGTGTTAGGTATTTACAAGGGTTTCAGTGTAGTATCCTTGCTTGTTTGTGCAGACAGTTTCACAGCAAAATAACAGTTCCCTTACTATTTTATTGATTTGCTGCGTTTAATTTAATTTATCCAAAGTGGAAGTTTGTATAGCCTTCTAATTTGACTATCTATTACATAATTATGCTTATGTAATTATGATTATGTAATTGTATATTTCCGAATCGGGAAATTGAAATCTGTTTCAGATTCTGCACATAGGTTATTTTATTTGATTTTCTAGAAGACATAAAACCGCCATTAAACACAAGTTTTTAACAGTATTTCTAACAGTATTTCTAACAGTATTTCAACCAAAGCACAAAGAACCAACACACCCAAAAGTAATGTCTAGGGATATCCACACCCCTCCACGGCCCCCAGCTCTCCTCCCAAAGCTCCAACTAACAACCCCGAATCCTTCTTCAAAATGGTCAAGGATTCAAGATAAACTGCATCAATACTCATCCATTAGATCATCGAGTAACGCTTACCAAACCCCTACTACAACATCAATTTCAACATCTCCAAAGTTAGAACCTCCCCTTATATTCACTACTCAGCGGTCACCGCTACATGTTGCCAAAGGTTCATCATCAAACATTGACCTTCATCTAGATAGAGCTTCACCTGGTTTACCACATCAGAAATCCAAATCTACAACCGTTTCAACTGATAATTTCCACTCAAACAATCCACCAATGCTATCCGCTAATTCCTCCACTTCAGTTAGAACACCATCCATACCACGAAATGCTGTGACGCCAAACAGAAGTATAACAACTCCTTCAATTGCACCTATGAATAAATATAACTCTACTTCATCAGTTTCCTACGATAATCTTACTGAAACCCCACCAGTTGTTCAGCCTTACTTCTCCAAACACTCAGCATTAAAGCCGACAAAATCAAGAAAGATTTTAATAAATTCGAAATGTTGCTTTTGTGAAGAATTACTCTCTTCAAAATTGAAATCTGAAAAAGCCATAGAATTAGTTTGTGGCGACGCATGCCATGAAGAATGTCTCTGGGTGCTATTAAATCATGATCAAACCTCTATCTCTTCAAATCTGAACCCAGGCTCCTGTACTATGTTCCCTCCGTGTGAACTGTGTGGAAAGGTTGCAATCCCACTGGATGAGTCAATCGCAGATTCAATGGTTTCAAGATATCTTTTATCATCACCACCAAAACTTCTATCCCATTCTACGTCATCAGACTCTTTGATATTGTCCTCAAATTATGAACTACCTCAACCTTTGTCTTCATACCACTATCAACAACCTCCAACTATTAGCTCCCCATTGAACTCTTCCCCATTGGTCTCTTCCCCATCATCTACAACAACACTGTCACACTACGCATCAACAACCAATAATAACAAATTTCAAGCTTTATCTCTCTCTAGTAAGAACTCAAAAGATTTGAGTATACATATCCCTGATAGATCGTACAGTAAACACAATACCCATCATCATCACCACAATCAACAACAATCACTCCAACAACAGCAATCACTCCAACAACAGCAATCACTCCAACAACAGCAATCACTCCAACAACAATTTCCACCACCTAATGCATTGAGATACCATAATAAATCAAAGTCAAGAGGTTCTTCAATTTCAGCAACTTCATCGATCGTTTCTTCTGTTCCAAAATCACCATCACCTACGTTCTCAAATTTTAACAATTCAGTTACTTTGAATGATAAAAATAACGTTCCATTGGCTCTGTTAAGACTAGAATATGTTTCTGCACTTGTTCAGAAACTGAAACGAAATTTCAATCCTTCAATTCAAGAATCCGATATCAATTCATTTGGATTGTTAAGATTGGTTGACAAATTATTGGTTTCTGAAACTGGAGAAAGCTTCAAAGAATTGACGGTCTATTTGTTTCAACACAAAATTGTCCTTGTCAGCAAAAACTATTCAAGCATGTTATCTTATGACTTACTCAAATCTCCAAGAATCAATACACCTAATTCTACAACGTTAAAAGTGTCATTAGAAGATTCCAAATCGTTATATTTATCCCAAGCCTCGAGTTCAGTTTTAGAAAAATGGATTGCTGGTTTATGTGATTATGAACTCGTATTTGATTCAAAAAGGATTTCATCAACTATTGACCCTCAAATTAAACAAGAACACTCAACTAATGGTGAATCAAATGATAATAAATTTCCAACTGTCAGTGACAAAGCCACAATCCCCGTTTTGTTATCCCCCATCAATCTTGATGATACTTCTAAGGTTGCCGCTTCAATTATCGAAAACCAAGATAATTACTTCGAAAAGACTGATAAATTGATAATGATTATTAATCACGAAACGGCTCTATCTGAATTATCAATAACAACATTGAAGAACATTTCAAAAGTTTTATCCTCTCAATTTCAATACTTAAAACTTGTCTATACAACAAACTCGCTTTCAAATATTCATTCATATGGTGATTTGACTGAGGTTATTGACCAAATCGGAATAACATCAACGACTACAGAGAAATCTATAAATAACGTTATCAAACTGTTAACCACGTCGGATAATAAACTTCATGATTACTGTTTGTTGATCCTTTCAACTTCTATTGAACCGAAATCATTAAATACAATACTATTGAAAAACCAAATGATTGTTGAAATTCAAAAGCATACCAGCAATTTCAAAAAATTCAAAAATTCCTCGAATTTTGTAACTGTCGATGCTTGGGAAAAAGTTATGGAAAAATTGATACCAAAACTTGAATTAAAATTTGGTGGTTTCAATACAATCCAAAATGATGAAAATTCTTCAAGTGAGAATAATGCATTTGATTCAAGTGATTTTGATAGTGATTTTGATTCAGACATCGATGGTCATTTTAGTGACTCCGATGATGATGAAAAAGATAATAATGATGAAGGTAGCAGTGATAAAGACGATTCAGTCAGCATAGGCTCCAATCAAAGCGCACAGTTTAACAATAATTCGAGTACATGTGAGTCATCACCAATGCTAAATACTGATATGGAAAAGTCTGGTGTGCTGAATAATGAAAAGCAAAATGACTCTCAGACTGTAACACACATAAAACCTTCAAGCTGGAGTTTACTCTTCAAAGATATTGACAATGCATTGATGGAAACCTCAAGCCAAATAGCAACACATCAAACCACGAACAAAATATAATTCAAGCAAAACTTTTTAATGAACAACTCTCTTTTACAAACCTAATAATTAATACAAGCTTATTCCAATTCTATGATTACTATGCTCTAATTTTCTATACTATGAACCCCGAATCTTTCCAGTTGGGTATACAAACTTCCAACCCAAAGGTCTCTCTCTTGTCTAGACCTACACATAAATACCATACTTCTTCCAGTAACACCCAATCTACTAACCATTCTGACTAATCCAGGATTTTTAGGTGCTTCCTGTCTCGATAGTCTTTGAAAATCTGTAAGTCCGGTATTTACTGATCCTTTGCCTGCTATGGCCCTTTTAGTTCCAAACCAAAGAGTGAAACATCTAATTGCTTCATCATCTGATGACAACCAACCATCGCCATAAACTCTTGGAATATATTCTCTTCCAGGATTTAACGTATCAAATTCGTGATCGTTATCAACCAAGTCCAATCCACAAACCGCCCCGCTATAAACATAGCACTCTGAGATGGGTATGGTCATGTAATGGGAGTGGCTAGTCGTATCCAACGACTTCCCAGTTAATTTTCTTGAAAAAGCATGATAAAGAATAATAAACCCAGGTACAAGAACGACAAAAAACTTTTTGAACGATGAATGTTTTTTTGGCTTTTGGTAAAGTTCTCCAGATCTAACTATCGGTCTGTAAATGGAGTAAGGAGTAATGTTAAAGATGGTTGAGTCGGCAAGGCCCCTCGAATTTTCCCATTTTCTAGTTGATTCACTTATATAACCTTCAGTAGGATCATCAATTTTCAATTTTTGAATATTTGTTGTCTTCACATCTTTCAATCTTGAGACATCCTTTTCAATTTTCAAAGCCCAGTATCTCTTCAAGTTAGTCAATCTGTCAATCCATTGATCTCTAACCTCTGTTGAAGGAGCTCTTAAAACCAAAGATACCCCAGTCTTCATTACTAACTTGAAATAACAGTCTCTGTCACCTTTCAAATGATCTAGCGTATCGATTGCATTATTCCAGACAAGACTATTAGCCATATCAACTGATAGTGGTACATTTTCTGACTCAAACACTGCGATTTCTTCAATATCTAATAAGTCTAATACATTATCTGCCCTTATTATTGATCCAACTCTCCTTTCCAACTCATAAACAGCATACTTATCTCTTTTCTGAAACTCATCTTCTGAAATATCAGATGTGAGCCAAGTCACCCTATTATTTTCATCCAATGGAAATGGATTATGATCATAAATTGGGGGAATAGAAAGTCGTACTTTAACAAAATCGTTTGAGTTCAGAAACCCTTCCTCCATAATTTGATCTGTATAAGGTAGTGGCGGCAATGCTTTATAAGAATGTGAAAAGAATAACAAATTATCACTTGTGAAGAAATAACCAAATTTGAAGACTTGTTTTTTGAAGAGTCCCGCTTTCATATTGCCAGATATTGTGGTGAGCCTTGCCAAAAACCCCTCTACTGGAAATGGCTCTTTAAAGAGAAAGTTGTCGCTATTTAAAACACTCACTGGAAAGTGCTGGATCTGTCGTAGCTCAAGGACATGTGTATCAATCATTGATTGTTGCCAAAACAAGTTATTGAGTGTTTCACCATACAACCACTCCAACCGATCATAACACCTCCAACAAAACCCGAGTAGGTGCAGTTCATCCTTCACTCTATCAGCGACATCCTCATAACCGGCTTCTGAAAGCCTATGTCTAACTTTCTTAGAAAGAAGTTCAATTATCTCAGAATTTTGGCGACTGTAACCAGTCTCGCATAAATATAATGAAAATTTTCCATCATTTTCTGTAAACCTGTTATGAATCAGATTATACATCTCATTCGTTATAGTCAAGTTCATTGATATAGACAACTTTGGTATCTCAATTTTTAGTGTTGTCGGAGCGGATATTCCCAAAGTTTCATTCAAAAAGGTAAGCCATCTAATTGAAGAGGTTTGCGTTTGACATTTCATAACATAAACTTTTTCATTTTTGGTAATAGCAATCGTTTTATCCAGCGAACTATAAAAGTTCACAACGCAGGATCTGTCCAATGTAAAATCCAAATCATCGTTCGGGTGTTTAGACTCAATATCGTTAGGGATTTCTCTCTTGGTATAAAATTGAATGAGAATAAGACCATCCGGTCTACCGGTTGATCTAGCAACAACAATATATTCTTTCCATCTTTCAACCACTCTAGAGTCGCAGGGTTCAATTTCGGTAAATGGTATCAAATTTGCTTGAGTTTTGGATTTCATTTTAACTAAAACCAACATTTTCTCCAATTTGATTATTTCACCAATAGAGTAAGCTTTTAAAAGTTTGCGATATGTTCTTGTTTGATTAATTTTCTGAACATCTCTTCGTATTCTTAGTTTTGTTCTTGATGCAACTGTTTTCACCCTCTGCAAAACAACATCACGGCTGGGATCAATAGGCATCAACTGTGAATTATTATAGTCAGGTATGGGTTTCAAATTCAACATCTGCTTAGACTTTTGACGATATGTATTTGGTTCAGAAAACGTGATCTGTCCTCTACCACTATGTGTTGTATTTATTGTGGAGATTGAAGTCAGTGAATTATCACTTTTGTCCACGTTATTAGAGTTCCTAACCGTCTCCGCAGTAATTTGCTGAATCATATTTTCATCGTCAGAGCTGGTTTGATTATAAAGTTCTTGAGGTTTAATAGAGTTAATAGGTCGTACTTTGGTTTTGGCTTTTTCTGTTTGATTTGCAGTATCCATTTGAAATATCTGTTGACGTTGATCTTCATGCATTGGTGAATTCTCCAGAATCGACGCAGTATGAGATCTAATCCAAATTGAACGGTTGTCTTCATCATGATCATAATCAGTCACATCAGACAAGCTGTGTTCCTCTTCTTTAAGATTTCCATCTTCTTCTCCATCTTCTCCTTCTTTCTCATCTAGAAATCCTGTCATTAACTTTGATAATTTCTTTGTGTATGGATCTTTGCTCAAATCTGGAAGGCCAAATTTTGATGTGCTTCGGAGCACTTCAGCAACTCCATTCCGTATTCCTGTGTAGGTGGCCTTGTTCCATACCCTCATGAATCCACTTCTGTGCTCTTTAAACCAAATTTTGGGGATTGATCCTAGTAACACAACGTTGGAGGTATGAGAGAAGTCTGTAGCATCGCCATAAAGAAATCTAAACGCCGTAAACGAGTCTTTGGGAATGGAGATCACATTAGCAGTAGCTGGCGGTACATTCTCAGCCATCTCCCAATATTCTGGTTTCTCATAAACCAAATATTTGAAAGGCTTTTAGAAGGTTTTTTTGATTATTTATCGATTTGTTATTGATTTGAGTAGTGACAGTTTGTGTCGGTGCTTTTTCATTACGTAATTTACCGAATATGCAAAAAGCTATGTTGTTGTCCATTAGCTGCTAAACTGTTGCTTCACTATAACGCTTTGAGCTCTATAGAGTTGAGGTCATTGTCATCAACCGTAGCTCTCTGGTCCTTTGTTTTTATCCCACACCAGTCAACTAAATATGAAAAAAACTCATCAAGCCCTTTATAATTAGAAGACTCTAGATCACCATTTGCTGATTCAAGCGTAGAGCCATGGGTTTTGAGTGGCATCAATGCACCTAGATTTCTGTTATTTTCATCAGTAGAAGTTTTAGGTGTCGGAAATGCTGAAGCTGATCTCTTCAAGGGTGAGCTGCTGGATACTATTGTTAAATTGGGAATCTTAATTATGAAAGTTGGAATCGCTTCTGTACCATTACTATCAAACATCGTGAACCCATGTAAGTAGTTGTTTAAAGATCCTTCAAAATCCTTGCCTAAGATATTGAATTGAAAACCTATATCTCTCCAGATTGCTCTTGATATTGAAGCTCCCGGTAGTTTGGAGAATTCTTTCCAATTGTATTGAGTTACGTTATCATCGGATAGTTCTGGCAGCTCATGGTCACTGAATGTATCTTTAAGGAAAGTTTCAACATCCACTTCATACTTATTTTGAATAGATTTTTCTGGATGTGGAGGACCGTATATCTTGAGATCTTTCAGTTTATCTCCACATTTTGATAAGGGAATCAATATCAGCCTTCGTATTCTGACATCTCCTGAATGGGAGATTGAATTTATTCTGTTTATTCTTTTGATCTGTTGTATTGGGCAATCATATTTTAGTGATATACCTTGTGAAGTGTTGTCTGGTGTTGTATAGTGGACAAAATAGAACTGATCTAACTCACTATCTATAGTTTTAAGGAATGAAAACATCGTCTGGAACTCAAACATTGACTTGGTATTTGTCTCTCTTTCGATTCCATGCTCTCTAAACAAACTATCATTATTTTCATTTATCGGATTGCTCAAAACGTGAACTGGAACTTCACTATCGCTGATGATATTGATTGGTTTATGTGTCAAATTTTGAAAGATTGTGTATTTTTGCTCTGTTATTTGATGGTCTCTGCAATCAAAATTGAGCATTGCTTTATAACCCTTTATTAACACTAAATCACTTTAGGATGATAAGCTGTCCACTTTTCGTGTTTCGATAATCTCAATTTATTTTTGTTTTTAGTATTTTTTGCTGATCTATTTGCTATTGTGAAAAAAGAAGATACCGTTTACCTTGTGCAAAAATATTTCGCATTACAACGTCAAAGCTACAAATTTTTAAATAATACAATTGTTTATGTTAAGACACAAGTGTGAGCTGAGGTGATATCACATTCCCAATCCTTCATTTTTTTAGTTGTACTTTTTCGCTTATTTTCTAGTCTCCAGAAAAGTCACCATTGTTTAAATGATATCATCAACATCATCATCTGCTAAGGCATGACCCTCAGTTCTGAAATTTTCCGGTGGCTCAATACTTGGAACAAATTCGAGTGCAATATATGCAATACCAATAACTGAAACTAATAATCCAAAAATAATTCTGATGACTTGATCATGAGCGATCAAAATTCCAATTAGTAAATAGACTAAAGGTAACTTGGTTAGTATCACATTTGGTGGCCCAAATATTAAAATACTCACATATACCACGACCTAGAAAAGAAAATAGGAAAGAAGCATATTGGTATGTCAAAGGTGGAATTTTGAATTCTGATAGGAATGTTAGTATTGTAAGAGTAATAACAAGAAAGATGACGAGTAACACGTACCTAATCCAACAATAGCGACCCCGAAAATCACCAAATATAAACCAATAAAAAACTATTCACTATTAGTATCGACTGCTTTGTTGTTTTGAATTTGTTCAACATACTTGTTGTCTTGAATTCATGTTAGTAACCTATAAGCAACAATATCTGTTATAATTGTACATACAGTCCAGATAGTATTTGGGTGAGACCAGAGATTGTCTTTATGGATAATCGAAATGTTAGTTTATAGTCTGTAGACGAGCGTGGTGTTTGTACATACTGATAAAGCACCAACTGTCAAGTTAATAATCTTAAAAACACCGTTTAAGTCAGACATATTTAAGTTGATAGCGACTTGAGCGTGTATGAGTGGAGCAAGTAGCTGAAATAGTGATAGAATAAACTTTTTTTTATATGTCTTTGAAACTCAAGGCCAGGTGTCTCACTTTTTGCTTTCTAATTACAGGCTAATTTGTTTCAAGTTTGACGGCATAAATTAAATTCGCGGAAAGCAAAATTATTTTACGTATAAAGCTTCAGATTAATAGAATGAAATTTAATAGTTTAAAACAAAATCTTTCCCAGGAAATAATACTAATATATATTTATAAAAAAAGAGTAGAATGAAAATAACAAGAAGATAAAAAATTGCAAACATACCTCTTTTTTTTATGTAAACAAAAATAAAAATCTTTCTTTTCTTGCATTATTAGAAAAAAAACACTTATTCTTTATTTTCAGCACAAAAACACAAAAAATATAACAATGAACAGAAAAATAATCAGATAAAATCAAAAAATTTATTCTTCGTCTTGTTTTGGTTCAGTAGGTTTGTCTTCTTGAGCTTGGGATGAGCCTTCTTCTTGACCAGTTTCAGACATATCCGATGTCCATAAAGTCAAGTTATCACGTAACAATTGCATAATCAATGTGGAATCTTTGTATGATTCTTCTGACAAAGTATCTAATTCAGCGATAGCATCATCAAAAGCTTGTTTAGCCAAATGACAAGCACGATCTGGGGAGTTTAAGATTTCATAGTAGAAGACTGAGAAATTCAAAGCCAAACCTAAGCGAATTGGATGTGTTGGTGGTAATTCTGTAACAGCAACATCTGAGGCAGATTTGTAGGCTTCTAAAGATAAATCAGCTGCTTCTTTACGTCTATCATTGGTAGCAAATTCAGCCAAATAACGATGGTAATCACCTTTCATTTTATAGTAAAAAACTTTAGATTCACCAGTAGCAGCGGTTGGAATCAAATGATCAGTCAAAACACTCAAAATATCATCACAGATTTTACTTAATTCAGCCTCAATTTTAGAACGATATTCACGGATCAAGTTAACTTGTGTTTCATTACCTTTAGCTTCCTCTTTTTGTTCAATTGATGAGACAATTCTCCATGAAGCACGACGAGCACCAATAACATTTTTGTAAGCAACAGATAACAAGTTACGTTCTTCGACTGATAGTTCTTGACCTGAAGAAGCAACAGCCTTCATATTTTCGACCATTTCTTCATAACGTTCAGCTTGTTCAGCAAGTTTAGCTAAGTAGACTGAATCTTCACGAGAGAGGGACATCTTTGATAATTCTTGGTATGTAATCTGCCACTGAGTGTTAGTATTTAATGTACATTAAAAAGTAAAACACATCACAACATCACTGGCATTCAATCCAAATAAATCAAATGCTTCATCCTTCAACCACATCCAAACACCGCAACTGGAAAAAAAATTACTCGACACCAAAAGGGCAAACGAAAGTCAAAAAAATTACCATTGAACAATATCGCTATAGCCAGATTGGCAAAATTCAATAAACGCGATTCCAGTTGATTTTTGTAGTGAATTCTGTAGTGAGTTGAGTTCCCAAACGGGATTATTGTATTTCAAGACGGGGATCAGATTTTTCAAAGAATGTTCCTGATAAGGAGTAAAAACACACAAGAAAACCCAAGAAAACCGAACCAACACCGACAGATCAAGCGCCTTAGAAGCCGATTGAGAAATGAGAGCTGTTTTTCAAGTCTCAACTGCACCAATTTGGCGCGTCAAAGTTGTGGTGTTGTGGGCAGCCGCTGAAAAAGATTTTTGTTTTGGATGATGATGAACTGGCATTTCCAGAGTGGGAGTGGGAAAGAACGCACCAAAACCAAAACAGAACCCAAAATGGATGGTAAAGAGCGCTCTGGTAAACCCAATCGTGTTGGGTACAGTGAGATGTGACCGTAGACAATGTTTCAGAAATGGAAATACATACTTTTTGGACAACTAGTAGTTGATTTGTGAATGAAGTTGTTGTTTGTTTGGTGTTTGAAAACTGAAAACCAAAGGATTGGCCTGCTGACTTTGAATTTTTTGCTTAAAAAAATGCGGAAAACCTTTGCAAAATAGCCAATTTCGGTAATTATCTATTTCGAGACAATTCTGGTTGCCCTAGAAACACTCATGAAATAAAAAGAAAACTCAACAAGAGCTTTTTGCCACCACCCGCGAAAAAAAAAAAAAATGCGGCTCTAACCGGTGATCTCACGGGTAACACACTACTCTTAACTATTACTGTACTAATATGGTAATGGTAATACTTTACAATGCTCTCTCTATTTGTATTGCCTAATCTAATCAAGATTCATCTGGTCGTCTGTTTTGCCATTATTCAAAACTTGGCTCTTGCTTAGCTTCAATGGCTGGGTCTCACGGATGGTGATACCAAATCTCTTGTCTTGACCTAGGTTGATCAACTGGTTAATACCTTCAACAATTGGTTTGGTTTTGTCCAATTGGTAATTGGAATGAACCCAACTTGGTTTAGTGGTTTTTGATCCACCAGTTAATCTCAACACTTCAGGACGACTTGCATGACCAGATTCAACCAAAACAACAGTTGTTTGTTCTCTGGCAACTGGAATAGAAATGGAATTTTTTTTCAATAATGCTTTTAATTTCAATGAAGAAACTCCCAATCTTGGTAACGGAAGTTCTAAACCTGGTAAAGTTGGATTTTCTGCATCGTACCCTCTGTTTCCTGTTGGATTAGCGCTAGTTAAAATAACATGGAACGGAAGAAATTTAACAATGGAAACGTTTTTAGCAACGGCTAAATGGTTGTTAACAATTTCAGTCAATCCTAGTCTAGAACTTCTTATATCTTTTTTAATACTTTCAAGATCCGAAGTTAATGACTCAGGTCCAGAGGTATGTAATCTTTGTAAATCAACTGGGAATTTATTTGATAAATGACTCAATTTAAATGGGTAAACTGATCTGGTCGTATCTATTTTGTTTAAAGTTTGTCTTGAAGTTCTCAATTTTAAGGTATGTTGCATGGCAAAATCTCTGACAAAAACACTTGGTTTTGCAAGGAATGAACCATCATTATGATTTTTACCTGAGTATCCATCAACTGTTTCAACAGTAACTAAGCCGACATCTTGGAATTCAGCAATTGAAGCTAATTTTAAGTCAACAATGTAAACTTCGCCCGGGTTAACTGTAAACTCATCAGTTGGAATAGCACTGATCTGGCTCACTCCAGTACCTCTAGTACTACTTTTGTCCAATTTGATTAACTCTTGAGAACTTGATGATTTTTCTAATAATGAAGCTTCTTGATCAGCTTCAGTCCAAACAACACCTTTATACTCTTTTTCAGCAACAACCCCTTCAGCTTGACCAGCTAAAAATCTTCTAATACGGCGAACTCTTGACCCTGGAACAACTTTACACTTGAACGCATCTGCAATTTCATCGACAACTTTTCTAATCAACGAACCAGTGATGACATTGGAATCGTTGTTTAGTTTCTTTATAATTGTTGGTAATTTTTCAGGTGATAATGCAGCACCTAATAAACTGATCACAGTTTCATTTGCAATGTGAGCAGCTATTATAGCATCAGCTTTCGACCCTAATAATGGGCCAGTTGGACGAAGCTCGCCATCTTTTTCTTCACCTGGTGGATAGATAACAAGAGTGTGCGACAAGTTAGCAGTATACCCATCAATGTGACACCCTAATGAAATAGTGATAATATCACCAGCTTCAAAAGTTTGGAAATCTTTAGCGGCATCATCATCAATTTCTGGAGCAAAACCAGAGTTGATACTGTTAACATCGATGGTGACAGGTTGAGCAATACCTTTTTCATTAACTGAGTTCGCACCTTTTTTATAAACATCCTCCAATGATGAAGCTAAAAACGAATCACCCAATAAACATAATTCAGCAGTGGTTAATTTTGGACCTTGGTTCAAATGATAGGAATCATTGATTAACTTTGTTAGATATGTTAAAGTAGTTTGTGAGACTTGACCAGCTAATCTATATTTATCTAGCACAGATTCATTGATGACGTTTTTATCCTTCAATAGAATATCTTGATCTTGAGGAGCAACTGCTAATTCCATCTTAAATAATGCAATTTATGCTGTAATTATTTGGTTTGTTTAAGCTCATCGCATTAACTAAAAAGATTTCATAAAAAAAAAATTTTAGATAAATTGGTAAGGGCACAAAAGTTATGCTCCAGGAAGATTTTTTTATATCTCATACAAATTTTAAACCTCAAAAGTAAGTCTTAAATAAGCAATTATAGCTTAAGAGGTTTTGTTATCTGAACAACTTGCTATGCCCCAGAACTATATTACATATCTCAAATCAAAGTAATTAAAAAAAAAATAATGGCGACAACTGCAGGATTCGAACCTGCGCGGGTAAACCCAAAAGATTTCTAATCTTTCGCCTTAACCACTCGGCCAAGTTGCCTTATTTGGAATAGACTTTGCTATTTTAATTATGTAATCAACAATGACTATTAAAATCATCATACTAGTCTTATGTATAGGGCTATTAAATATTCATGGTATTCAATGGTTACGTCATTGTCTCACAATAATTACCTGTAGCTTATATATGGGAAATCAAAAAACTGAAGGCGAATTTTGTTCGAATGACAAATTCAATAGCCATAACAACCAATAATCTAGTTTTACGAATTTATTTGCAAAAAAAATATATATATATACATATATATATATATATATAGTTTTTAATTTTAAATAGATTTTTTTTTTTTTTTTAGAATAATTATCTTGCAAAAATTAAAACGTTTTAAGCCTTAAAACTATTATCAATGGCTTTACTAGTACAATTATAATATTTCAGCGTTTGAAAAGCCTATGAGGATGATGATTTACGAAATACAATAACTAATGTGTAATCAGCACTTTTTCCAGGAAAATCAGCACCTTAAATACAGTCGGATTTGACCTTCTGTCAATTGCTCGTATTGGCACGATGAAGCCTAACAGAACCCGACCACATTTCACAAAACATGAATGTGATATATACATGAAGGATATAGTCTACACATTTGTTTTAGTGAACATCGTAGTTAGCATAAATATTAACGGTAGATCCTTATTTTGATGATAACAAAAAATAGATCTAGTAACTAACATATCCCAAAGTAAAGGTTTCAACTGTATGAGCACCAGAGATCTAAAATTGGGCAAGTATTTAGATATACTCTGTAGATGAATTTTAAAATTCTAAAAAAGGGAACATGACTGTCTGTCGTTTCGTTGGGCGTATTGTGTCATAAAAGGATCTTATTTAGGAACCACTACTACCAAAAGTTGTAGCCCATTCATCAAACTTTTTCAAAACACCTTCACCAACACTCGCTTTGATTGTCTGCATTGCTTTCTCAAAATCAGATAAATGAACGCTTCTAATTTCCTGGTTCCCTATACTCATCAGGTTTTCACCAATATCTCTAATAGGCTCCATCGCTGCTTCTTTGGCCAATGCCGTAATGTCACTGCCGGAATACCCTTCAGTTAGATTAGCAATAACAATGAAATCAGAAGCTGACAAATTATGACGTGAATTTCTCATAAGTTTCTGGAGTTGGGCGAGTCTTGTATTAAATTCCGGTAACGGAATATATAGTCGTCTTGAAAATCTTCTTCTAGCAGCTTCATCAATAGCCCAGGGTAAATTTGTTGCAGCTAGGACTAGAACTCTAGGGGTTTCATTTTTATCTTTTGAGGTCGCGGAAACCAATGACGACCATTGTATCAAAAACTCTGTTTTAACTCTTCTTGAACTTTCATTTTCTCCGTCACTTCTGGCAGTTAACAAAGAATCAATTTCATCAAAGAATATTATAGAAGGCGAGAGCTTTTTTGCAATGTAAAACAATGCACGTATCAGTTTCTCACTCTCACCAAGATATTTTGACAACAATGAAGAAGCACTAATACTGAAAAATGTGGAGCTAGATTCGTTAGCAACGGTCTTTGCAATCATAGTTTTACCTGTTCCTGGTGGTCCAAACAAGAGCATACCACTTATTGGTTCACGTAGACCTTTAAACAAATCTGGTCGTAAAAATGGGTAGACCACGGTCTCTTTCAAACTTCTTTTGGCTGAGTCTAAGCCAGAAATGTCATCCCAATTTAAATTCTCATCAGTTATCATTATTTCTTCTAAGATCTGTTCACACGCTGCTTGATCAACGCCCTGTAGATTGTCCATGAGCTGGGCTATTCTAGGCTCACTATATTTTGGCGATTTCCTTGCGTTGTCAGTTGGACCTGAGTTGGAAGAGCTAGCAACTAGGATACTTCTCTCATTGAGTTGTTGCGAAGCTCTTTGCTGTGGTTGAGGTTTCTTTTTATTATTGACTGGTGTTAAATTTATTTGAGTATTGATAGTAGGTTGAACATAATGATATTTTCTTCTTTGCGTCCCATTGGCCTTCGTATTGTTCAAGTTTGTGTATTGATTATGAGTGGATATCACTGGGGAAGTTGGTCTCGATGGGGGTGTCACTTTCCTTTGATTTTGATCCCAAGCCAAAATAGCAGCCTTATTAATTGAGTAGTCAACTGATTTTGGTCGCTCTCTTCTAACAGAAGGAGATTTTGACCTAACAACCTTAGACATGTCTGTACTACCTCTTGATCTTGGAAGGTCTAGTGATTTTCTTGCCCTTAATTCATTAACAGTTTTTGGATTTTCAGTAGCAGTTGCTATTTTCTGAGTACTAGAAACAGACCTTACTGTAGGGACTTTGAATTGGTTAGTTGGAGCTCCATTTTGAGAAGGTGGCCGATTGAATGCTGAAGCAAATGATGAGTAGCTGGAAAAATTAGAGCGTTTAGATTGGTTTATTTTATATGGCTCCCCGTTATCGACTCTTTGCATTAAAGCTTCTTTTCTTGCCAAAGCTTTGGCTCTTACCTCAAAAATTTTGCCAGCCATGAGCTGTTCTGTAGATGATAAACTGTTAAAATTTTCCTGTATTTTCAATTTAGAGATTTCTCCATTCAGCTTCTGGAGTAAATTTGTATAATTGTCTAAAGCGACACTATTGTTATTTTTAATCTCTTCAATGATGCATTTATCATTCAGTTGACTAGCAAATTCTGCATATAGCTTTTTCAATTTCCCTTCAGTCTTACTTTTGGCCATTTTTTTTCACACTAGAACTATCTATAATTAAAATTTGCAGGTGATAATCTTATTTAGTGGAAATACAGTCGGAACCTAGGATATATTGTAGATTGGGCCAAATGAAACAACACAAATGAGGATAATAATTTCAAAAGACTTAATTCCCGTAAAATATGGTTATAAAGTGTTGAATAGACTGCAAAAACACTGTTTCTAACCAAAGCAGACTGTTAAGAATAGGAAACATCGGTGCAAATTTGTAAATGAAATTTTATCATACTGTTGTTTATCAACACCCCGAAAGGGTAATTTACGAGGGTATATCTAACTTCCGGCTAAAGTCACGTGTGAAACGATAGAGTGATGTTCGGGTGTTATCATTACCCATCCAAATGCTTTTTTTTCTTAGAAAAACTGGTGAAATCTTTCGCTATTTGAAGATTTGCTTGTAGTGGAAAGCGCAAACAAAAAACAGTTCCATCTTTAATTAAGGAATAATGAGTTCACAGCTAGTCAGAAGCTCTTTCAGAGGAGCTTTTATTGGCCGCACTCTAAACTCACATATGTCTAAAAGGCTTAATGTTAACTCGACTAGATTGATCTCTAATACATACACTGTATTAAAAGATAAAAAAGAAGAGGAACCAAAATCTATTTTGACTGATGATCTACTCGCAAAGGCAGGTATTGATATTGATGAAGTCAAGAACGAAGCAAAATCAGAGACCAAAGAAACTGAAACCGCTGGTTCATCGTCTGAAACAAGAACTGGAGGATCTCAAAGAAGAAGTCGCCCAAAAAGTTCTACTGATATAAAGAGAGAAAGATATGCGAACTTGTTTTATTTAGGATTCTTGGCATCTGGTGTGGGTACTGCTGGTTACCTAGCTAGAAATTGGGATGAGGATGAGGATGAAAAGATAAAAGATGGTATTCCAAATGGTTACTCTTTAGACTTATTATGGAAAAGATTCAACGCAAGATTTAATTCAATCTTCACTTACTTTCAAGAACCTCCGTTTCCAGATTTATTACCGGATTCACCACCAGAACCTTATAAAAGACCATTAACATTGGTTTTAACTTTAGAGGATCTATTAATTCACAGTGAATGGACTTCAAAAACCGGGTGGAAAACTGCCAAAAGACCAGGTGTTGATTATTTCTTGGGATATTTATCACAGTATTATGAAATCGTTTTGTTCAGTTCTAACTATATGATGTATAGTGAAAAAATTGTTGAAAAGCTGGATCCTTTGCGTGCTTATATCAGTTATCAATTATATAAAGAGCACTGTTATTATAAAGATGGTGCTCATATCAAGGACTTGTCAAAATTGAACAGAGATTTATCCAAAGTTTTAATTTTAGACGTCGATGAAGACGCAATCAAATTACAACCAGAAAATGCTATCAAATTACCAAAGTGGGATGGTAAACCTGATGACCAATTAATTAGATTGATTCCATTCTTCGAATATTTGGCTACACAACAGGTTAAAGATGTTAGACCAATCTTAGCTTCTTATAGTGACAAATCCAAATTACCAGAAGAGTTTAATGAGAGGGTTGAAAAATTACGCGCAGAATTTGAAAAAGATCAAGCTAAAAAACAATCTGCTAGTTTTTTTAATAAAGTGCTTGGACTACCAACTTTGAAACAGAAGTTCCCACTAGACTTGATTCACGATGAAGGTGTTAGAAACTTCCAACATTTCCAACAACTGATCAAAGAAGAAGAAGAGAAATTAAAGAAACAACAGGAGTTACCAAAGGAGACTTTCAAATTGAAAGATTTAGTCGAAGGTAACATTCCATCTCAAGAAGAAATGATGAAAAGACAACTTGAAAAACAATTAGAGTATGAAAAACAACAACAGTCCCAACCATCTCAATAAAAGATATGATGATGACTCATTTTTGGTAGATTAAGGTTTTTGATGTTATTATCAAAACGAAAGCATATAGTAATCTAAAGAAGTGGAACTTATAAGTTAAATATTTTGTAGAAAGAGGGTTATGAAATCAGAACCAGAAATGAAAATTAAAAAATTTAAAAAGTAAAAAACAAAAAAATATAAAGAAGAAACGACCTCGGACAGGATCGAACTGTCGATCTTGTGATTAACAGTCACACGCCTTAACCAGCTTGGCCACGAAGTCGATTTACTTTCCAAGAAACAAATATATGATAAATATATAAAGTGCAATGGAGATATTTAATGAGATGGATGTGGTAGACCTTACTTCTTTTTAGTGAACACAATTTTTCCATTCATTGAAAGAATAAGAGTGAGTCTATCGACTCATATAATACTAGACATTTACAGTACTATTTTCAATTTTGATAGTTTTCCTCTAAATGTTTGAAACCTTTACACTAATATGAGAAATACCTATATAAAGAAAAAAGAACAAAATAACAGTACATGATATTTATATACAGACTATTGCCTTTGTGTTTGGCTTCATTTCTTTAAGCACTGGAATAAAGTGTTGCTACAGTGATTTAGAAAGGTTTCAGTCATTGAGTCATATTTTGGATTTAAATATTAATTTTTAATAAACAAAAAACAGGATTTTACTATTCTCTATATTATTTAGTAAACTTTGTTAGCAAAATCATTCTTTGCAAAAGACCAAGAGTCATCAGAGATACGACCTCTTAAAACTTGTGGTTCTGAACCTGGAACGTAAACATCTTCAAATAAAATAGACATTTTAGCTTCTGGAGCTGGAGAAGCATCAGCTAATTCAACTTGTTCATCAACGTAACTTCTAGCGGCTTTGTCGTAAGATTTGATTTCTTCTTCAGTAGCAATGTTCAATTCTAGTAAAGTATGCTTCAAACCTGCAATTGGATCATTTCTTGATCTCATGTGTTGAATTTCTTCTCTGGTTCTGTAAGTAGTACCTGGATCAGACATTGAGTGACCACCATATCTGTAAGTTTCGTATTCTAAAACTAATGGACCGTTACCAGAAGTAGCCCATTCTTTAGCAAATTTAGAAGCTTGGTAAGAAGCTAAAACATCCATACCGTTAACTTTTAAACCTGGAATATATTGACCTCTCTTGTAGTAATCGGTTAAAGCAGAAGATCTAGCGGCAGAAGTACCCATACCATATTTGTTGTTTTCACAAGCAAAGATACATGGTAAGTTCCATAGTTTAGCCATATTGAAAGATTCAAAAACTTGACCTTGATTTGAAGCACCATCACCATATAAAGTGAAAGTAGCATTATCTTCATTTCTATATTTGTGAGCGAATGCTAAACCAGCACCTAATGGAACTTGAGCACCAACAATACCATTACCACCGTAGAAACCAGTGGTGTACATATGCATGGAACCACCTTTACCGAAAGAAACACCACAACGACGGCCCATTAATTCACCCAAAACATCTTTGACTGGGGAACCTCTCAAATAGGTGAAACCGTGACATCTGTAAGAAGTGATAACGGTATCTTTTTTATTAATAGCGTTTTCAATACCAACAGCAACAGCTTCTTGACCAACAGACAAATGACAAAAACCTCTAATTTTTTTGGCTTTGTATAAAGCATCAGCAGCCATTTCCATTCTTCTGATAATAATCATTTCTTTGTACATTTGCAATAGTGTATTTTTGGTAGTTTGAAAGGTTAATTCAGGGACTTCCAAGTTGTAACCTTCAAATGAGTTTTCTGGTAGATCGATGGTGACAACTTCATCGTCTTCAGCAATTTCAGCTTGGGTTGCCAGTGATCTAGCACTGATGGCAGTTCTTTGAGCTCTTCTCAAGGAGACAGACCCCAATGGACGAACAATTGATTTGAGCATTGCAGCAGTTTGGAGACACTCTTTTGTTAGGCAGGTGGGAGAGAAAAGAGTTGAGATTTGCTTTTGGTAATTGTTTGTTTCTTGAGAAAACATCACAAGGTGGAATGCTGCGCAAACCGCGCTCCCACTGTTTTTTTTATCGTGCGATTGAAAAAGTGTCAGATTCGGTGGGGAGAAAAATGAAATCAGCAAAGTTCTGAAAGAGAAAGAAGTCGGATATAAGTTACAATAGACTAGTATGCCTGATATTTGATCCTACACAGAAGAACCATCCTGAGATTCCCGTTCTTATTGGGCCTTTTTTCAGGTTTAACGTTGCTTTGTTGGTTTTTTAGTGGTGCCCCCATTAATCAACAAAGTCGATTTTCCAGTGGGTGTTCCTTCTGTGATTACATAATCGATATAAACTATTACTATATTTTATCTCTATCTCTATAAACTGAAATAACCTTCTTCTGAGACTATGAATTTTTTGAAATTCAAATGTTGAATCAATTCTTCCCATAATGGGTCTCCTTTGGCCATACACGTCTTGTTTCCAATCAATACCAGTCCACTTCTTGCTCTTGTTAGAGCAACATTTAATCTTCTAGAATCTTTAACGAACCCAATCTTATTTTCTTCATTAGACCTAACACAGGAAAATATGATAATATCTGTCTCACGGCCTTGGAACGCATCAACTGAACTAACCATAATATTTACAATAGTTTTAATTGTGGTTGGTTTTTTTCTTGTTAACGAGTCCTCATCAACCTCTTCTTCTATTTGTTCATTGTTTGGATTGATCAAAGAGTCTTGCTGAATCATGGTTGCAATCAAATCTCTTTGAGCTGAATACGGTGTAATTATACTAACATTTTTCTTTTGAATATTTTTTGTGAATACCAAATGCTTTAAAGCTCTTAAAATCAGTCCAGCTTCGCCTTTATTAGTATAAGTAAAACCACCACCTTTTCTATGATTTGAAACTCTTTGCTCTTTATGACTTTCACCATAATCAATGAATACCAAAGGCTGAATCCCTTTGA
The DNA here is from genome assembly GCA_024271855.1 of Wickerhamomyces bisporus. NCBI lineage: Eukaryota > Fungi > Ascomycota > Saccharomycetes > Phaffomycetales > Wickerhamomycetaceae > Wickerhamomyces > Wickerhamomyces bisporus. The sequence continues at coordinate 82,658 of JANBXE010000012.1, forward strand.
TTTCTCTTTGTTCTTCAGTAACACCATTCGCCAATTCATTGTTATAAAATTTCTTAATTGGAAACTCTGAAATACTCGGGTGCATTCTATACTGGACATTTAGCATATGTGGGTTTGTATATGTTTTATTTTTCAAAACTCTTTCAAACATAGACTGTTCTAAGTAAGGAACATCTGAGAATGAACTTAGTTGTTTATCATCACCAACAAAGATAAATCTATCAACACCTGGCATACTCAACGGAATCAAAGTACTTGCTTCAGTAGATTGCGTACTCTCATCCATGATAACAACAGGTAGCTTCTTGATCGATTTCAATTGATACCCACCAGCGACAACTGTTGTCGTTAAAATGACTTGAGCTTGTGCGATCAACTTCTCATTGATTGAGTTTTGAACAGTCAATAATTTCTTGTACTGATTTTGACTGACAGGTTTTCTATTGAATTTCAAATCAAGTGCAATTTCTTTATTGTTTGAAGGTAACCTATCAAGTACCTGATGATGCAGACAGATGTCATGAAGATGATGCTTATCATTATATTCTCTCTCCTTTTCAGTAGAAACAATTCTCAAAACAGTCAAATCACTGTCTTTCTGCAATTTTTCTGCGATATTATCAATTGCGACATTTGAGGCAGCAACGACCAAAATTGGAAATGTTTTCAAGTTTCTAAGTAGCTGTAAGATGATTTCATAAATTGTTGTAGTTTTACCAGTACCTGGCGGACCTTGCAAAACAGTAATTGAATTGTTTAAAACGTGCTGAATTGCTGATTTCTGTGATTCATTGAAACGATCGGTTGTCAATTTGATAAAGTTCTTAAAGTTCAATTGTTTTATTGGCTCTTTACCTAACAACATTTTGACAAATTTTGGGTTTTCGATTCTAGCCATTGCGAATAGAATTCTGTTAATTGTTGCAGAACACGGTAGCAGGGACAAAGTTTGGGATCCGATTGGGAAATTATCAAAATCATTCCATTTATAAAGTTCCAGCAATAACTCAATTTTTCTACCCCTGTTTTTGATGACATTCATATCTTTAATGAAACAGTCCCAAATATTATCTTTATCGTTTGATCTAGCAACAAATATTGACTGATTCATGGTAAATGGTAATCTGCCCAGTTTTCTTAATTTCTCAGGAATCAAATTTTCAATCTCTTCAGTGAATGGAATTATAACCTTGAATAATTGTCTATTGTCTTTGTGCCATTCAGTAGTAAAATTTGTAATAGGGTCAGTACCCAATTTCTCTTCAAGATAAAGGTGGTAACACATCTCCTTAAAATAATCATTAAGAGAATTGTATGATAACTTTGGCTGATTACTCAAGTATTTTGGTACGTGTTCAAATTCTTCATAGTCATCAACACTAGTTTGAGGGGGAGGAGGAGGAGGAGTTGAAGTTTTTGTGCCGGCTGGCATTACAGAAATCGGCTTTGAAGCTTCTTTTTTGGCATTGGAAGATTTGACATCCTTTTTGTTCAATTTTAAGTCTTTTTTAGAGGTTGGAGTGCAGGTTTTAAGCCCACGTTTCTCATATTTAACATCATTCTTCTTACCATTTTCAGATGAGACTTTAGTAGTTTTTTTAGTTTCCGATTTAGGTTTGGAATTTACTATGCTCTTAGAGGTAAGTTTTTGAGGGGTTTTAGACTTTTTAGTTTGTTTTTGAGTTGATTCTGTCTTTATTGATTGAGATGATGCTGAAATTGTCGCTGTATCTAATTTTCTACTTAGTTCTGAGGTTGATGAAATTGTCAAGTTCTCAAGCTGCTTGGAAACTTTTAATACTGGCAAAGGCTTTGTCGATTTGTCTGATGGAGCTAAAAATGTTTGTTTAGGATTCGAAAGGTTTTTCGAGGTTGATTTGTTTTGATGAGCCTTTGGATCTGATGATTTTCCTTTCTGGCTAGCATTAGAAATAGATTTTGAAATTGAAACAGGCTTGGAGCTGCTTTTATTGGATTTTTGATGTGCGTGTTTTGGGCTTGATTGCTGGTTGATTGTTTGAATGTTATTATGTTTCAAAGCTTTTTCATCATCTGGTCTTAGCTTTGCTGCCTTTGATGCGTCTAGTGATTGAAATGACCGTAGGGTTTCCTTGTTTTCACTTGGTGTTGAAGTTCTTGATCTAGGAGGACCAGTTGATCTCTTACCCCCTCTACCACTTTTACCTTTTCCTCTTCCTCTACCTATAGCTCTCTTTCTGGAAAATTTAGTTGTAGTTGAAGGTTTAACATGTTCTTTTATTCCAAGAAGCACATATAAAAAGTTATCATCGTTTTCACTAACGAATTTTCTTTGCTCGTCCAATTTTTGACTCTTAACACATTTGTAACAAAATATAAGATTGGTATTTAGTGGATCAACATTTAAATGATTTTCTGCATCACAAATTGAGCATGACAAATCTCTGACCTTGAAATAGTTTTCTATGTTCTTCAATATTGAGCCATTTTGTAAAGTGTATTGAGTAGAAGGTTTATCACTCTCTTTGGAAAAACACAGTTGACACAATAGAGCAATATCTGAACCTCCATATCTTACCAGGTTTAATACATGGATGTTTGAATCTTGACATTTTTCGCACTCTAGCGCTTCATTTGAAGAAGTATATGCTATTGTCTTATGTCTGCTTGAAGACAGATGCTTCAGCATTTCCTGATCCTCTAGAGTAGTAGAGCATGTCTGACACGTAAAGCACACCATCTGAAATGATCAACTTATACGCGTTTTTCCAAGCCTATTTACACACACAAGTCCTCTTGGTTTTGATTGTTTAGAGTTCTAAAAAAGTTCGGATAGAGGGTGTTACCCTTCCGGATAAATAAACGCCGAAGAAGAAAAAAAAAGTTTTTTTTTCTTCTTTTGATTTAACCGGCGGTTATAGCCCAAAGCTTCACTGGGGATAATCGGTTTTAAGCCTTGTAAGTCTTTTCAAGTAGTGAAGGAGATGGAAATGTCATAGGGAATAAAATTGGCATTTGGGACATGAAACAGGTAAGGGGAAACCACTAGAACTGTTAAAACTACTGGAACTACTGGAACTACTGGAACTACTGGAACTACTGGGATTACTGGGATTACTGGAGAACTGGTGGGCCAAAAAAAAAAAGAAAAACTTTTCCTATTAATCCCATCTTTTGTGAAGTAAATCAATACTTTCTCTTTCCAGTAGTTCTTTTAAGGAACGCGGAATCTTTTTGTTTCCTAAACTAGCGCATCGGCTTCTTAAAACAACTTCTTAGACTAGTAATAAAGAACTCTATTTCGAAGAACAAAGGTATAGAGTATATAATCAAGACACGCTGAACACAGCTGTACCAATAAATCTCAACAAATCTCACTCAAAGTATTAGAAATACAAACTTGAAGTAAGAAAATGCGGTCAAAGCACAATCCCGGTACGGGAAACTCAATTTGTACTTCTCGCTAATAACAAAAAATTTATGCTGCGAATTCTTTTCAAAATCTTGAAACGACATTTTTTTCATCTAGACGAATAAAAATTCAAAACAAAACAGTTGGAAGATTCCTGATTTGTGAATTTTTGCGCTTCTTGCTTTCCCCTTCGTTTTGCCTCTCCTTGAGTTTGTCACTACTGTTTGCTACTACTGTTTGCTAGTCGCGTTCTCATCTGTTTTCTGGTTTATTCGAGTCTGCTTTGCTTGGTGTTTCATCTGATTCCACTTATTCCTACATAGCCAGTCTTTACACAGAACTCAGTTGTATTTTTTTAAAAACAAAAATACTCATCTCCACAAGTTATTCTTGGTCAACAAGCTCACATTTGCATCACCGACTCTCCTAACAACTGGGAAGCTTCTATCCTTTTTTTTTACTAGACAAGGGTAATAATGAGCTCCAACCGTTTGAAGATTCTTTCAGGTACGTACCCGTAACCCATCTCCCTTTTATCTCCAACTCTAAACCGAAAGCGTTACTAACAATGTCATTTTCTAGTTGGTTCCAACTCAAACTTACTATACTATTCATGGAAGTTACAGGCCTCTCAGAAATTTGATGTTCATGTTGTCAATGAGGATTTAGACCCATCTTCTTCAATCTTTATGAAAGATGAATCCAACAATGATCAAATTACTTTCAAGCCTGAAATTTTAGTCAACAATTTAAAAGATTTGCCATCTTCAGGGTCTGCTAAGGTACAATATGAAATTATCTTTTTATCCTCAAAGTCGTTACAAGATATTTCCATAATTTCCACTAATTTGGCTCCGTTATTGACTAAAAACTCAATAATTTTAATTGAATCCACTGGGTTCATCAACCTTGAGCCATTTTTATCGAGTTCTTTACCAAACTCTTTACAGTTATCATTTTTTTCAATCTTATCCAATATTGATATAAGAAGAATTTCAACTAATAAGTTTGTTAATCTAAAGGTCAGATCAAGAGAGATCTTTATTGGTGAATCCTCAACTTCAACTTCAAAATATTCAAACACTGAACAACAGAACTTGAATGCATTATCAAAGCTGTTACAATATAATAATACTGATGGATTGAAAATCACATTGAAATCAACTCATTTAGATTTTTTGGTTGAACAATGGAAATTGGCTATTCCAAAAATTTGTTTTGATCCATTACTAATTATTTTTGAAGAGCCAAATCCAGAAAGCTTGGAGAAACAGATCTTGGCTAAACCACTTTTAAGTGGATTGGTTACTGAGCTGATTACTGTTGCTAAAACAATGAACTGTAAATTACCAATTGGGTTTGATAACGAATCAAATTTTTTGAAGAACTGGATTGATGAATATAAATCAAGAGAGATTGGACAAGAAGTTTTGGATTATGTCAAATCTCCTCTATTATTCTATAACTTCTTCCATAGATTAAGTTTGAACGTTGATTTATTATTGTTACAACCAATACTTTTAGCTGATGACTACGGTATCAAAACTCCTTATTTGGAATTCTTATATGCTACTATTTGTCAATATGACAAACTGAATTTGGAAGCTGAAACTGGCTCATCAATTTTCTTTCAAAGATCGAATAGCAAAGAGGTTCAGCAATTGCAAAAAGATTTGGATCAAGCTAAACAAAATAATGAAGATGCATTAAAGAAGCACCGAGAATTGTTGAAACACAACGAGTTTTTAGCAGCTAAAGAAACTGAATTGAACCAAGTATTAGCAAGTTTTGAAAATTTAAAAATACAACAACAACAGTTAAATCAGACTTTGAGTTTAAAATCAAAACAGTTGCAACATGCAGAATCAACCATTCAAGCATTGCAAAACGAAAAACAACAGCTAGGTGCCCAAAAAATCAATAGACAATCTGCCTATCAAGATGCCACTGAAGAGTTACCACTCCCAGAACATAGAGGGCCTGCAACAGGACAATTCCATAAACAGAACGGTTCAATCTCTCAACCATTACACATTCAGCCACCTCAAGCTCAACAACAACAAACTCCACAAATTGACCGTGTCAAAGGAGTTTCTGCTGATGGAACACCCGATTTGCGTGATTTGACTGATGTTGCATTGTTTAGTGCTCAACTAGAATCTCCAATTAAACAACGTGATTCTAATAACCAAGATGATCACCAATTGAGATTGCAAGTTCCAAACTCAGTCACACAAACTTCGAAACAGATTTCACCTCAAAATTCAATCAATAATCTGAGTGCCAAAGAATTAGAATTGCAAAGAAGAGAGAAATTATTACAGGAGAAAGAGCTGGAGTATAACAAAAAAATGTCAATGCCAATGTTGACCTCTAGACCTCCACCTCCACAATTTCAACAACCAGCACTATCACAACAACAACAGCAATACGGTGGCCAAGTTCCACAATACTTCCCACCTCAAGGCCCTGCACAGAACCAAACATTACAAGGAAGATACAACAGTATTCAGAATCCATCCCAACAACAACAACTACAATTACAATTACAAGCTCCAGTTCAACCACGTCGTATTTCTACGATGCCATCGATGGAGAGTGATCCGTTATATGGTGGCGTCAATGCACCATTCAAGAAGACATCAAGAAAAAATAGAAAATCTTCCTATCCAGCGTTGGGAAGTGCATCTCATGTTGGTCCTGGTTTTGAAAATTTATTACCAAGCAATACTAATGCTACAAGAAGTAAAAGACAAACTCATCTTGGTGGTCCAATTCCTCATGCTCCACAGAGTCAAACCTCACCTCTATTGAATGGACCAGCTAATCCTCAATATCCTCAAAACCCAAATAATGGCTCATTCCAACAAGGTGTTTCTGGTATTGGAGGTGGTAGTAACGGTAACGGATTCAACCCACACTTGGTGAATCAAAAGCTGAACAGACCAGCTCCGCAATTTACCAATGGTGGTGGCTCATTGTCTAAGAATTCATCAAACTCTTCATTTCCTGAATATCAGCAGAATGGATCATCTTCGTCAACTTCACAAAGTCAACAACCAAACCAGTCTGGTGCATTAAACGGAACAACAGATTCCGTTTCAGGCTCAGGTTCTGCTGAAATTAATTTGAATGGTCAATTTGAACAACAACAACAGCAGCCACCATCGGAAGAAATAGAAGCAAAACCTTTAGGTTGGAAGCCTGCAGATGAATTTAAACCGTTAGAGGAGACCGTTGAATCAGATAAAGGCGGTAAAAAGAAGAAATTTGGATTATTCAAAAACAAAAAGAAGAAATGAGGCCCAAGAAGAAAAGTTTTGAAAAAGTTTGTCTGATTTCATGTTTTGGTTTTTTTTGTACAGTAAATTAAAAGAGGAAAAGGTTTATTCATATAACGAAAGACAATTTTTATTAATATTTGATTTCCTTCTATTCTTGGAAAAAGATAGGTAAATACTTGGTAGCTGATGGCATCAGCTATCATTATACAATTTAGAATTTTTTTTCCTACCAATTGAATGTAGCTACATAAAAATCAAGTTTCGACCAAAACCAATGAATATATATCAATATATAAAAAAAAAACACACATAAGAACGATAAAGTATCAGATTATCAAACCCCCAATAAAAGTAGAAAAAAAAACTTTCTTTAATAAATAATGCATATCTCCAAATAAATACAACCAAAACGAAAACCAAAACGAAACCCCAATTCAACTTAAATCATCTGTGAAATCATAAACAGAGAAACGAAAGCCCGAATCAAATTCCCATCTTTAACCACTCATAGTCATCGGCATCAATGTTCATCTTGTCATCATTGACGTCATTACTCCCGGCATACTTGAAAGTGTCAAATTCCATAAAATCATAATTATTATTTGGTTTTTCAATGATTGGACTGATATAATTTTGATTTTTACCTGTTGGAATTTGGAATTTTGATTGGTATGTTGAAAAATTGTTTGTATGGTTGTTATTAGCACTATTATCAAAATTCAAATAATTCTCAATTTCTGAAAAAGACGATATTGAAGATGACACATAACCATTATTGGAGGAAGACGATACTGGCGAGTCATGCAATTGATCTGTTGAAAGTGAAGGCTGGAGGTGTTTTGAAGACAATGATGTTATAGATGTAGAATGAGGTTTGGTGATGGGTCTTATAACCCCATGTAGTTTATAGAATAATCCACAAGCATTACACAAGATTTCACCGTTAGAAGAGCGTCTCCAGAGAGGTGTCGAAGTTGTTGAACAGTTGAAACAATGAATGATTTTGGAGGAGGAGGAGGAGGAAGGTGAAGGTGAAGGTTGAGTTATCGCCGCAGATGTAATTGCGGTAGAGGGATATGAGGATAAGGATGAAGATAAAGGGATGGAAGGGATCGTTGTTGTTATTGGATTGAGAGGTGTTATTGTGGAGGGGGTGGTTAAAAGTTTACTGTTAATAGATGTGTTGTGTTTGTTCTGGTGAGGATTGGATTGGTATTCTTCTTGTGATATTCTTCTTATGTGAGCAACGTAGTCAAAATCATCATTGGTAGGATCATTTTTAAGCTTAGTACTAGCAGTGACAGCAGCCTTTTGAGAAGAAGGTTTTACCACTTTGTGGAGCGCCAACTTTCTGGAACTTGTGAGTCTCCAGGCCAGATTAGATATCCTGTCATTGTTTGGGACCATTTTGAATAGTTTTGAGTTATACATCTTGTTGATGGAAACATTAGCCTTCATGTCATCAAAGTTCTTCACGAGGTTGATTCTGCCCCCATCGGTAGGTGCTGCCGAAGCCTGAGAAGTGAAAGTTCGCAGGATCTTGTTGATATCGCTGTCAATGGACTCACTCATCATGTGTAGTTCTAACTGTGAGTAATAAGCGATGTGTCTTAAGATGATAGTATTTTTTTTTATTGTTTAATTTTATTTGAGATCGCTTACTATTCGAGAATAGCCAATCAGCGAAGACAATTCCGATAGCGGGGATAGTAATCAAGTCACGTGATAAAATAAGCGAAGATGCCAGTATTATATATATATCACGTGAATGATCACGTGATATAGTTTAGATAATGAGTCATTCACCGCTATTGTTACTGAAATGATATTAGATAAATAAAGAATAGATAGCATCATCGGTTGCATGCGTTACTTCTGCTTTTTTTTTTTTTTTTTATAGGAATTTCTCAGTTGAACAGTGTTTCGCCATAGAGTGCACTTAGCTGTCGTTCTCTCTCGCTTGCTTTTAGCTGTTGTTTTTATTTTACCGTGCAAGTGCCATAGATAACTACGGCATAATTAATTTTTTTTTTTTTTTTTTTCATTTAAAAACAATTACTCATTTTCTACTTCTTTACCATAATCAATCAACCAAACAATAAAATACTCGTCACCATACACTATGGATGAGTTGCTTTATGACAACTTCACCCAGGTCCCTCTTCACGAGAAGTCTGTGATTTACAACTTTTTAATAAATTATTCTTTCAACCTCATGCTATCAAAACATCAACATCAATTTAACAATAAATCCTTCCAAGGGTTAAACCATTTCATAATCCAGTTGTTTTCAAGATCAAAAGTGTCCCTTAGTGATTATCAGAAATTCTTGATATTGATGATGAGATTCCTCAATACTGTTGAATTTATTCAATTATCACCAAAGCAATTCATACTGGGGATATTGATTAAGTTGAAGAAAGATTTACTAAAACAAGACGATTTAAACTGGTTGGAAATAACCGGGTTAAATGATTCTCAGCTATTCAATCTATCGAAACATTTTGAAATGAATGATCAGATCTTATTGACCTTTGAATCAAATGAATTAGAAAAAATAAGTTCTATATGGAAGCGACTTATTTATTCAAAATTTCAAATTACAATCTAATGAATCAACGAACACCACTACTAATGGACAATTGACGAAATGAAATGAATACACGGATATGAAAATCAACAAGTTTCGTAAGATTAGAACACATCTATAATTCTTATAACAACATATAACGATAAATTGAACCTGTCAATATTATGAGAATTGAATTTGATAATATCAGTGAATGAATGAAACATATATATCAGTTTTTGGCCTGGGATATAACGCTTTCTAAATCACCACCTGAACTCAATAATTTCTCGCGGTTTCTTTTACAAGTCAATGTATCACTATGTCGTTTCAGTGCATCTTTTCTTGCAAATCCCTTGCCACAAAGTTGACAAATATGTGGTAATATTGGTAAATGAGCTCTTTGGTGTCTTCTTAAATCTGAGGAGCGACGGAATGACAATGAACAATCATTACATACGAATGGTTTTTCTGGATTATTATTAGAGTTCCCATTATAATTTGAAGATGCACTATTCGGTGTCTTGATATTATTTGTAGTTGATGGTGAAGTTGTTGTTGTTGAGTTAATAGACAGTGGAGTAGTTATGGAGTTGTTCGAATTCTGATTGATTGGGGAGTTGTTATTGTTTAATATTGAAGGAGAATTAAAACTCCATGAATTTGAGGTTGAATTTGAAGTAGATGTCAATGGATCATGGCTATGGCTGTGATTACGGGTTTGTTCATTCAAATTATCAAAGTAGTTCAGATTGAAAGCTGGGAAATGATTTCTATTTGGCTGGATGGTATTATCACTGTCATTCCCATTTAAAAAACTAAATTCATGGAGACCTTCAGTTTCATTGTTTGACCTTTGTCCATTATTGTTATTATTGTTGTTATTAGCTTTATTGTGAGGAACTGAAGCGTATTGTATTCTCTTCAAAAGCTCTAGTATCGTTGGATCAATTTGATTATTCATCGAAGTTGCAACTATAGCCTCAGCAGCAGCCCTCAGGAACTTCCTATCTTCGTCCTCGTTACCATCTTGGTTTATCAGACTATTGATGGATGTTATGTGGTTGGACATTTTAAGTTTGTTCAAAACTGATGATAAGATCTGATTTATTTCTGTTATTGTGATATGTTAGTAAACGTTTCTGGTTTTCAGGTGCGTGTAAGACGCATAACTACCTTTCTGATTCTCTTCTTCTTCCTCTAATTCATCATGTTCCATTATATTTTGGTATAATTTCTTGGACAAATATGGGACCTGATGATCGTTGATCGTTGATTGTTCGTTATTGTTATAGTTTTTTACTCCCTGTCGGTTGTGTGATAATGTCAAGCTATGAGCTCAACTCCGACCAAAGAGTCAATTAACATAGACAAGCAGATTATGGGTTATGGGTCGTTCGTTATTAGCATGGTACTTACCTGACTTTTGTTGTGTCTAGGGGCTCCGGTTCTTGGTTCTTGGTTCTTAGTAATAATCCACCACAGTTGAGTTCCGCGTTGATGGTGGGAAATGGTAGAGATTATTTTTGTCTCCTGAATCTAAAACTGGTGTTGTGTTAGTGAAATGGCGATACTTGGGTAATCTGATTTGATCTGTTGACAAAATTGTGGATATCCCGACATTAAATAGCAGCACTACTTATATTTTCAGTATTAAACTGCTGTCAACCAAAACAATCCCTAATTTATTGAGCTTATAGCTTTGCGCTATTGAAAACCTATCGACTCTCCGACCTTTTAACTGGATTTGGATGGAAAGTTCCACAGTTTCGTGAAAGTCAAGTGTGATTTGCCAATTGTCTAGACCGGTGAAAACTACTAGTAGTTCAGATAATAAATCGTAAAATGTAGAGCAATGATTGTTTGAGGCGGCCGTATCTGCTTTTAGGGCTAATAGATTTTCCGTTGAAGGGTATTATTGGAAGCTTATGAGTGAATAGTTCAGCACTAAGAAATTTCCGCCAATGTCAATATCCACACTTTAAAAAACTTTGTAAGCTAATCAAACTGACGTTACTGCGTTCGTCTTAAATAACCAGTCTGCTTTCACCTAGCTCTTTGTTGGTGTAGGTTTATGTATCCAATAACTTTTGACTTCTTGCTTCTGAGTAATAACAAAGTCCCTTCATCGCATCACCAATGAGGTTATCCAAATTGTGTGATAATGTCAAGTCACGTGAGTTGCGCGAATGCCAACTCCGCGAATACGCCATCTCAGAATATTTCCGAATAGGAAAATATCTCGATATGGAAGGGTTATGATACGATGAGTGAAAAGAACTTCGCGAATTCAATCTGGATTTTTTTTGTTCTTTTTCACTCCACTCCTTTTAAAACCGATACGTACACTGAAATGTAAACACTCCAAGACTATAAAACTTTACAAACAAAATTAACCAAATGTCGCTCTCGTATTCCTTAATAGACTCCCTTCTAGATGAAATAATACCCACCGTCTCAAGTGCAATTGATGATGCAACCATCAACTCATTAACTATAGCTCTTTTGACAAAATTGAAACCTATCACCTCAGACTACAAAGTTATCGTCAACTCAACTTTGATCAATTCCAACATTCAAGGTGATGTTAAAAATTCGATCGGTGTTTTGCTTAATGACTCAACAGATGGTATCATTAATTTAGAAAAAAGCTGGATTGATGGTTATAAACTGGTCATGAGTGTTATTTATTTAAAACTATAAATTTATATCAGAATCTTCCCATAAATGTTTGTTTCAAGTTGTATTGGTTTTGTTGCAAAAATGCCTTCTGCTTCAATGATGCTTTACTAATAAGGGTTTTATAACTAGACGAATCCAGTTTTTTTTGCAATTTCAAACTAGATTCAAAGAAATTCAATGGAATATCATTAAAATTGGTTAATAATTGCTCCCAAATTTCAATTAATATGGATTGGTCTTCATTAAATTCAATTGTCACCAAATCCAAAAAATCTTCTAATATTTTAAATTTATCTTCAATTATATCATTATTAATAAATTTAACAAAAACTTTATAAAAATTCTCAAAATCTTGTTTGACTAATGCAACAAATTTCTCTTTATCTTTAATTTTCAAACTTGTTTTCTTCAAATTACCCAAATATTTCAAAACACTTTCTTCAATGATCTCTTCCGACAGGATTTCAAACAAATATTGATTCATATTCTCATTCAATTCTCCAAGATATTCATAGATTGTATCGCTGATTGATTGTGAATAATTACTGGAATTTCCATACCAATTTTTATCAAAGATATGTCCAAATGGAGTCTTCAAATCATCAAATATAATAACAATCAATGCATCACAACTCTGTTTAGCTAAATCAGCAAATCCATCAATGACCTTTTCAAGACTCTCATGAATGCTTGATTGGTACCTTTTACTGACCATTGAACCATATTTATTCGATATGGCTTCTGTATAATCAGCCCCTCTCATTTGATCATTTCCTAGTGCTATCAAATATTCAATCAATCCAGGTGGCACTTCATCTTTAACTGTACTTCTTCCTTCCAACTCAGCTTCTTCTTCCTCCTTCTGTTTTTGTTTTGGATCTTTATTATTTGAAACAATCAATCTTGAAACTTCATTCTGAATAATTTTACTCCATTCATTTTGTCTTTGAATCAGTAAATCTCCAAATTTTTTAATAACACCATCTAAAATCTTCCCTTGCCCTGATCCTGATGCAACATCACATTGCTGTGTAAACATTTGAAAAACAATTTGTGACCCTTTTAAACCGTATAATTTATCAGAATCTTGATCTGGAGCTGAAAGCCTAGATTTAAATGATTCTTGTTCCGTTTTCTTTAGATTGTACATCCATTCTTCCATCTTCATGATGATTAAATTCAGATAATCATCTAATAACTGGTTCTTGGATTCTTCTCCGATGATTGTGACAACGTTTCTCATACCGAATTCAGTCTTCATTATCTCTTTAAATTTAGAATCAAATTCAAGAATTTCCAAAATAAAAAAAGTCTCAGGCTCTTTAGAAACTAATTTGTTGATCAAATTGTTCAATTCTTCATAGTAAAAATCATAGTAAACTTTGAAAATATTCCAATTCGCTGGCACTAATTGAACCAAATCTTGTTTAATACACGTGAGATCAGCAAATACCCAATCCAGATTATTTAAAATCTCAAATAACTGATTGGTATCATCGCTTGCATCAAAAGTTTCCCAACAGTTGTTGAAAATATCTTTCACTGAAGCCTTTGCTTTTTCAAGGAAAAAATCCTTATAATTTCTCTCATTAATTCTTCCGGTTATTGTACCACTTATAATTTGCTCGAAAATTATTTTGTCATCTTTACCACTTTTCGTACTCTTCAGTAAAACCTTCTTTTTTTGAGATATTTTGAAATCTTCTAGTTCTTCAAATTCTATGATTTTTGCTAGTCTAATGACAAGACTATTATTTTTGATTTTGACGGACTCAACAACCCCTTCTATAATATTTGCAATCAAAACATTGAACTTCTTAACGACAGGTTCGATTTTTGTAAACAATCTTTTCACAATAAACCTCGAATCTTCAGTCGAAAATTTACTCATTTCTAATATCTGCTCTTTGAAATCCAACAATCTATTTAATTTAAAGTGGATTTCCAATAAAGCCGGGACCTCATGATCGATATCCACGTTTTCATAATCTTGACCTTCTATAAGCGAATCGATATCGGCCAATTCATCATTGAAAGAGCTGATTCTATCGACAATGGCTGTAACTAGATCGAAAATTTCATGAACTTTTGTAAGTTTATTGATCAATTCAAACCTGTCTATTGACCCGAAGGAGTTCCGAGATATCTGGTTAATTTCCAAGATGAAAGACTTCAAGCTTTTCAGTTCATCCTGGCATATGTTCAACTGTGATATTTTATTCAGCAATGAATCAATTTGAACTTGGGATTTTGATTTAAGTTCTATTTCAATTGATGATTTTTCAGTGACCAATTGGGCTTTTAAAGTTGAAACCTTGTCTAAATCGTCTTCCGTTCTTAGCAATTGTGAAATGTTTTTCAATACTAGCGGAAGCTGATCCGATGGGGTAATGGACATTGCTGATAAACTAGACTGTCTGATTTGGTAGAATCAACGACAGAATGCCACATCGATTAAGTATTTGTTTACGTTTGAAAATTAACGACTAGTATTCGCGAAAAGCTGTTAAATAGAATAAAATTAGCAATATCATTTCCAGTACAAGATTAGAACCTTTGGTTATCAGAGATGAGCTCGATGAAGCTTCAATAACTTTGGACCTCGAAGGTTAGAAATATGCGAAAGTATTGAGTAACTGCACTCATATTAATCCGACGGTTCAATTATTTATCGAGAAGTTTGAATCTGTTAGAATTATAGTTTACTATTAAGGCTGTACTCATTCTGAAGCTACCAGGAGGGGCAGTAACTGATAACTTATCTATTCTTCAGAATTTGTCACTTGTCCTATTTAGGTGATTTGAGTCTACTGAGGATGATGGGTTATTACAAGAACTATTGAATGTGTATAACATAATTGCCATAAAGCATGTCGCAAACTACTACCCACGGGCAAATGGACAATCAAAGCACCAATCGTGAACTAAGAATTAAGAGTACAAAAGCACAATATAACCTTAGCTTATACTGCGGTGTCTTAATCTTTCCAGAAGATTATTGCGTCAAAAGCAAAAGTACTTTGTACAAATTATTTTTCACAGACGTGTTTTTCGCATACACAATAAACTCTTAAATGTTCAAAACCTTTTTTAGTTTGGAAACTAGTGTTATACTACGAAGGTTCATACACGGCTTCCCTCTCTATATATTCAAAACCCACGTCTTCTTCTCCCTTGGTTGCCCCCAATCTGAACAACGGATTTTGTCTTCTTTACCTTCTTTTCATTCAATCTTAGTTGATCTTCCTTATATTTCTTAAAATCACGCTCTAACTCATTTTCAATTGATCGTTTCCCTGTGTTTTCCAAACTTTTAGTCTTTTGTCTAATAGAGTAAAAAACGGCCCCAAATTCAACCAACCAGGAAGCCTCAACGGCTGAAACAGTTGAAATGTATTCTTTAGAAGTTAAAAGAAGTTCATGGTAAACAACATATTCTGGTAAATCATTCATTCCGTATAACGCTGAAGTTGGATGTAGTTGTAACGGAATACCGTTCCTTAAACTGGTATACTCGCCAATCTTACTTGAGGTCTTAGCTGCTTGATGAAAAAAACTAGAGCAAATGCACTTTCTCACAATGTCCCATTCATATCCTGATGATACTAACGGAACATGCGCTGATCTCATAATTAGTTCTAGCTGTTCTTTGATATCTCTAGCTTTTTTCAAGGATCTTGATTGTAAAAAATGCTTGGAGCACCACTGCTCAGAATAGTTATTTGCCTTCCATTGCCCAAAAACGTTCAATAATGTCAGATGATCTGATTCCGGAATTTGGAATCTTGATCTGGATATGTCAGATTCTTCTTCTCTTTCTTTCGGTCTATAAAACACGGTTGGCACTGATAACATTGAGACAATAATACACATTTCCTCGGAGCAACCATTTTCCGATGAAATAAGCAGTAATTTCGATAAACTAGGTTGTAATGGGAATTTGGACATTCGATGACCCAATCTTGTTAGTTTACCAAAATTGTCTAAAGCACCAATTGCCCATAGTTCGTAAAGTGATGATGTTATGGTTTCTTTTGGTGGTGGGTCTAAAAATGGGAATTTGATTAGATCGCTTATTCCTAGTGATTTAAGCAGCAGTAAAGTATTTGATAGATTCGTTCTTTGAATCTCTGGAATTGTTTGTGCATACATCTCTTCCCTGGATGCCTTTTCTGTATACAGTCTATAACAGCTCCCAGGGCCGGTACGACCAGCTCTACCAGCTCTTTGATTTGCATTAGCAATTGAAACTGGGGCCATTGCCAAACTTTCTAACCCAATTTTTGCATTGTAAACTTTCAATTTGGAGAACCCAGGATCAATAACGAATGTAATTCCGTCAACAGTTAATGAGGTTTCCGCAATATTGGTTGCAACAACACATTTTCTATGACCTTTTTTGGTCTTTTCAAATATTTTCACCTGTTGGTCAGCCGGAAGTGACGAGTACATCGGGAGAACATCTAGTGGTGGTGGATCGTCCAATTTATTTAGTTTTTCCTTCAAAATATCACAGGTCACTTCAACATCTTCTTGACCAGTCATGAAAATAAGGATATCACCTGGACCACTTTGCAGATGGATAGTAAGCGCTTGTTTCACAGCAGACTCAACATAATCTTCAGTTTCATATTTTGAAAACATAACATCAACAGGGAAAGTTCTCCCAGGAATTGTGAATTGTGGAGCACCTCCGAAAAAGTCTGAAAATCTATCTGCATTCATGGTGGCCGATGTTATAATCAGTTTAATATTTCTCCTCTTGGATAAAAGGTTTTTGAATAAACCAAGTAAAACATCAGTATTCAAAGTTCTTTCATGCGCTTCATCCATTATTATACATGAATATTTGTCCAAATTTTGATCAACCAAAGTTTCCCTTAGCAAAACACCGTCTGTCATATATTTTATCACAGTGTCTTTACTAGTCATATCCTCAAAACGAATGGCATAACCAACCTCAGAGCCCAATTTAACATTCATCTCTTCAGCAACACGCTTAGCAACACTAGTAGCGGCGACACGTCTTGGTTGGGTACACCCAATCATACCTAATTTCCCATAACCATCTTCATTCAAAAACTGAGTCAATTGAGTAGTTTTACCCGAACCTGTCTCACCAATAACAACGACAACTTGATTATCCCTAATGATTTTTAATAGATCATTTCTAACAGTATACGCAGGCAACGTCTTCCTCTGTTCCGCGATTGATAATTTCGTAGCTTGATCTAACTCGGTTTTTTCTTCATTAAGTTTGTTGAATTGACTATTGCTATTTGAGATTGGTTGTGATTCCCTGTTACTTACTCCTAAAACTTCACCAATAGCAGACCCCACTAGTCTAGCAGTATCTTTGGCTTTTATCTTTCTCTCTCTCTCTATTCTTCGCTGTTGAACTAAAGGGCTTCCTCTTTTTGCAGAGAGTGCCAGAGATCCTTGAGGATCCTTAACAGCAGGTATTGACTCCTTTTGTGTGGTGAAAATGCTGGAATTATCAAGAAATGGTGGGGTTAAATGATGGGTCGATATTTGTATTGATGGCTCACTTGTCTCTTCGAAGTCCAAATCTCTATCACCTTTTTGCAATGTTCCTGCTGTTTCAAGTCTATTGAGTTCCCAGACATCATTATCCTTCTGCCTTTGGCCTTTTCTCTGTCTGAATAAACTCATTTTTTGAATCTTCCAGTGGTTTGTTTGTTTGTTTGTTTGTTTGTTTGTTTGTTCTGTTAGTGTATTTTTATGTCAATTTTTTTTTGTATAAATTTCGCGAATATCAATTTCTTTCTATACAGTCAATCTAAGCATGATCCGGAAATTGAATTTATGTACTTCCATGGACTAAGTGCGTCCTTCTACTGGATCAGTCCAATTTCCAGATGGCCAATGAAGAGTTCCAGCCATAGAATAATCGCCTCTTTCGAAAGAGTACTTTTTGGTAGAGCTCCTCCCTACTCTAATAAATAAGGGAATACCATCAGAACTGATTCTAAGTGATTTTTCTAATATTGATTTAAACGAAGGATCAGTTTCAAGCAAATATTCAAAGTCTAAAGAGGAATTGTTTCCAACATGATGTTCAACATCATTAATAAGAATAGAATACCCGTCTAATGGATCATATGAGCTAGATTTTACCACCTCATTCCATGAAAGTACGCCATCAGAAAACGTCAAATTGGTAGGAGGTGGAGGTAATGCGCCAGCTTCACCTCTGAGTAGGCTAACATCCGTTTCAACTATAGATGCAAAGTCCCATCTAGCAACGCCTGATATTAATAGTCCAAGAAGAACACCTTGGAAAAGGAAAGCAGAAGGTCCTTTAGTTGCCGTGGCTGGAAGTAATATCAAACCTAAAATATAATGATGTATTCTCAATTGCATTCTTGGAAGCAGAGAAAATACAATTAGACCCACAACAACAAAAAGATAGCCTTTTAAGTATCTGTAAAGTTTTCCAGCATACCATCCTCTATAAATCTGTAAGATGATCCCCAAGAATATGGAAGACAGAATACCCAAAATAGCGATTAGCCCACCTGGTTGTTGTTTTATATCTTCTGGAGTCAATCTGTCAACAGGAAGCCTGTCGAAAGTGATATTATTAGAAAGTCCCATCCAAAACATAGGATACCATCCAAACATTTTGAAAACTGCTGATGTTGGTTCTTCAAGCGTTATATTAATTGGGGTTCTGTTAAATAAATACAGTATAAATGATAATGGAAGGAGCCTCTGAAATCCGATTGAAAACAAATTAGCAACAGAGTCTGGATCGGAAGCATTTACTATTTGTGGTGGATCTAATGAAAGAACAATAGTCCAATATCCAACAACAGATAGTATCCAAAATCCAGTGGAGCCACTAGACAGATACATAAGAGGGAATCCGAGAATAACATTTATGGCAAGAACAAATAATCTTGGATCATAACAATTTGTAATTTTGGTGTTAATGGATTTGAAAATGAATGACGAAGGAAAAAAACTTGGAAAACCAACAGAAAAACCAGTAGAATATTCTCCTGCTGTTGAGTTAAATGAAAACTGTGAGCCATTGAAAGACAATTTTAAACAGCCTCCAAAAAACGGGGATATTATACCAGCGTGTACACCTGAAGCACAAGGATATGAATCACCTCGGTATGGATAAGTTAAAACAT
Source organism: Wickerhamomyces bisporus (assembly GCA_024271855.1). NCBI lineage: Eukaryota > Fungi > Ascomycota > Saccharomycetes > Phaffomycetales > Wickerhamomycetaceae > Wickerhamomyces > Wickerhamomyces bisporus. Next base: position 101,747 of record JANBXE010000012.1, read on the forward strand.
CCTCGTCCTCATCCTCATCAGTATGCATTCTTTTGCCACCACCAATAGAATAAGGTCTATATTTAACCAGTTCTGTGCCAACAGGTGTTGCAGAGTATGTCCACCCATCTTTGTCACATAGTGCTGGACATTTGATTATGACCTCTCTGTTCTCAAATGGTTCACATAGCAACCCATCAATTGCACATTGTTGATTCTTTCCTTTCCAGAAATAGCCGTCGCCAGAACATGAAAGTGAGACTATCTCAACATCTTCTGATGAGCTTGAAAGTAGTGCGCTATTTCTTAATTGTGGTGATAGAATACTGTATATAATCAGAAACCATATGAGTATGTAGCTAATTGCCATGTAAAACCTGAGTGATCTGGGTACTCTTTTTCTAAATTCCAAACGAAATGCATCGAATGACTTCAGGAAGTTAAATTTTACTACTGGGGGGTCATCTATTGGGAATTCTGGACCATCGACTAGCTTTTGAAAAAGCGCAACAAGTTTATTCTGTGAGTAATATAATTTTCTATTGAAGCTATAAGCCGATTCATCGACTGTAAAGGTCAATGGGTGATAGTTGGGCTCTTGAAAATTTAGAGAAGAGGAGTCTGATGACATGGGGAGCCCATGCTCCAGATCCACCGTGCTATGACTATTTGGTAAATGTGACATCCGTAAGAGTTGTAGTACCATTCTTTTTATATGGTTCGACAAGGCCGAAATTATCAAGATTAAAATAATAGCCGGAAGGACTGTTACGAGCACATCAACAACATAAAGTGTTCTGTATATTTACTTAACAATTCTGATGGCTATAATAAAAATGTAAAGTACCAGTTCATTACCGTTTTCAATTGCTGAAATTCAACTGACACCTTCAGCAGGGTCCACCCATTTTTCGGAAGGCAATTGTATAATGCCAGCCATTGTGTAATCACCTCTACTCAATGAATCTTTGATAGTAGAGCTTTTAGCTACCCTCAAGTACAATGTTAATTCTTTCTGTGATTTTAAGGCATCCTGGAAATCAATGTCTTCTTGAAGCAAATCCCTCAAATAGAGAGATGTTTCATTACCAACATATCTCTCAATATCATTAACCAAAAGGGAATATCCGTCAAGATTTATATCAAAATTGAAGAATTCTTCCTGAAAAGCAGTGGGACTCCAAGAGATGACTCCATAACTATAGGTTAAATTAGCAGGTGGTGCAGTTAGGGAACCAGCTTCTCCTCTCATCAAACTAACATGACTTTCTACAATTGAGGCAAAGTCCCATCTAGCAACGCCTGATATTAATAGTCCAAGAAGAACACCTTGTAAAAGAAATGCGGTTGTTCCTTTAGTTGAAGTTCCAGGTATTAGACATAACCCCAAAATGTAGTGGTGAATCCTCAATTGAAGATTTGGGAGAAAACTCAGCAGGACTAATCCTGAGCCAATGATGCCATATAATTTTAGAAATTTTGCAAGTTTTCCAGTATACCAAACACTATAACCCTGGACAAATATTGATATGATAAGCACAGCCATAATCAAAATTATGGTTATTAGTCCACCTGGTTGTTGTTTAACATCTTGAGGTGTTAATCGATCAACCGGTAACCTATCAAAGGTTATGTTGTTTGCAATTCCTATCCAAAACAACGGATACCATATAAATATTTTGAACAAAGGTGAAGATGGATCTTTCAAAGTTGTCTCAACAGTTGTAATCCAAATAACGTAAAGGACAAAGCATAAAGGTAAAAATCTCTGGAACCCAATGGAAATCAATTGTGAAATAGTTTCAGAATCTTCGCCATTTATTACTAATGGCGGATCCAGTGCTAAAACAACTGTCCAAAACCCAACTACTGACGACGTCCAATATCCAATATGTCCACTAGTCAAATACATTATTGGAGCCCCCAATATGAAATTCAGTATCGTTATTATCAATCTTGGATCATAACAATTGGAAATACCTTTTGGCAATGATTTGAATATAAAAGATGAAGGAAAAAAACTTTGAAATCCAACCGACATACCAGTTCCATAACGACCAGAGTTTGAGCTAAAAGAAAAATGTGATCCATTAAATGATAGCTTCACGCAACCACCAAAATATGGAGAAATCACACCTGCATGGACAGCCGAGGAGCATGGAAAAGAATCTCCCCTGTATGGGAGACTCAATGTCTCATCATCACCTTTAGTTCTTTCTAATGCTCCACCACCAATGGTATACTGTCTATATTTCACCATTTCAGTTCCAACAGGAGTTGAAGAATAGGTCCAACCTCTATCACATAACGCAGGGCACTTTATAAGGACGTCCCTGTCCTTGAATGGCCCACATAACTCACCATTGAGACCACAATGCTGGTTTTTGCCATTCCAAAAGTATCCACCGCCAGTGCAAGACAAGCTAACCACCTCAATATTGTCTTTATTTTTGAAAATAACACCACTTTTTAAGTGGGGAGATAATATAGAATATATCAGAAGATACCATAGACTAATATAAACAGATATCAGAATAAATCTAAATTTGAATGAGTAGTGACGATTGAAGATTCTAGGAAACCGTTCATATGGTAGGATGGTGTGATTTGATATTATAGGAGAATCATCGCTGGGATATTCTGGACCTTGAATGAATCTTTTTATAGATGATAGGAGTGAGAGTTGTGAACAGTTTATCTCTTTTCTTTTACTGGTGGGGATCAGTCCTTCATCCTCTTCTTCGTGGTATCTCGTTGAAAAGGTGTTGAGCTGAATATCCTGCTGATCGCCAACACCAAAAGAACTTGGAGATCCGGAAGATGATTCAAATATATAGTCAATGTCTCTAGCTCTTCGGCCATCTCGTGACCGTGACATTCGTAACAATGATGATATTTTAGAGTAATAAATAAACACTTTCGCTGCTGAATAAACAATATAAACATTTTTTTTTCAATTCATCCGGTGTACTAAAAAAGCACTATTTCCATCTGCGAATTAAATTACCTGGAAAAAGTAATACTAATGTTACGATATAACAAGCAAACTAATTAATAATTCATTAACATTTATAAACAAATGCAACTGTGATAATATACATTACAAAATTCCCCAGCAAGATTGACCAAGAACTAAAAGAATAACCAAACCAAATACAGAAAATAACATTAAACCCTGTAACAAAAAATAGAATGAAAACACCAATATAACAAAACAATCAACTCAACCAGAACACATTTCACAGGCTTCTGGATTGTTAATTGCACATGCAATAACTTTAGAACTGAAGATATCTTGTTCTGTTTGCTCATCATCTGCTGCTTCGGTGACAGCATCATCCTTTTCTTCGGCTTTTGGTTGAGAAACAGGTAATGGTTTTGAATCATCAACTAGCGATAATGAAGCAACACTGGTTTCTGCAGTATTGATTTCTTTTGGTGATGAGGAGCTGGCTCTACTTGATTCAGATGATTCAACGTATTGAATAGCACGAGGTTGATAAACTGGACGACGTAAGTTATTCAGATCAGCAACATTATTAATAGCATTAGCAGCAACAGATGAATCGATGGTAAATTGAATAGCAGCAGAAGCAGCTTGAGTTCTCAAATAGTACATACCAGTTTTCAAACCTTTTTTCCAACCATAGAAGTGCATACTAGTTAGTTTTCCCATAGTCGGATCACGAATATGAATATTCAAAGATTGTGATTGATCAATATAAGCACCACGATCAGCAGCCATATCGATGATTGTTTTTTGCGAAATTTCCCAAACGGTTTTATATATATCTTTCAATTCTTTTGGTAAGTTTGGTAAGTTTTGAACAGAACCATTATCAGCAATGATATGGGACTTCATAGCTTCATCCCAAACACCAAGATCAACTAAATCACGTAATAAGTATGGGTTAACAATTTGGAACTCACCAGCAAGAACACGACGCGAATAAATGTTTGAAGTATATGGTTCGAAACATTCATTATATCCTAAGATTTGTGAAGTTGAAGCAGTTGGCATTGGTGCAACTAATAAAGAATTTCTGATACCATGTTGAACAATTTCGGATTTCAATGAATCCCAATCCCATAAATCAGTTGGTTTAATATTCCATAAGTCAAATTGTAAAATTCCCTCAGAAGCTGGAGAACCTTTGAAAGTTTCATAAGGACCTTCAACTTTTGCTAATTCAAGAGAGGCTTCTAAACCAGCATGATAAATGGTTTCAAATATTTGAATATTCAATTCTTTAGCTTTTTCGGATTCAAATGGGAGACGTAACATCATAAATGTATCTGCTAACCCTTGAACACCTAAAGCGATTGGTCTATTTCTCATGTTTGAAGTTCTAGCTTCTTCAACTGGATAATAATTACGATCAATGATTCTGTTTAAATTCTTAGCAACGACTTTGGCAATTTTATGTAAACTTTCAAAGTTATAGAATTGAGTTTTACCGTCTGCAGATTTTTCAATAAAAGCAGGTAAAGCAATAGAGGCCAAATTACAAACAGCAACTTCTTCAGGAGAGGAATATTCAACAATTTCACAACACAAGTTTGATGACTTAATAATACCCAAGTTCTTTTGGTTGGTTTTCTTGTTACAAGCATCTTTGTATAACATGAAAGGAGTACCAGTTTCAGTTTGAGCTTCCAAAATAGCATACCATAATTTTTGAGCTTTGATAGTTTTTCTACCACGACCTTCTTTTTCATAACGCTCGTATAATTCTTCAAATTCTTCACCGTAAACATCAGATAAACCTGGTGCTTCATTTGGAGAGAATAAAGTCCATTCAGAATTACTTTCAACACGTTTCATGAATAGATCAGAGATCCATAAAGCAGGGAATAAATCACGAGCTCTAATTTCCTCTTTACCATGATTCTTTCTAATATCAATGAAATCAAAGATATCAGAGTGCCATGGTTCAATATAGAGAGCAAAGGCACCCGGTCTTTTGTTACCACCTTGGTCAACATAACGAGCGGTATTATTAAAGACACGAACCATTGGAATGATACCATTAGAGGTACCATTTGTACCAGCAATATAAGAACCAGTAGATCTCACGTTATGAATATGTAAACCAATACCACCAGCAGTCTTGGAAATCAAAGCACATTGTTTCAAAGTTTCATAGATACCTTCAATAGAGTCATCTCTCATAGCAACTAAGAAGCACGAAGACATTTGAGGATGAGGAGTACCAGCGTTGAATAAAGTTGGAGAAGCATGTGTGAAATATCTTTCAGACATTAAATTATAAGTTTCAATGACACTTTTAATATCTCTACCATGTATACCAATAGCAACTCTCATAACTAAATGTTGTGGGCGTTCAGCAACTTTACCATTAACTCTTAAGAGATATGATCTTTCCAAAGTCTTGAAACCAAAATAATTATAAGCGAAATCTCTATCATAGACAATAGCAGAATTCAATTCATCTTTGAACTCTTGAACAATATCGTAAGTCTCTTTTGATAACATGGGAGAATGTTGGTTAGTTTTTGGGTTGATGTATGTATATAGTTCTTCAACGACTGAGCTGAATTGTTTTGTAGTTTGTTTGTGTAAGTTTGAGATGGCAATACGAGCAGCTAGAATAGCGTAGTCTGGGTGGACAGTGGTCATGTATGCACATGTTTCAGCAGCAAGGTTGTCCAACTCAACTGTAGTGACACCTTCATAAACACCAGAGATAATACGCTGTGTGATTTTCACAGCATCGACATGATTTGGGTCTAGACCGTAACATAATCTTGAAATACGAGCAGTGATCTTATCGAATTTGACTGGTTCACGATGACCGTCTCTTTTGTAAACATACATCTTTGTCTTTTCTTTTATGTGTGTTTTAAAGATTCATGAATTGAAAGAGAGAGAAAAAAAAAAGGTAGGACGCGTTGCCTTATATATAAAAAACTTCAATGTTTGGCGTTTAGGGCAAAAAGGAAAACATTGCGCGTTCCCGATTTGGGCTTCTTGCGTGTTTACGCGTCGCAGACGCGTCGGTTTCGCGTTTGTAGACTTTGATTGGACGGTGCAAGGCACGAAAAGTAAACAGACGCGTCTCGTTCTGATGTGTTTACTTACTAATTGCTTTACATTTGACAATTCATAGTTCACAATTTAAAAAGGGAGGTTACAGTGATGATGTACTGGTATGATTGTTGGTGTTCAAATTAGTTTGTTATAGATAGTTTATTAATGAATTCCAACACTTGTAGTACTACGCACAACCGATCCATACAACAAATACCTAGTGTCGAGGCGTAAAACATTACACCTCGTTTTGAGAGTTTTACACTATTATTCACCTCTTTCCAAAAAAAAAAATAACCAGTAACAAAGAGGCTACGGGTGTAGAGCTCGAATGGGCAATCTTCAAACACCCCCATCTCGTTTAAAATAATGACTTGCAAAAACAGTGATCTCACTAAACATTAACCACTGTAGACAAACACCTTAAACCAATCAATCAATCAACCAATCTGGCATCTCCTACATGTTCTGATGTACTAACACATACTCTTTTATTCATGTATGACAAATCTTCAAAGCCTTAGTTTAGTTTTGATAAGAATGAGAAAATCAAAAATCAAAATCTCAGCTTTCTTATCAAACTCAATCAATTTCAACAAAAAAACCACAAAACAAAAATGCCTACTGCTGAAACGCTGTCTTCTTTTCTCCATTCCATCGACCTTGCTGTGGAATATATCCGTTCAAAACTTGCTGATCATTTATTAAACCCCAAAACTTTGATTATTTGTGGATCTGGGTTGGGTGGGATTTCATCACTACTTCATGAAACAACAGAAATACCATACGAACTAATACCCGGATTCAAATCATCCACTGTTCCAGGCCATCAAGGAAAATTGCTATTTGGACTTGTTGGATCGAATCGTGTTCCTGTTGTTTGTATGGTTGGGAGATTACACTTTTACGAAGGTTATACTTTTGATGAAACAACCTTCCCAATCAGAGTTGCAAAACAACTGGGAGTTGAAACAGTTATTGTCACAAATGCCGCTGGTGGTATCAATTCCAATTATAAGCCTGGCGACTTGATGATTATCTTTGATCATATCAACTTTGCAGGGTTTGCTGGATGGCATCCTTTAAGAGGTCCAAATTTAGATAAATTTGGCCCAAGATTCCAACCTTTATCGGATGCTTATGATCTTGAGTTGAGAAAATTATTCTTTAACCAGGCTAAAAAATTGGGTATCAACAGATCTATCCACGAAGGTACATATTTTTATGCTTCGGGTCCAACTTTTGAAAGTAGAGCTGAATCTAGATCAATTCGATTATTGGGCGGTGATGCTGTTGGCATGAGCACAGTCCCTGAAGTTATTGTTGCCCGCCATTCAGGCCTTCGAGTATTAGCCTTAAGTTTGATTACAAACGCATGTGTTGTGGATCCTCCAGCTAGTGCATTTGATGAAAACCCAAAACCTTTAGACGAAGGAGTTGCAAGTCATGCGGAAGTTTTAGAGTATGCAAATGAAGCGTCATTAGATGTTCAGAAAATTATCGAAGCTACAGTTAATCAATTATGAAACCTTTTTCTTCGCCTTATTCTTGATTAAATTTTGATTTACCTAATATACACATTTGGTTACTCGATTGTTTCTTCTTTTATTCATCAATTTTACCGGCTGATTCCCATTTACCATCCAAACTTTCTCTCCATAATGTAACTTTGTTATCGCCACCAGAAATAGCTAATATATTACCAGATAATGACCAGCTTGCTCTCCAGACAACATCTGGGAATTTTTCTTCCTGAAGTAGTTGTTTTTTCCATTCAGCGCCAGGTTTGTCTTGAGACCAAATGATAACTGTACGATCCTGAGAAGCTGATGCAATGTATGAACGAACCAAAACAGATGGGGACCATGCAACGTCTCTAACCCAATCTGTATGACCTTCAAGTGTATGCTCTAATTCATAAGTATTTTTTTCTGGGCTGTATTTCCAAATTTTTACTAAGTTATCAGAACCACCAGAAACAAATCTACGTTCCTGTAATTTGTCAGAGGACGTATCGACTGTTGAGCCAGTTGATGCAGGTGGAGCCCAAGTTCCAGAATTAACGCCAATTGCATGAGCACGGTCAATAACAATAGGTGAAGTAGTACCATCTTCTTTAAATTCAACAACAGATATCTTACCATCAGATGAGGTGACTAGCAATTGAGCTCCATATTCATGAGGAGCCCATGATACACTATTAACGGAAGCTTGATGAACGGTATGTTCAGCGATGTTTGACCATTTTCCATTTTCTTCTCTCCAAATAAATACTTTTCCATCATAAGAAGCAGATGCTAAAATAACACCAAATTTTGGATGGGCCCATGACACCTGCCACACTGGTCCATCGTGGCCTCTAAGTGTTTCGACCAATCTATGCTCAGTACCATCGACTTCAAAGATCTTAATGGTTTTGTCTGAGGATGCAGTTGCCAAACGTTTGCCATAATAGTCCAAAACAGCGTCGTGAATCAGATCGTCGTGGGCATTACCTATTGTGACCTTTTGTGATTTTGTTAGCAAAGATTCAAAGCCTTTTTAAAGGGGCATACCTACCATATTTGTAGTGATTGTCCTTCTTAAATTGACTTCCTTTGGCTACTTAATCAGATCTTTTGTTGACATTTAAATTCACACGTCGTTTCAAAATAACGGTAATGTTACCCGGTTATATGTGGTGCATACCATCCAAATAAGTGCAATAACACTATAGCTTTCAGACTAGAAATAACACCAAATCGAGAAATAAAAAGACTTAAACCAATTTATTGATTAGTCTACTGATTATCTCAACCAGCTGCATTCATAAGATGGTTAGATTTTCTTTTTTCAAGGCACTGAGTAAGTCAACCGGCTGCTGGATTGCTAATCTTCAATTACTAACAATCACCCATGAAAAGTAACATGTGCTTTAATCAGTGGCCTTTCATCGTATACTACACAAGCGGACAACAGCATCACTCTATCTCAGCAGCTTTATGAAGATGCTCTTCAAATATTACAAAACTTCCCTCAATTCACTCGGAAAGAGACCATTAATAGCGAGAATAAGATCATAATAAGTGTACCCATGGATGTGGACTCTAAAACTGACTCATATCAAATAGACTCAATAAATTTATCTGAAGATAGAATAAAAGCCAAGTCGCTTCTTGAGAAAAGTTCTGAACTTGGTGATGTGAACGCCACTTTCCTTCTTGCTGAGATGAATTTTTATGGTAATTATAGTTATCCGAAGAATGTATCATTAGCTCTTAATTATTATAAAAAAGTCACTAAACTTCAACCAAACTCCACTGCTTATTTCAATTTAGCAGTCATTTATGCGACTGGTATATTTGGTGAAGTTGAAATCAATCAAGCTAAGGCAAATCTCTACTATAATTTTGCATTTGAACAGGGCGAGTTAAGGGCTGCCATGGCATTAGGTTATCGCTATGCCTATGGAATTTCTGTTCCTGCAGACTTATCAACGTCGTTATACTACTATCAACATGTGGCTGATAAAATGAAAGATATTTATGATAAGGGTCCTTTAGGAGGACCACATCTTGATTCATATTCAATCAGAGTTAGTGATTTTCAAGGTGGGGTTTATGGGAAAGGAGTGGGTGACACACGAAGCTCGTTGTTAAGAAAGGCATCAAGGTTTGATGATATTATTTCCACCAGCTCACTGGATTCTGATGGCTCATTTTTCGATGAATTTTATTACAAGGTTTTGAAATATTATGAGGGCAGTTATATGAGAAAAAGAAATTTTAAGAGTGCTTTTGAAATTGCTCAACTTGCTATGGAGCATGGAATCCAACAGTTATCTAATTTGAATGAGCAGGATAAGAAATTGCTTGCTGGTTGTATTACTGTTCTAGCTCGGATGTATCTTAGAGGTGAAGGTGTTACTCAAGATTTCTCACAAGCTTTGGTCCTCCTAAAGAAATCAATTGAAATATATCAACTTGGTACAAGCTACAATCATATGGGATTGATCTACGAATATGGTCCAGAAGCTATTCGTGACAATGAAAAAGCTTTTTCGATGTATGAACGTGCGTCAAATATCAGCTCGATCTCAGGCCACTATAATTTTGGTCGTTTGTTGTTACAAAAAGACCAACAAAGAGGTCTTACATCTATAAACATCGCAGCATACTACTCAGATCTACCAGCTATTTATCACTCTAGTGAATTGCTGTATTTGAGGAAGGATGTTGATGAGTATAAAGAGAAGATTTTAAAAAACTTGAAATATTTCGTTGAACATTTTGATCCTTACATTACATCCTTAGAGTGGGCATTCTTTGAACTAATATACGATAGATTTGATAATGCTCTTATTGGTTATGCAATGGCTGCTGAACAAGGATTTGAAAGTGCACAAGCCACCATTGGTTATTTGTTATATCAGTTACCAACAATTTTAGACCCTTCTCCTCCAAAAATACCAAAAATAAGAAAAGACATGGCTATAACATATCTCACAAGATCCTCAGCTCAATACAATGTTGATTCTACTGTTATGCTCGGTGATATTTATTTCGCTGATAAAGAATATGAAAAAGCTGCACTTGCTTATGCTGTCTCATCGGCTAGAGACTCAAGTCAGGGCAATTTCAATCTTGGTTGGTTACATGAAGAAGGTTATGGAGTTGAAAAGGATTTTCATTTGGCCAAACGTCATTACGACCTTTCATTACTAGCACAGCCAAAAGCTTATTTACCGGTTCAACTAGCTTTGTTAAGACTGAGGTTCAAAAGCTTCGTCAATAACATAACAGGCGGGAAAATTAATAGTATCAACAACCAAGAAAAACATCATAGAAGCTGGTCTGATTGGAAAACATTATATCGCACTGTAAGGGGGGCAAACGATCAAAATTTTGAAACAAACGGTCATCAACCAACTCAATGAATTTAACGATTTATTATTAATTCTGATAGCCCTGTATTAGAATTGGAAGTGATTTGATATCATTATCTCATTTTATCCAACAAATTCAGCGTAGACGATGGAAGACAGATGGTGAAAACATTTCTACTTCAAGATTTGAACCCAAGTTCAGAATTATTGCTACACAAATCGAAAAGAAAAAAAAAATTACAATCTATTATGAGCCAATAATAATTATAAATTATGCCTATATAAGTGCAATCATCTTTTTACATCAAAATCGTAACCACGTGCAACACCGCCTATACCTTCTTCAACTAATGCGCCTTCCTCCTCATAATCTTCATCGATATGGTAATCGCTACCCAAGCCTGTCCATTCACGGGTCTGTAAATGAATTGCTGATGTGGAAACGGTTCCCTTTATTGCAACCGCTTGTGAAAAGGCTTTGACTAGCTGTCCTTCTTCATTAGGTTTATCGCTCACCGCATCAATCTCTAAATGTTGAATATTTCTTAATGGTCTCGAAGTGCTGACATATTTACCGGTAACTGAATTAAACTCAGGTGCCTCATCTTCACCTTCCAGCCTTGGTGACGTTTCATCCTCTAATGATACAGTTGTTTCTGTGTCTTTGTCCTCATCTTTCAGTAAATCTTCAAATTCAACAAACCATTTCCCAGTCCATTGAACCATAGGATTTAATGCTAATTCCAATTCATAAGGTGTAATAATAGGCTTGAAAAATTCATTTTTGTTATCGATAACGATGCCTCCTTTGCCGCATCCTAAAATACACCAGACATCAATTGATTCGAAATTAGCAAGTTTTGCAACATTTGGTTTTCCAACAACAAACATATACGATTTCTTATCGGCATCTCTGATCATTGTTGTGACTTTTTTAATAACTGCTGTTGTATTTCTCAACGATAATGTATTAACCAAGATCCCTATTGTACCAGCCGTTCTCGCAACATGCATATATCTGTATCTTCTCATCAGGGATGGAAATGGACCTTGATCTATGGAGTCATTAATAGTATCATAAAGTGTAATTGAACCAAATCTTGTGCTTAAATATAATAAATGTGGTGGCTGGGGTGTTGTAATATGGAATAAATTATAATCGGTAAGCTCATCTTCTCCTATTTCTGATTCACTGATCAGAACACGGTCTGAAAGATCTATATGAGAATTATGATAATTCTTCAAGTTTGTACTTTCAAATCCCAGTATTTGAGCATCATTGGCTTTCTCCAAGTTTATATCTGCGAAAGCCAAATTATGATATGTTTGTTTCAAAATTTCAAAAAGGTATGATAAATGTCTCGTGTATGGAGCATCAGCCATCAAAATAACCTTTGAATTTGTGTCTGGGTATGTCTCTTGAAACTTGAGAATGACTTTTTTAGTATCTAGATATGGTTTTCCAAAAACATAAACAGCTGGCAATTTTTGAATAGCATTCAAGCACGCATCCCCAAAGTGGATTACGATATCACTAGAAACATGCTCAGCTGCAACTTCATCAATACAACATGCACTATATGCTGTATCGGCTAATATCCAAACATGTTGAGAATCTTTTTCATGTTTTGCTTCTTCGAATGAATCTGCGCATTTGCAATTTGAACACGTTTTCTTACATTCATGACTCTCTGTTTGTTTTCTATGATGGTGGTCGTCGCCTGTTGGCAGGTGATGGGGTTCCTGCTTTTTGCTCGTCTGGTTCAACCCTTCCTGTATCTGTTGCACTATGATAGCTGAATCTGCAACCAAGGTGTCAGGAAATTGAAGTGTAATCTTTTTAAACTTCTTTTTCCCATTTCCGTCTTCTGCTGATAATAGATCAACCAGCAAATCTACTGAATAATAGTCTCTGATTAATGCAGAAAGTTGTGTCTCATCTCTCCAATCTGAGCCCAAATAAGTTCTAGTTTGTTGATGATGTTCATACTTTTGAAACGTAAATGCTTCCTCATCTTGGTATGTTGAAAGTGCCGGTGCCACAGCACTATCACTCATCTCTAACCGTAACCTTTTCTGTGCCAAAACAACTAAAACTACTCTTCTTTTTCTCTTTAAATTTTTTTTTGTATTACGATTATGTAAACTTCGCGACTTCGTTTTTTTTTTTTTTTTTTCATTGATAAACTTTTTCAAATAGATACAGTAAAAATGATGAGGAATTTGATGAAAACTACAACTCACCCAAAAATGACTTCAATTGATTTAGGCATTACGGCTGATTTTCATGTCCACCTTCGTGAGGGAAATATGATGGAGCTAATAACTCCTACTGTTCGCGAAGGGGGTGTCTCTATCGCTTATATCATGCCAAATTTGGTTCCACCAATTACAACTATTCAAAGAGTTGTCGAATATAAAGAAAAACTACAGGCTCTTGCTCCACAGACTACATTTTTAATGACCTTCTATTTGTCAAGAGACTTGACACCTAGCTTAATACATGAAGCTGCTAAGATTAAGGCGATTTCTGGTGTTAAATGTTATCCAGCTGGTGTTACTACTAACTCATCTGCTGGTGTCGATCCTAACGATTTTACAGAATTCTATCCTATTTTTAAAGCGTTAGAAGAAGAAGGGTTAGTCTTGAACTTACATGGTGAAAAACCATCCAGTGATAAAACTGGTGAAGAAATTCATGTATTGAATGCTGAAGAGTCGTTTTTGCCTGCTTTGACTAAACTACATGAAGCGTTCCCAAATTTAAAAATTGTGCTAGAACATTGTACCACAAAAGCTGCTATTGAGACAATTGAAAAGATCAACCAAGGTAACAACGGTAAAATACAAGTTGCGGCATCCATCACAGCTCACCATTTATCTTTGACTGTTGACAACTGGGCTGGAAATCCAATTAATTTCTGTAAACCAGTTGCCAAACTACCACAGGACCGTAGAGCATTAATTGAAGCTGCAACTTCTGGTAAACCATACTTCTTTTTTGGTTCAGACTCTGCACCTCATCCTTTGCATGCTAAATCTACACATGTTGGTGTTTGTGCTGGTGTCTATACACAATCGTTAGCCATTCCATATTTAGCTGAAGTATTCGAAAGACAAGGGAAATTAGACAACTTAAAAAATTTTGTTAATGATTTTGGAAAATCATTTTATGAGATCAAAGATGAAGATGTGGTTAACAAAGATCACTGTATTCTTGTGAAAAAAGAACAAAAAGTTCCTGAAGTGATAACACAAGATGATTTAATAGTGGCACCATTCAAAGCAGGCGAGAAACTAAACTGGTCTATTGAGTGGAAAACTCTATAAACTCTCTCTTTTCCCCAGACATTAAATTTATTAACCGTGTATTTTTCTCCTAAACATTACCCAAAACAACCATAAATTTTAAGATCTTTTCCTGGCCTTCAACCAATGTACCATCTTCGGCAAATGAACACATGCTATTACTTTTCCAACCCCAACTTTGAGACTTATTGAATAACTCTGGTGTTGACATAAAGCAAGTCAAAGATGATTTAACCTTTCGTGAAGGAGTATATATGATACAATATACAGATGTTCTAATTCTCTCATCTTCATAACTCAAAAACGAGCTATTGGCATCCTCGGAAACATCATAATCATCTGAAACAGTTTCATCGTCATCATCCGAAGCTTCTGGGCTTTCTGGCTCAACTATTGCTGAAGCATAACTGCTGTTGTTAGAAGTATTGTCGTCCCTAATAAAGAAGTCGTTGATATGACGTGTTATGTCATCCACTTCGGTATCTGATGAGCCGTTAAGAGACCTGGATAAAATATCATGGTTCTGCAGGCCCGATTTTGAAGGGGCTGAACTTGATGCACGATGAATATAAACGCCCATCTGATATCCTCTCTTATATTTAATTTTTTGAATGTATAAATTCCAATATGAGCCAGCATACCATAACGTTTTTGCATAAACCCTTCTCTCAGGTTCAAGTTCAGAAACGCCCGAAAAGGCAACAGCAAAACGAAATGGTGGAATTTCTGTCACCTTATAAAGATTTTGACCTGCATTCTCTGTTATTTTCCCACTCGATGCTTCTTCTATTATAACTTTAGGTTGTTCCATAACTTGTTTAGCAATCGAATCAGGCGTCCCGTACAATGTCTTGTCCTTTGTTGGAATGAACCAAGTCTTAGCCCCATCTGGAGGATCACTGGATGTTGTTTCTAGGCTTAAAGTATCTGAATTCTTACCTGCTTCTGCAACTTTCTTATGAAGACTAATACTTAACCATAATGCATCCTTCAATACTGATGGATCAACATATGGTTCTCCTGATGGATTTTTCAGATTTTCGAGTCTATGAAGTTGTTCTGCAGAAAGATGGCAGTAGTATACGTTTCTGTTAAGCGTTCTAGTAAGAGCATTCAAGCCATCAATATCATCTTGTTCAGTTAAAGTATCCAATGATTTTCTTAATTTCAAACGCCTCTCAATCAGCTTAATAATGAATACAGCTCTATGCCATTCGGAGTGAATAAAAAATGAATCCAGACCAACAACTGATGCAATCACAGAAGAGGGAATTCCATCCCAATATTTGACACCATGCTGACATCCTTCAGTACATAGTAAACCCTTAACGCTATCAATAATTCTTTCACTAGCAGTTCCGTAATTATTGTTTATAGCAAATGTAGCATATGAAGCTATATTAGAAAAATCCAATGATTGAACAATCTGGTTCGTAGCCATGCAAACAAGTGAGGGAATATCTAAATATTGGCCAACAGCAATCAAACTTTTCAAATGTGCCTGCCCTGTAAAATGATTTTTGGCCCCATATAACACAGCAATTGCAATTTCAAATGCTTCTTGTTTTATATTTTCATCTCCATCAAAACTCAACTCATGGACGTTGATTGATGGGTCATTCCAAGGTCCATTGAACAGCCTTGAAAAATACCCACTTCTATCCAGTATTAGCTTATGTAATAAATATTCTTTGTTAAACGCTTTGATTGTGATATCTGAACAGGCACCATCAATAAAACCTCTTTTAAAAATGAAATCAGAGATTGGTTCTTGTTCGCAGCAGCCGTATGGGCATGCTGATGTGAGGTCGTCTAGGGGTTCACCGGATGAAATTGGCTCTTTGGAAGGGGATTCAGCAATTATTGACTGCTCTATAATTCTTGAAGTTCCTGAGAGTGGTGTGTTATGAACAGGGTCGTATGGAGGTTGAAATCTTTGGTCTCTAAGTGGATTCATTGTGGAACAACTAACAGTATGGAATGGAAGAGAATAAATTATAAGCCCTCTTAAATAAACTGGCTTTGCTTTTTTCTGAATATCTCTAGGTTTGTTGGGTTTTCTTAAACGCTTCCTCTCTCAGTACGGTTTCAATAAAAGTTCTTTTGATAAAATCTCTGATGCTGACTCTTGTCTTTGTTTCCGGCTTGTATTGTTTACAAATTTATAATTCCCTTTGGGTTTTCGCGATAAATAATGATTACGTAATCGTTATTAACATAAAGTCATAAAACCTATAATTATAATAAAACAAATTAAACTAAACAGATTAGATGCGAGCAGCACGATCATGTAACAGGTCAAAGTCATCTTCAAATTCAATGCCCTCCATACTTCTTTGGATCAAATAACGTAATGAGTTATACCAAATGTTATGGCGTTGTCTAGTGGAACAAGTGAACTTGATAGAGCGACTTTCTGAGTGCACAATGATACTCTTATGATATAGTCCTGTTGGTAATGGGTTATTATCATCAACACTTTCCACGCCAATAATGGAAGCTGCTCTCGTTTTATGGCTTGATGGATTGCCCAAAATTGGACTAGTTGAAGACCAGTATAATGTCATGGTGTATGGATTAACACAGAAATATCTTTCATGTCTGCTTTCAGAAATTGAGCTCAATGGACCCAAGCGGCGATAATATTTGAATAGATATTCACCAATAACAGTTTGAGTTAAAGCTGGAATAATTTTGGGTTCTGATAAAGAAGCATTTGTCATCAAAGATAACCCACCATCAACCGACTGATCACGTCCAACTGGTGCAGCAACTGAACCGGATCTGGAAACATTCCGTGAATTAATTCTGGAGCTAGAACGTGAGACACGACTAGACTGTGCATCAAACTCCTGAATTGCGGCATTAGCAGCAGCTTCTGCTAGATTTCTTCTTGAATTTGAGCTTGTCAAAGAAGACGATGTACTTTTTCTAGCAATAGGTTGTAGAGGCGCATTTTCTTTGAAATTATCATCACCAAAGAAGATGTTGAAGCCTCTCTTTCTAGCCTGCATCTGTAACTCGTCATTCGTAACCTTATCGAGTGAGAATGTTTCAGATTTAGTCAATTTATTGTAATAAGTAATTGGCAAAACAGCAACATTATTAACATCAGGGATTCTTGAGATATTCGTAGCAATAAACGCATTCTCAGGAATTGCTAATAAGCCAAAATCTCTTGCGCCTGATTCAATTTCCTCTTTTGTTAAAGTATGTGGTTTAAATTCATCTACTGTTCCAATTTTAGTCTCTCTATTAATAGCAGCTTTATTTCTTAAATCCTCCAATTCATCTTTAGAAATAGGAACAAGGTCAAACTCTAGTGCCTTTTGAACGACGTCAGATCTGGAAAGTATCATCCGATCCCTACTATTAGCTTTCAAACTTTCATATTCAACTATCGGAACAACACTCAAACCAAATAGTGACCCTTTGGATATAATTTCTTCTCTGGTTATTTCTCTTGGTCTCAAATTCTCAAACTCATTAGCAGGTATAGCTACCAAACCTTTGTCTTGTAACCTTTTAGTTAAAACATCGAGGTTTTCGGCAACTTCAGCTTCCGAAACTAAGTGATCGTATTGGTCCTTTCCAATAGCAATTAAGTTATGGCCTTGAGCCTTTTCAACAATTTCATCTTTTGATAAATCCTTTGGAGTTGATTTAAGATCCTCCTTTGATTTATTGACTAACTGATCGTAGTCTAATGTTGATAACACCTTGAACCCTAATGACTCTCCTAATTTTTGAATATTATCATTGTTGACAATACTTTCAGGAGAAACAGACAAAACAGCATCGCGTTTGACATTTTCCAAGTCAGTATCACTCAAAATAACAAGACCTAATTCTTTTGATGCTTGGCGAAGTTGTTCCTCTCCAGGAGAGTTTAATTTAGAGTATTCTTCCTGTTCTAGCACAACAAGGCCGAGATCGCCAGCTCTTCTAATAAAATCATCTTTAACAATGATGGTATCATTATTAACACTTTCGCTTTCTCCATCTTGATCAGTATCGTGGTCAGTATCGCTCTCACCATCATCATGGAATAGAGTAGGAGCTGGATCATCAGTAGCCGCACCTCCGACAGGGACAATTGAGTAACCTAAGCGGCTAGCCTGAACTCTCAATTCTTCAATTGGAATCTCAGAAGTCTCATGTCCATTGATGGTTGAAGTGTTTGAAGGAACACGTGAAAGTGCATCGGTAAAATCACTTTCATTGAATGTAGAAGATAAAGTAGAGACTGAGTTATTTTCAAAGTTAAAAGGCGTATCTCTATTTGGTTGATTAGCAGACACCAATTTCATATCCCAACGTCTCGCTAAATCTTCCAATTCTTCAAAACTAACATCATCCTTGAGAACACGATTTTTTAATATGTCCTTATATTCTTCGGCCGGCATTACTGTTAGGTTGAAATCTTTGGCGCTCTTGTAAATATCAGTCTTCGTGATAATATGATCTTTTTGATGCTCAATTAAGTGCTTATATTCATCTGCTGCAACAGGGACAAAGCCAAGAGTTTTGGCAGATTCAAATACTTTAGCTTTATTTATATCTTTGTCAGCACCTTTTGCACGGTGCTCAAAGTAGTCTTTTGTAGCAGCAAATTTACTAGTTGGAGTACCCGGAGTATCAGCAGTCTCTCTTGATTTTGTAAGTTCTTCAAATTCAATCCGTGGAATCAAAACATGGTCAATCTTTTGAGCCTTAGCCTCGAGTTCAGACTTTGAAATCTTATTGATAGAGTTCTGTAGTGATTCATACTCTTTTTTACCTATAACAACACACCCTATAACATCAGCATGTTGTTCAATGGTTTTCTTATCTGGCTCTTCAGCACTTGCTTTAAGAAGATTAAATTCATCATTAGCAAGTATGGTGTACCCCAATCTCTTTCCATAATCGATTAATTTTTCTTCAGACAATGGTTCCGATAGCTTTTTATAAAGATCTTCGTCAATGGCTTTTAATCCAAAGTCTGCACAGTTCGCAATAACACTATCCTTTGAAGGTTTCCGATTCAATACTGAATAAGTTTGTTTGTCAACCGCAACATAATTCAATGACTTCAAGCGCTCGCTTAACTCATCTAGCAGTAAATTGCCACCAACCTTTAGAGTCTCATACTCTTCAAGTGAAATTGAAACCAATTTTTTTGATTCTAGATGTTTCGCGATGAAAAAGTCAGTGTTCTCAACAATCACTAATCCATGTGCTTCAGCATGGGCTTTGATGTCATCTAAGGATGGGTTCTTCATGGCTTCCAGTTGGAGATAAGGAACCAGGGCAAACTCTTGCTCCTTGGCAAGGTCATCAATAGTCTTTGAAGCTTTAATAATCAGGGTATCATGATCACTCTTTGAAATAAGGGAAAGACCTTTACCGATGGCATGCTTATTGAGAAAATCCCACGTTGGTTTTTCAAAGTGTGACTTCAAAGATTCGTATTCACTCGCAGTAATAATAGACAGACCAAGTGTTTCAGCAGTTTCCTTAATCCTTTGCTCTGATGGAGAAGCCAAGGACTCGTATTCGTCTCTTGGAATCAAGATAGAATCATTTCTAACAGCATGTTGTTTTAATAGTTCTTTAGATGGATTGATTAAAGAATCATATTCACTAGTAGATATTAACCTCAGTCCTTCGCGTTCGGCATGAACAGATAACACCTCTTTAGATGGATTTGTAATTGAGTGATGATCGTCACGAGATAATGTCACCAGACCAAGTCTAGCAGCATGATCAACAACAGTCTCCTTTGGCGGACTCAATAACTCCTCATATGTTTTTTGGTTTAATACAACAGCTTTTTGCTCTTCAGCTAAATCATGAACTGTCTTGTTTGATTTCAATTGGAGGTCATGAAGTTCAGCTTTTGGAACAACAACAAAATCTAGTTTTTCGGCAGCAGCACTTAAACTGTCAAATGTCGGATTCACTAATGAGTCATATGTTGACAATTCTATAGCAACATGTCCAGATTTATCAACCAATGATTTCAGTCTGTCGATAGTTGGATTTTGCAACTGGTCAAACTCTTCGAAAGTTAACAGTTTGGCATTTGATTCTTTTGCAAGATCACTTAATGATTTGTTTGCTTTTGCAGTAAGTGAATTAAATTCCGTCTCAGAAATAACCATATGATCTTGAGACTTAGCATGATTTTCGAGATCTTTTTTTGTTGGTTTGATTAGTCTTTCGTGATCCTCAGCGGTTAAACTGACCAGCCCAAAAGCAGAAACTTTTGACAATAACGATTCTTTTGAAGGACTTAAAAGCTCACGGTGCTCATCTACAGGTAAAACCACCAGGCCTTTCTCAGATGCAAGCTCGTTGATGGATTTTTTAGCACTCGCTTGCAGAGCTTCTAATGCAGTCGTTTCAATGACAGATAAACCAAGGATGTTGGCCTTTGAAGCTATGAAATCTTGTGTTGGTGAGTTGAAAGTATTATTAAGTTTTTTTGCGTCTTTTTCAGGTAAAACAACATGATCAAGTAATTGTGCCTTTTCTTTGATAATATTCAAGTCTGGATTTTCAACAGATTTCTTCAAAGATGAATACTCCTTAAGATCCAAAGCAATCAACCCAGCTTTCTCTGCTATGTCGATTATAGTTTCTTTGCTAGGGTTTTGTAGACTCTTTAATTCTTCTTTTGATAAAATAGCCTTATCATTCTCTTCAGCTAAGTCTTCTAAGGACTTATCTGCTCTTTTCTTCATGATTGAAAGCTCTTCGTTACTCAAAATAACTGAATCGAGGGACCTGACCTTTTCTGATAAAAACTCAGCTGATGGTGTTTCTGAATTGTTCTTCACCCTTTCATAATGTTTCTTTGAGACAACAGTATAACCATATAACAATGCCTTCTCTTTCAAGTGATCAATAGATGGTGATTCTTGGTTACGAACTAACAAACGATACTCATCTTGAGGAACAACAACCAGATTATGATCAGAGGCATGACTTGCAATCTTTTCTTTAGTCGGATTCAGCAGCTCGGAATGTGAAGTCTTATCTAGTACAATCTTATGTTCAGCTTTTGCAAATTCCTCTAATGATCTATTTGTCTTTTGAATCAAGTTGTCATACACTCCTTTCTCCAAAACAACATTACCATCTGAAGACACTTTTTCGGCAAGTAGCTTTGTGTTTGATAAGTCCATCGTTAGCTTTGATAACTCTTCCTTGAGAAGTGTTAACTCAGCAGAAGGAACGACAGAAAGTCCAAGGATAGACGCTTTAGCTGAGATGAAGTCTTTTGTTGGTGAATTAAAGTTAGATAATAGATCGTTATATTCTGTCTTTGAAACGACAACTTGACCCAACAGGTTAGCCTTGGATGTGATATGATCCAATGTTGGAGTTTGGCTCAAACTTAGCAGATTCTCATGTTCTTCTAGAGGAACAGCAACAAGACCTGCTATCTGGGCTTTTTCAATAATAGCATCTCGAGAAGGAGATTCTAAAGTCATCAACTGTTCAGCAGTCAATACATGTAAGTTGTTTTCTTTGGCCAAATCTTCAACAGATTTGTTGCTCTTTGAAATCAGTACATCATAATCATCTTTATCAACAACAATATGGCCACTCAAGTTGGCCTTAGAAACCAAATACTCAAAGTCGGGATTAGCAATCTTAGCCAACAATTCTAAATGATCCTTTTCCGCAATCACAATGGATTTCTTTTCTCTTGCTAAATCCTCAGCTGACAAATTAGACCTTGAGACTAATTTAGAGTATTCATTTTCAGGTAATGCAACAAAACCTAATGAAGAAGCAGCAGCCTTGATTTCCTCAACAGATGGATTTTCAACTTTTCTAACGAGTTCTTGGTGGTCTTGTTTGCTGATGACAACCAAATCATTTTCTTTAGCAAGGTCATAAATTGATTTGGCTGCTCTGGTATTTAGTTCGTCATATTGAGCAGATAGAATTAGAGTGTAGCCATTGGAAGAAGCTTGAGCGGAAATTTCTTCAACTGTTGGAGCATCTAGTTTTCTCTTTGTTTCATTAAACTCAGATAAAGAAACAACGACTGAGTCACTCTCAGCAGCAAGATCAGAGAGTGATTTATCGAATTTCTCTTTCAAACCCCTGAATTCATCTTTATCAATGACAATATGACCAGCAGATTCAACATGTTTCAAGACTTCCTCAAACGATGGTGTCTCAGCACGTCTCTTCAACTCTTTATAGACATCGTGTTCCACTAAAGTAACATTCTGCTCCTTAGCATGATCATCGATCGTCTTTTTAGCTAAATCGAGTAATTCATTGTGTTCATTTTCATGTACCAACTTATAGTTTAAAGAATCAGCATGTGTAGTTAATTGATCAATTGTTGGGCTCATTGCCTGGCTCAATAACTCTTTATACTTGTTATCCTCCAAAATCACACGATTCGATTCCTTGGCCAATTCCTCAATTGTTTTATTTGCTCTTTCCAACAAACTAATATGAGCAAGTTTTGGTAAAACAGTCAGCCCTTGCTTATTTGATTTTTCGGTTAAGTAGTCATGCGATGGATTGTCTAGCTCGTTCTTGAAGATTAAAGCTTTCCCGTTGGCAGATTCTAATTGATGTCTTAATGAATTGATATCATCTGTTAACACAGCATGCTTGAGCTCTGAAGAATTTAGCTTATCTCTCAGCTCTTGGACCAATTTACTTGAAATTTGTATTTTTCTATTTGAAACACTCAATTTCTCGTCCAAGGAAGCAATTGATGTTTTGAACTCACTTACTTCAGTATCATAAAGTGACTTTTCCAATGCAATTAAGTTTGCCAATCTAGCTTTCTCCTTAAGATAGTCAATGGAAGGATTATCAATACGAGTTTGGAGTTCTTCGTTAAACAAGATTTGTTTTTTCATAGCATGTGATTGCTCGGTCTCAGCATCTTTCAATTTTTTAACTTCTCCAGTGAGTTCTTGAATTTTTTCAGAATAGCCTTGTCTCAAAACCTCAATATTGATCCGGTATTCTTCAGCTGTAGAGTTATGGGTATTGGTTTCTTCTTCAAGTTGAGCAGCTAATTCTTTGTTCTCGTTTTGATGAGTTGAAATCTGTTTCAATAAGTCTCCATATTCGTCATTTGAGATAATTTTTAGACCCTTTACCAATGCTTTTTCATGAAGCAATTCACGCGAGGGATTGTCAACTTGTTCTTTCAACAAAGTTAGCTCAGGAACAGGAATCAAGTGTAAATCTAAGGATGATGCCTTCTGCTTGATATAGTCACCAGATGGATTCTCCAATTGAGATTTCAGTTCTTTAACTAAAGCATTCTCCTTCTTGATCTCAGACAATGTTTCTTGTAATTTTTTTTTAAATTCATCAGTCTCTTGCTGAAACAAGATTTGGAGATTTTTATTATCTATAGATAATTTCTTAATTTGTTCATCTTTATTGACCAAAGATTGTAATTTTTCTTCGTACTCCACTAATGGAACAACTTTCAACCCTTTTTCATTGGATTTCGAGATAAGAA
Organism: Wickerhamomyces bisporus; assembly: GCA_024271855.1. Taxonomy (NCBI): domain Eukaryota; kingdom Fungi; phylum Ascomycota; class Saccharomycetes; order Phaffomycetales; family Wickerhamomycetaceae; genus Wickerhamomyces; species Wickerhamomyces bisporus. Next base: position 125,450 of record JANBXE010000012.1, read on the forward strand.
CGTCATCCGGAATGGATTTGAGTTTCTCATATTCATCAATAGGAAGTAAAACCAACCCGTGTTCTTCAGCATACGCATCAACCTCGGTCTGGGAGACTATATGAAATTCAGATGATAAGGGAGCAACAGGTAAATTGTCAGTTTCAGCAAAATCAGAATCAGAATCAGAATCATCTATCAGGCCATTAACAACGGATAATGGTCTACCTTTTAGTGGGGATGAAGGAATACCATACGAAGTCGTATCTCCTTCAAAATTCTCCCATTCTTCTTCGATATCAGATTCATTTAACGAATCCTCAATTATAAGATTTGATCCTCTATTTGTGTTGCCTTTAATAGCAAATGACCTACTGCCAGCTTCATTCAAGCTTCTAACAGACTTTTTTAGTCCAGGGGATTGATTTTTCTTAACTGAAGGTTGATTTGACGTCTTATTAGAAATCTCATTTGAGCGTAATTTCAAAATCTGTTGTCTTAATTTACCAATGGTTTGATGAGCATTTGATAAAGATGTTTTCAAAGTTTCAGTCTCCAAAGCCGTGTTATTGGTTGCGATTGTTTTAACTGGTGAAATTGGTGGCTCGTTGAAATTATCATCTGAATCTGAGGTTTCTTGGGGTTGCAATACAGGAATATTTGAGAATGTTGTTGTATCAGGCTTAGACTCCAAAACTTCAACCTTACGTCTCAATTCTTCAATTTCATCATTAAGCTGATAATTCTCTTCATTTAATTCATCAACATGGGATTTCAACGCCTGAATCTCATAAGTGACTGATGTTTTATTAGATGTAAATTCTTTCTCAATAGTGACTTTATTGAGATTCGCTTGTTCCAATTCAGATCTAATCTCATTTGAGAAATCCAACTGTTTATTAAGTTCTTTTTGAGTTTTGTTGTAATTTGCACTTAAGGTTTTAAATTCATCAGATAACTGCTGTAATTTCAACTCTAATTCCCAATTTCTCTCCCTAAACTGTTCTTCATTTTGTAGTGTATCATTAAACTTACCTAACAAATTGGCATTGGCAGATTTCACTTTGGCAAATTCATCTTCCAATGTCTTTAATTTGGTACTTTTTGAGTGGTTTTCAGCTTGTAGTCTTCTGCATTCCACCAATAAATTTTCACTTAAACCAACGACAAAGTCCATATCTTTCCCTGAGCTCTTCATATTAGGCGATCTGGATACATCAAGAGCAGGCAATGATACCCTTTTATCTTTTTTTGTAAGAAAATTAGATATCGATTTTTTTGATTGATCTGGACCAGGTTTAGAAGAAGTGGCAGGTTCTCTTGTAGGAGATGTAACATTATCATTCTGATCTCTTCTTAACGATGTGTTTCTTTTCGGAGTATTAAACGTTGCTTCTGATAGCCGTTTCTGAATATCAGAGAGCTGTGATTTCAAGTCGTGCTCTGAAGGAGCCATTATGATAGGTTCACTTCAATCTGGAAATTGTTGTTAGTACCGGACTGGGAATGTGAGATCTAGTACAAGAACTTGCTTACTATAGTGTGTCAAATCCAAGTGGATCGATCAGGTAGCAGGTGAGTACAAAGTAGCAGAGACTTCCTAGTTAGCAGCAGCGAAAAGAACAAACACGGTTCAAGCAAAAGTTTTAGAGATTTAAATACCTTTGTTTTCGTTAAAAAGTTTTGTTTTGATTTAATTTGATTTTTCGACATATGAAAAAAGCGCGATTTTTACTAAATGATGATACGATCTTAGATTTGAACTTTTATTTTTGCTAATATACAGATTTTTATTCTTCCTCCTCTTTTGCCTTCTCCTTATTCTCCTCATCACTCTGCTTCTTGCTGGCAGCCAAGTAAGCCCTCACACCTTCACCTTCGTAGCCATAGCCTAACGACCTAGAAACAACAAACCCTCCACCACTATTCAACGCGCTGCTCAAATTATGCGCACTTCTTCTAAAATAATTACTGAACAAAACGTCTCTTAAATTCTCCTTATTCTTCTCAAAAGATTCTGGAAGATGGCTATATAACTTTACTAATGTTGTTTCATCTGCATTTGCTATTAACTCATCCAAATTCTCTGGCGTGAAAACATCATTCAAATCATAAATGGGTCTGGCTTTAATGTCAGTTAATACAAATACAACTTGATGTTTTTATATTTCAATAGCATTACTCACTGTGTGGATGTTGGTGCTTGTGGCTGGTTCTCTGTTATGGTGGTAGTTGCTTGATCTGGAATTTCAACATCTTTATCAGCTGTAGCATTAACTTTAACTTCTTCATCGTCCTCGTCTGTCACAGCGATCAGCTCTTGAATGAAATCGAAAATCTGTTTATCCTTGCTACTCAATTCACTTGGATCATCCTCATTCTCATTGATCTCTTGAGACCAGAATAGATGTCTCGCACCAGAAGATGCAAATCTCAATTCAAAAACACGACCAGTTTTAGCTTCTTTGATGTGTTTCCAAGTAACATCACCGGGTATGATAAGCAACTCCTCCCTTTCAACATTTGCTACATTCTCTCTTGGGCTCCAGACAAAAGAAGCAAATGAATCTTCATCTTCGCCTTTCTTCACAGTGATAAAACCTTGGACAACATCTGGGGTAGCGATTTTTGACACCTCATCATACTGGACTCTTCCAGCTCTTAAACTTATCGATTGATGTTTACTGGAACTCATCTCCTCTTGTATTTTTTAGTATCGAATTGGTTAATTTTGATGCTTTTGTTTATTTCTTCATTGCCACTTTCCCTCAAAAATTCAGTGAGAATCGAAATCCGGAAATAACCCCCGGAATTTTTAATCAAATCGAACTTCCCACATAAAAGCCTTCCTCTATTCCAATTCCATTTCTACAAAAACAAACACAATTAAATTTTTAAAAGAGTCGTTCTTATTCAAAAGTATGTCTTCCTTTCCACCGGATTCAGTTACCTCGATTGTATCGGAAATTGCTGAAATTTTATTCAGAAGAAAGGAAACAGTTTCAGTGTCAGAAGCTGCTTGTGGTGGCCTATTATCAGCTTATTTGGTTTCTGTCCCAGGTGCCTCTAACTGGTTTGATGGTGGTACATTAGTATATAGTCTGAAGTCGAAACTGAAGCTTTCTGGTTGGTCACAAGAGGAAATTGACACCTATACTGGTCCATCTGAGAAAGTTGTATTAAGATTGGCTAGAAATCTAAGAGTCGATCTTGGCTCGACATACGTCTTATCAGAAACTGGAATTGCAGGTCTTTCAACCCAATCAGAAGACACCTCTACTAATGGAAAGAAAACGGAATCATTATTCTCAAATAAGGATATAGGGACTGTTTATTTAGGTGTTTCAACGCCCACTGGAGAAAAATCCAAAACCATTAAAACTTTAAATAATGACAGACGTTTTAACATGCAAGAATTTGCTAAAGTGGGACTACAATTTTTCTTGGAGGAACTAAGAAGCATTGATAGCGTTGCCAAACAAGAAAACGCACCCAGTAGTGACAATCACAAAGAAAAATTTGATGAAAGCATAAAAAAGAAGAAAAAGGTCTAATGAGGCACGCTCCAGTAAAACATGCTCTCTCATACACTGGTACTATGGATAATAATGATACAAATGATCAACTAATATTTTAAGCACTAGATTAGTCACAGAACAAGTAATACTTTAAAAATTCATAAAGTCACGTGCGAAATATAATATATTCACGTGACTATAAAATTGGTTTGGGCAGCAATTCTTTTGTTTACATTTCACCGCTTGTTTACATCAAACTTTTCGAATAAACACGAACTAGTAAAGCCCATCATTCAAACAGTTGACGTGACTTTTCAGGCTCAGAACCAAGTTTATTATGCCTCCAAAACCAAAAAAATCAAAAGGTCTATTTGTGCGTGCTTTAAATGTTCGTACTGAAACTTTCGAAGGAGTGAAACTCCCAAAATCAAATCAACCGATTGAATGGCCGTATCTCACTCCAACAGCTGAATTCATGGGGAAGTCTGGCTTTTATTTCACACCGACTAAAAAACTAACTGATAGGGTTACATGTTTTTACTGCAATGAGAAACAAACCAAATGGAAAGATATTACTGATCCTACATCATATCATTTAAAGTTGAATCCAGACTGCTTGTTCAGTAAACTGGAATATTATAAAACCCAAAATGCAAATGATCCAGAGTTCATGTGGTCAAATACGGGTATTTTCGCAGACCCGTTATCACAAGAATCTGTCGCTTATAGAAAAGAGTCATTTGGATCTTTCTGGCCATTTGATTATGTTGATGGTGCAGTTCCAACTTCAGATAAAATGATTGCAGCTGGTTTTACGTACTGCCCTCAAGAAGAAGGAGATGATTTAGCTATATGTCATTATTGTAACACATCATTAGAAGGTTGGGAAAAAACCGATGAGCCATTGTACGAGCATCAAAAGAGAGCAACAACGAAGTGTTATTTTTTGAACAAATTAGCTGAGCGGACTGGCAGTGTGAAACCAATCAAAAGAGCAAGTACAGCCATACTGGAATCTGATGACGATAAGAAACAAAAGGTTGAAGCCGAAATGTTAACTGGTATTGCTCCCCAGCATATTGATACACCAAGCTCGAGTTTTATTGCCAAATCATCCAGAAATTTGAGAAAAACTGCTGCTAAAATATATCGAAATGCGTCTGATGATGAACATAATGATGAAACTGAAGGTAGTATTCATAAATATTCTTATGATAATGAGACAAATGATGAAAGTTTTGGTATCACTGCAAACTCTCAAGAGCTTGCTTCAGAGGAAGAACAATATGTCCCAAGAAAATCAATGAAATCCTCTTCCCAAACAACCAAATTGAAATCCTCACAGGAAATGAAGGAAGCGACAAATAATTTACCAAAGAAAGCCATTTTAGACTCTTCATTTGACTCCAATGGTATGTTTTCAACTAAGAATATCGAAAATATTAGTCTGGGGAACTTATCAGTTTTAGAAAAATCAGGGCCAAAAATCCCAACCTCTAAAGATAGCGATAAGACCGTTACCAGAAACTCTTCAAGTAAAGGTACACTCCAGGATATATCCAACATTCCTTCTTCAGCTCGCTCCAAATCAAATATGATAATTGAAAAATCTGGAAAAGAACATCATAATATTAAATTGGTTAAAACTACTGATAAAAAGGCAGAATCACACGAAGGGCAAGAAGAGCAGAGTGATGATGATTCTGTTATACTTGTCAGTCAAAGCAAAGAAAATGTCACCCAAATTTCATTGGATAAGAAGACTGAAATTAACCCGCATCCAATCAAAAGTAAGCAGGAAGAGCAATCACCAGGTAATGAGCATTTGCAAGATACTAAACCCTCTGAATCTCCAGAAATAACAGAAATTATTCACAAATCAATGGTACACACTTCACCCTCGTCACTTTCTTCGAAATCCATTGAGGACTTAGTTGAAAAGTCAACATCAGACTCTAAAGCTATCAACAAGAGTATTCTCTCCCAATCAAGATTTCAAAAGCTAGAAATACAACGAAGCAGAAGCCCTTTTCTGGATGATGATTATAAAGGATCAGATAGTATTGAAAAAGGTGCATTTATTGAACCGGATGATATCCCTCTAGAAGAATCAACAGATCATAATATCCAATTATCAATACAGCAAATGTTACCATCGGCTATCAAATCACTTCCTAAGCCCTCAGAACTATCCAATAGTTCATCTGAAGGCACATTCCATAGTGTTGATGATGTTACACCTTCAAAAACAAACATTGTTGATCTATCTTGGATACCCACTGATACGAACAAGTTATTTCAAATTACTGAAGATTTGGAAACTGCAAAGGGATATCTATCAGAATTGAAAAATTTACCTTATGATCTAAATGATGATATTGACGGCCGTGTCTCATATTTTATAAATGAGATGCCGGAAAATGAACTTTCAATGACAATAGAAGAATGGATTTTACATACTGCTAAACAAGGAAGAGTACACCTTGATAAAATTTCGCAAAATATGATTGACCAGTTTGATTTTGAATCTGATAGAGCTCTACAAAGGCTACAGAGGCTATCACCCCATGAATAAAACGTATGAAAAAGATATGCATTAATAAATAGCTTTATTGTATTCTTTTGGTAGTTCTCAGCCTAGAACAGTTTCAACTGTCTGCCATTTCCTCATCATCAAAATCAATATAAGCATTTTCAGTTCCAGTATTACCGCGGTTTTGTTCTCTTTGTTGTATTTGTCTTAATTCAGCAATCCCATCCATTAATTGTTGCTGTAATTGAGGATTAAAATCTCCTTCTTGTTGTTGAAAATTTTGAATACGGTTCTGTAATCTGATAGCTTCAATGTCCGCAGTACCGTTTGGTGTTACCGGGTTTCTAATGATTGAATTTGGAATTTCTGGAATTTGGTTCGGGGTACGTCTAAAGTAAAGCTCATTAAGTCTTTGAACATTATCTGCGGGGCCAATATGTTGAAGCTCATTACCTGGGAAATCATTGTTTTCTCTTTGGGAAAAAAATCTGGTTAGGTATTCTCTTAGTTGTTTAACACCTTGACCGGAAAAAACACAAAATAAAGCTTTCTGATGATCATTGAAATCAGCAGGTGGTGAGCGACAATATTTGGTAATATCAGGAGTCAAGAAAGATTGAACTCCAGTTAGAGATAAATGAGTTAATCTTGGACATGACTGTAATAATTGATATATCGGATGCACCCCAATGTTAGTACAATACGACAAATGAACTCTCTCTAAAGTATCTTCATATCCTCTGTTTTGGATTAACTGCAAAATCCCTGCATCGTTAATATTGGAACACTTAACAAGTCCAATTCTTCTCAATCTTTGGAGATGGCCTAACTCCACAACCGAAACATTTGTCAATTGCGTACAACAAGCGAGATCAATATATTGCAAACGATGACAGCTTCTCACCAACGTAGTCACTCCAAAATCTGTAATGTTACTGCAATGGCCCAAATGAATATAATGTAGGTTTCTGCCTAAGCTGGCTAAAGCTCTCAATGAAGCATCTGTGATATTCAAACACTTTGATAAAACAACGTTCCTTAAACGAGGAGCAATATCAACAATACCTTGAACTAGCCTATCAGTTATCCTTAAACACCCTGTAAAATCAATGATTCTGAGTTTGTCTAAGAACATCCGTTCAGGCAAGTTCACCAAAATCAAATCCGAAACATTTTGGTTATGTGATATCCTAAACTCTCTTAATTGGTCAAGATCAATGAAAACCCTTTCAAGCGAGGAGTCAGTGAGATTAGGACAATTGTGCACATCAACCTCAATTAAAGCCTTGCACTTTTCAGTCATTTCAAACAAAGAAATGTCGTTAATGTTCTCGTTATCAGATATTTTAACTCTTTTCAACAATGGGCAGCTATTAACAACTTTTATTACAGCATCATTCTTCACAGCTGGGCAGCCTGGTGCATAAAAGCCTTGCAATCTATGACAGTTTTCTGCTAGTGCATCTAATATCTCATCTCTTATATCAACAACACCTGTCAAGTCAATAGACTGTAGTTTGGAACAGCCTTGCAAAATGTCAACAATTGGTCTATATGACAGTTTTGAGCAATTCACCAACGTCAATCTTTCTAAATTAATACAGTCTGTAAACAAACCCAAAAATTTATCATCGACCTTCTCATACATGAAAGATAAATTTAGTCTGCGAATAAACCGTCTATAATCCCAAAAAGTCTCCTTTCTTTCCTTTTTCATAACATCATAAATACCATTAAAAGATTTTTTGTCCATTAAACTGGGTCTGAACCATAATAATCCCACTACCAAATCACCCCAACCTTTGCAAACAGTTAATAGGGGAACAAGATCAGACTTGTGTGTGAATTGTGAGAAAATCAATAACAAAACTTCAGGTGGAATTTGGCTTATTGGGCCGCGTATTTGTCTCCTATTTCTATATTGTAGATCCTCTTGACTTTCGATGGAACCGTCATTATCAAAATCTGATAGCTCAGTAGATTGCTCATCTTCTCCATTCATGGTAAACCTTTGACTTCTATTTGAGCTAGCTGTCTCCAACCCAATGACTCTTCTTGATAAAGAGGAAACAGACGAACCCACAGACGGCTCGTTGTCACTCTCCATTGTTTGTTTTTTTTTTTGATTATACGATCTAGGAAATTACCAAATGATTAGTGATTAACTCAGTCGAAGCTTTTCACAAAAAACCAAAAGCTCTGCACAATCAAAACACCTTTCTAACAAACAGTTCTGAAAAAATTAAAAGGCCCGACACAAGCTTCTTTCCAGTAACCTGAAAAACAACTTTATCAACTTTGAAGATGACAAAAAGAGGGTGGACTCTATGGGTTCTCTTTGTTTTGGCACAACGCCTTTTTGAAATTTTTACAAAAACAATCAAAACAGATCAATTCCGAGGCCGCGAAAATGTCAATACCCTCGATCTATGAGCACATTTATACATTATAAGACTAACTAACGTTATTATTGTAAAATTCATTATGTATTAAATCAATTTATAAGTCTTAAAAGTCATCAAATGTAACAAGTTTTCTTTTGTGTATTGTATTTTGGTTTCAATTATTGATGTACATGCTTTATTTCTCCGAATTATAAGAATAATATTAGTAATGTAACCAGTTAATCAAATCTAAAATTGGGTGGATCCGTATCCATACTGTGTTGATGGTTGGTATTGTTGATTTAGTCCATTAAGCTGGTTAGACAGAGGTCTGTATTGATTCAAGAACTGATCGTTAAAACTTCCTTGTTGCTGCTGTTGTTGTTGATGATGAATTGAATTAGAATCCATTTGGAAAAACCCATCACTGTTGAGCTGATTATTTGATCCTAACGAAGAAGGTAACTGAGATGGGTAATATTGATTTTGATATTCGCTTGACACTGAATAATCGCCTTGGCCAGAAATAAACTGAGGAGGTGGTGGTGGTGGACCTTGCTGGAAATTTTGCTGTGACTGAGATTGAGATTGAGATTGTTGATTTCTATACCCATTTGCATTTGGGGTTGAGCGCCTATTGTTTGAGTTCTGAGGAGATGATTTGCTCTGTCTTCCTTTACTTCTGGATGATCCACCATTTGAGTGTGATCTATTATGGCGGTTTGAATCACTTCTGTTACTCAACCCAACTTCATCCATTAATCTCTTATAACCCTGATACGAACTAACATTCAACTCCAACAAAACTCTTCTAACTTGAGCAATAATATTCTGACGAATATTCCCATTCAATTGGGGATTTGATAAAACTTTAAAAACAAATGTAGCACCTTGGACATTATTTTGTAAAATTTGCTCCAAAACCTCAGGTGGTTTCGAGAAATCTGTAACAGCATCTGTATTCAAAACAGGTCCAAACAAAGCAACTAATATCATATTCTTGGCTTCATCTTCATAACGGTTGTTCAAAATCTTCAAAACTGTCAAGCTTGCCAGTTTATGTGTACATAATTGGGCCAAATGTGGAAGTAATCTTGGTGTTAATAGCGTATGTCTGTTTGGCAAAGTGCAAGTATCTAAAAACCAAGTAATCAACAGTGCAGCGTTTGCATTAATTGCAAGATGTTCGGCATGGAGAATAATTGCAGACGAAATTATTGCAGTTTGTTCAACAGTAGCTTCATGACTTTCTAAGCAGGCTCTAACAGCTCTTGATCCAAACCTGTTTTGAGCAATCGTCCAAAATCTAGCCAAAATGACCTCAAAAATGAAATCATTCCACAATGGACCGAACTTTAAAGAGCATTGTATGACATAATTACCAAACTGGTCATTGAGCAATGGAACACAGTAAGGTTTTAAGCTTTCAGCAACAAGATTTTTTTGCATCGGAGAATTTGCAACTGTGATCATCTTTTGAGCGGACCAAGTACCATTTTTATGAATACCCATTTGAGCCAAATATGGAGAAACTTCTTTCAACATTATATGTTTTATTGATGTTGATGAAAACTCAAAAAGTTTCTGAACAACAGTATTACCCAAATAATCACTTGCTAATTCAGGTAATTCGTCCAGAATTGCAAGTGAAAGCTCTTCAATTTCAAATGTTGACATTGCACTAGCATCGATAAGTTTTCTAGTTTCTCTTAATTTTGGAGCATCAAATTCTCTGATAGGAATAGGATCAGGTAAAGGACCAAAATCATTGTCAAATCCTTTATAATTCAAAGCACTCAAAACTATGTGATGTACACTCCCAACATTTGGATCAACTCCTAATTTAGCAACAGTCTCAAAAATGGTTTCGACAAGGTCTTTCAGCTCTAAAGGATTGTCACTGATTGTCTGGATAACTTCAATTCCATGCTCTGGTTCATTTGTGACTTGAATACTAGGTTGTGGCAAATTTGCTACTGGAGGTGGATTGTCATCTAGATTGGATGGAAAATTTAGAGGGTTACCTTCTTGTTGGATTGGTAAAACTTTAGCAAACGTAACTAAGCAGGCATATCCAGGCATTAATTCTTGATGGTTTAGTTGAGCTTTGGCTTGCATTGCTGATTCCAATGTTTCAAACTCAACAATTGCACTTTCATTACCAGTAAAAATTCTAACAGTAAGAACTTTTCCAAATCTCATCAAAAGATTGGCTAACGAAACAGCAGTAACTGTTTGAGAGGGAAGATTTGATAGAAGCAATGTATTTGAGGGACCTAATGATGAATCCTGATATGTTGAGGTCCAGTTCAAAAGTCTCGGGTCTATACTATCCAATAATAAAGGTTGCTCACTTGATAGCATTAACTTCGGTGAAAATGTTCTATTTTCTTGAATCTCAGGAATCTCACTTAATATTGAATTTTGTGAATAGATTGGTAAAGGATTTTGAACTCCATTTTGAAAAGTCTGTGCTCTTGGTCTATTACTGAAGTCGGATATCGTTCCAAATCCACTGATCTGATCCGATTTTTGAAGTTGCTTGAACTGACCTTGTTGTTTATGTGATGATTGGATTTGTTGTTGTGATGGCGGTTGTTGTGGTTGCTGTGGTTGTGGTTGTGGTTGTGGTTGCTGATTCAAGTGTTGGGGCTCTTCAATATTTTTCAAATAAAAGCTATTTCCATTATCATTTATCAATGCATTATTGGTTGTATATGCTCTCACTCTGTTATTAGAATGTTCCTCAATTGGTTGAGAGATCAAATTTGCCTTTGGTGGTGACGTTCCTCGAATATAGTCTTGTCTCAGACTCAAATTTGATAATGAAGATGAAAGAGAATGGTGGTGATAAACTTGAGACTGGTTAGGAGAACTCTGGTTATCATTCCAGATAGCACTACTTTCGGATAAGCCTAAAAGTGAGCCTGAACGTAGTCTTGTTCTTGAGCCATTCGAACCAACAGAGTTTAAAGACGGATCCAGATTTGAAATTGTCAAAGTATCCAAATTTAAAGAGTTTGGATCAAAATTTTTCTGTGAGGAAGAATTTAAAGATGGAGAATATGACTGATTTCCTGTAGAAGAAAATCCTGTTGAGACGTTGGATGAATATAGTCTTGAAGGAAGAGTTCCGGCTCTTGCACGGGTTCTAAAACTTCCTAGATTGCTTGTACTTGTACTTGAACCTGTTAATTGTTGTGGATGAAGCTGTTCACTAAGTATTGATCTTGGAGATCCTGATCTTTGAGGAGACAAATTTGGAAAGGTCTGGTCCTGTCCCTCCACGGGAACCGTCAGAAATGAGTTCAATTCTTGATTATTGAAATTCATTCAGGTTGATTCAACTAATATTTGCATATGATTTAAGTGATAACTCTTCAAAGAGTTGCTGAAACCGATTTAATTAATGTGACACTATTGTGGTTGTAATCTAATGATAGTATGAGCTTCCGGTTTCTGTATTCGATGTTGGTAGGATATTACGTTTGTGGATGATATGATTTAGTCTTCAAGCAATAAAATGTGAGACTTTTTTTGGGGGGAAAGCAAATCCACAAAGTGTTCTAGCTCAGGAATATCTCTATAGCAAGCCAGGGGCGTTGGTTATCCAGTTTCCAGTTAATTGTCTTTTAAACCAACAGAGTGTCAGACTTGTTGATGCTGAATGTGGTGTTGAATGTAATGTTATTCTAGCTGAGATGGAGACAACGGTAAGTCAATTTTCAGAAGTTCAACAAAAACAGAAACAAGCAGAAGAAAAAAGGGCAAACGTGGGTGCAATTCAGTGTGGATACGCGCTTCAACGGTTTACAGATAGGAAAGACAGGGGTCAGTTAACAGTAGTAGCGATACAAATAGCTTCACACTGAGCAATCCTGGAAATGAAATTAACTTAATGGTTAAAAATAGGAGAATCAAATTGTCGAGATCGAAAAGATTCAAAAAAAGGCGGTCGGCACAGCACAAAAAGAGCTCGCATAACAGGGCTTCCTAATCAAAAGCTCTCACTAAATCATCTCAGACCAGTCCAGTCTTCATACTTCACACGTACCCCTTATTGCGCTTAGGGATTCGACATTCAAGATATTACTGTTCGAATATCAAGCATTCTGTGTAAGAGAATTCTTATTAAAGAGTAACATGTTTCAGTAAGCTCCATTTTGTGTTGTAACATTTAATTTACCTTGATCTGTGAAAAAGAAAGGCCTCAAAATGGGATCAGTCTAATTGACAATTACAGAAAAAAATGATTTTTTAATCAACAATTAGTCGTCGACTGTTACAACAATAAGCCATGAGTTTTGGTTTTTCCAAGTGATCTGGGTGATTGCAATAAGTATTTCTTCATCACCAAATACATATACAGTTCAGTTCATCAAGCATTACTCTAGCACATACTCACTAAAGTGTAAGCTTCAAACACCTTTAGTGTTTTTTTGTGATGAACATATGGTGGTATATAGGTAACCTCATGTAGCAAGTAGACCTCTCGTCAATAATATGGGCTCGCCGACAGACACAAACCATACAAAAACAACAGTATGAAGTACTATAAACTTTTAGCAAAACTCAAAAAACTAAGCCAGAGTCAGGTGGAGTGGGATTCAACACACATTGCTATGGTTGACTATGGTCTCGATATGGCCATAATTCGACAGCCTTGTTATTCCTTCTCTTTTCCCTTTTCATCTATGAATATTCTTTCCACCGCTTTGTTGGGAGTTCTCCAGTTTTTCCGCAATTATCACGTGCTATAGCCATAGCTGCTTTGTACAGTAAGCCCTTATATAATACTTGGTAACCTTAGCAACATAAAAGAAAAGGCGCGACTTCCCTTTCTGGCCATTCGTAAACAAAGCTAATTTATAAACAACCTTGTTCAAAACGGAAGAAAACAAAAAATTTAAGTCCATATCAAAGCAACAAAATCTACAACCTTCAGACTTCCTACTAAATACACCTTAACCACACACTCACTCTTGACCTCTGCCTTTTCTCTATTGACGCACATTCTCAAGTTCTTGCTGTCATCCATTCTAGGTTGTTTACACTTCGAATTATGACCACTATCAACTTGTATGAGTCTCCAAACTCATCTTCAACTCCAATGAAACAATCAGAATCATTTGAGATTAAAAAACTGCGCAACAGCAACTCAAGTGTTGAGGACCTACTTCATGCTATAGATAAGAATATCTCAAGTGCTTCCTTGGACTACATTGACACCTCAAACAACATCTCAGCCAATAGTCAAATATCTGATGACCCCAGTCCAGTCAAACCTTTGAATTTGAAGCAACAATCCCAAAAAAGTATCTGTTCTGTTCTGTCATCAGCACCTCTTTCACATGATCAAAATACAGATGATTTTATAATGGAAGATATCCCAAAAGTCCCTTCTTTCGATGAACTAGACTATAATACAAGGATTAATAGAACTCTATCATTATCAAAACTGCATGGCCCTAGGAGACTAAATAGCTCAAGCTTACAAAGAAGTACATCATCAAAGTTTCCCAATTCTGAACGCGGTAGTGGGTTCAATACAAGAGATAATTCACCCTCTAAAAAATCTGTTTGTTTTGAAGAATCACCTCCAAAAGTCATGGAATATCATCAATTGACGCCAGAACACTCGGACAATTCATTTTCGGAGGGATCTATTGCTGATGATACTTTTGAATCAAAATGGGACGCAAATGTCAAACCTTCTTTTCACCCATTGCCTCCATTACCACCAAAGCATGTCATCTCAACTCCTGCGTCTCCGCAAAAAGACACGACCTTAGGTTCAAGTGATGATGAGTCACAAGATCTAAACTTAACCAGAGATGAACTGAAAAATTCAGATCTGACTTTGGAACAAAAATTGGATTTAGTTTTGAACAATGAGGAAATATCAGAAAGGGTCCAATACGATGAAAGTTTTAATGGTTCAGGAAGCCCGTTGAGATCAATGACTAGAAAAGAGGAAGAGTTTGTCTATAGTATTAAAACCAAAAAGGAACTAGAACAAGAACAATATTTGAAAGATGCTTCTGAGTTGTTTGAATCTGACGTGCGGAATAATGATAAAGACTCGAAGGTTATTCGTTTGAATCCAATCTTGATAAGAAAAAGCTCCAATAGTTCTCTTAAAGATGAAGAAAGATTACTTAAGACTGACCCTATCGCTAAGTCTTCAGTTCCTATACCAGCTGATGAAAAACTCAAATCCATTTCCACTGATGATGTGATAAGTCAATCAACTTTTGACTCATTTGCTTCTGCTGAGGAAATTAATGAATATATTCCAGAAGAGACTAGACATTTTGACTTGAATAATAGTTTTCAATCTTCACAGTCTATTTCAACGTTAGCTGAAAAAAGAGATCTAGCTCATGAACACAAAAAATCTTTAAGTGAATCAATTTCAAGTGGTATATCTTTCATTTCATCAATGATACATAAGAGAACTGATAGTGGTAAAGATTTAAGTGTTGAAAATATAGAAGATGGATTGCGTAGCGCCGGAGCTAATTCCAGAGATTCTGAAGCTGTTTCTACTGACCTCGTTAGTAAAAATCTTAACTCTGAGCTTCAGTCTGAATTAAATCATGAGTTAATTCCTTCCCCTGTTGATCATAACAATACTGATGATTTGGATGTTTCAGATAATAACTCGATTCAGTCTTCAGTAATTATTGGACAACAAGAACGTGATGAATTTCTCGAAGAAACCGAGCAAAAAACGATGGAAGGGCTTTCTTTGCTTGATAATCAAACTCAAGAACCATCCCCAATCATTACACACGAAGAACCAAGTATGACTATGGAAGATTTCAAACTAGAAGCACCAGTTGGTTTGTCTGAAGACCATGAGCTATCATTTTCGGAGGAGTTAAAAGAAACTGGCTTATTTAATAGTTCTGATTTTCTTTCTGAAGATTATAGATCTAACCCACAAATGAGCTTTGTTGATACCGATTTGAAAACTATTTTGAATTCAGATAATGGTGATCGTCCAGTTGAACCTGCTGATATAGTTGATATTAATACTAGAGTTAAACATGAAGAGATTACTGACATTGAAATCCCATTAGATGAGGAGCTCAATAATATTACCCTTAATGATGAGTATCCTTCACTCACTCCCCCACAAATAAAGTCTGAAACCAAGATAAAGAAAGAACTTCCATCGTTCAACAGTTTGTTGTTCCGTGATAAAGAGCCAGAAGAAGAAGTTGTTATCACAACGCCTGCAACTGATTATATTTCAATATGGCATAGTCAACCTAAATCAAGCTCGCCCCAACCACAATACAACATTCATCAAAGAAAAGTTTCACCACCAAAAAAAGTTCTGAAACTATTACAGCGTACAATAAGTGACGCACATCATCGTTACGATGATGAAAAGGAAGATGTTCTCATAAAAACTGAAACATCTAAGAGCTCGATTGATTTAACTAAAAGTGAGTCGTTAATTGCGACTTCGTTTTCAAGATCTTCTTATATCAACCTAGACTCATCGAGAAGAAGTTCAATGATTTTTGACATCAAAACTGAGGCAGAGTCAAGTGTCTTAAATACCTCTGATGTGTTTGGTGGTCCACTATTACCAAATCTAACAGCCGACACTTCTGATTTTGCTAATGCTTTTAAAGAATGGGAAGTTGATTCTATAACACCCGAAACTTTGACAAACCCAGACGTAGCCAAAATTCAGACCAACAATGTTTATCCTGAAGGTGTTAAAGAGATTTGGGGTAGCTCTAATGAATCGCCATCGAATAGTCGTACCCCATCAGTTGATCAAGGTAAAATTAAAAGTATAATTGCTCAGTCTATCCCAAATGGTGAACAGGTGCAAATGAAATCCTCAAATATTACACCTGAAGTTATTATTGGTGAATCTAAAGACCAAGGAGTTGAAATTGAGTTTGAACATGATGACTCTCTTTTTAATAGCAACGATAATGTCAAAGTTGCCAACTCAATAGCAGTTCCTTCTTCCATGGAATACGAATCGGTTTCGCCTATTAAATCCGCTAAGGTCAAAGTTGTAACGCTGAAAAAGAGTGAACCAAAGTTGCCAGGATCAACAAGACTTATATCAACAGGGTCTAATTCTAGCGCATTTGACTTAAATGATGAGTTTGAACGTGTTGCTCAGTTGCAAGATCAAAAGTATTCTATTCGTGAAAAGAAAGAGATTATTTTTGCTAAAGATGATAATTATATTCTTGATGAAGCTGATCTAAACAAAGAATATGTCCCTGAAGCTGACAACTCACAATACGAAAAGTTTAGAACTTTAAGGTCTAATATCAAAGTTCCAAAAGGTGAAACAAAGACCCCATTAAGTGCTTTAACTGATAATCTCATAAACTCACAGAAACCAGATGCTAAATCAGGATTCATTGGTAATAGAATCATTAGTAACGCCAATAGTGAAAAGGATTGGAGTGCCTCCAATGTCGGAAAAGCTTCAGGGACTAATGGCGTTACCAACGGTGGTGGTTTGGTGGTGAAAAAGCGTGAAGTAGTCGAAAAAGCTCCAGTACATATTCCTCACGATCCGGTCGAGTTGCCCACCAATAATAGTGGTAGATTGTATGTTCATATCAACACATTAAAGAATATCATGCTGGACGAACTGAAACTTCACAAGCCAACCTTTAAGTTATATCTTGATAATGGTAAACATGTCATTTCTACTCCCAAGATGAATCTACAACAGAACACTAATATTAATAAAGAATTTGAATTGGAAGTTGAAGAAGACTCCACAGATTTATTCATTACATTGAAGATTGCTTACTACAGACCTGAGAATGAGTTAGTGGAGATATACGAAAAAATCCCTTTAAATAACAACAGACTGAGCAGAATTATAAGTAATAAACCAAAATACAGAGTTGAAAAGAGGTTTATTACAAAACCAAAGACAAAGGACAGTTGGGATAACAAATTTGCCAACGACGGAAGTTTTGGTAAAAATAAAATAACTTTCAATGCCCAAGACAATTCAATCACAGGTCAAATCCAAAATTACACCATTGAATTATACAATGAATGGACTATGGATAACCAATCTGGC
Source organism: Wickerhamomyces bisporus (assembly GCA_024271855.1). Lineage (NCBI taxonomy): Eukaryota > Fungi > Ascomycota > Saccharomycetes > Phaffomycetales > Wickerhamomycetaceae > Wickerhamomyces > Wickerhamomyces bisporus. The sequence goes on from JANBXE010000012.1 coordinate 142,949, forward strand.
CAACCATATAAGAGACCTCCATATCGTATTGGCCAACTGGATGTTACTATGCTATATATACCCAGAACATCACCTTTAGAAAGCCTACCACCATCAATCAAAATTGCAAATTCGATTGCTGACCATCTTGTCGAGCAGTCAAATATCCATTTTGAAGGATTCCTATTCCAAGAAGGTGGGGATTGCAATATATGGAAACGCCGTTACTTCATACTTGAAGGATCAAAATTAATAGCGCACCACGAAAGCTCAAAGAAACCAAGAGCTCAAATAAGCTTGTTGAAGGTTGTTGATATACTGCATAGTGGTAAGAAAAGAAATTTTGATAATAGAAGAAGCTTTACAGATGAGGTTCTGATGAGTGATGGTTTTAAGCTGGCTTTCAGGAATGGTGAAATAATAAATCTAAATGCAGAAACAGCACAGGCAAAAACTCAGTGGATTGCCGTCTTAGAAAGGGTTGTTGAACTAAACAAATTTCATCAACCATGGGTTTCTCTGCTAGTTAAAAACAGGACTTCTTAATTGATTTTCATTTTTAGACGGCTTCACGATGATTACATGTTCTTATTTTTGTTCAAAGGCATGTCTTGTTTCTTTGAATATACTATACATAATGTTCGTTAATTTCACTATCTTCTACCGCGATACCTTGGACGACGATCTCTGTCTCTGTAATCATTACTAAAACCAGTAGAGTTTCTTTCACGATCATATTCATTTCTATCTTTGTAATCACGTTCTCTTGCTGGTGCTTTTGGAAGTTGGTTTAATGACGTGTTCTTGTTGAACTGTGCTGGGTTGCCAGCTGTGGTTGTTTGTTGTTGTGCCGGATCCGGTGTTGATTCTGAAGATTGTGGAGGGAGAGGTGGCAAAGATGAAGCAACTGATGGGAACGGGGGTAGCCCAGTAGGTATACCCCCTGAAAGACCACCTGGTAGACCACCTGGTAATCCCATCATCATTGGAGGCAATCCCATTGGCATTAAACTCATCATTAATTTTTGTGGATTGAAATTTGCTCTTAGATTATCTTGTTTAGCGCAATAAGCAGTCCATGTAAATTCATCGAACCCATAGTTAAAATATTCACTTACATCAGCACCTGGTTGCCTCCAAGGCTTTTCCTTTAAATCTTGCAAATTTATAGACGTTATGGATTTTCCATCAAATTCGCCAACTTTATTGATATCTATATCAGGAACACGCGTGATTGTAGCATCTGTAGTCTTTGAGCTTTCTTCTGTGTTTGATTGAATGTTATTAACTTCAGCTAATGCCTCAGAAACCGGAAGTGCTGTACTCGATACAGTAGCATCTTGAGTTGTTATGTCTGTTTTGTTCTCTTCTGAACCTATGATGAATTCAATGTCTGAGTCGGAATCAGAGTCAGAGTCAGAGTCGGAACCATCATCCAGGTTTTCATCCTTATCACTTTCTTCAACTTTAGCATCATCTTCTTCATCTGAATACAAGTCGCTTGTTAATTTTCCCCCATCTGTCCCTAGTTTTTGTCTTTTAGATGCCACCTCTTCATCATCATCCCCATAAAGAAAAGCATCATCACCCTGCTCGTTTGACATTGTTATATTCTGTGGATCTATCAAAATATCAGCCAATTGAAGTTGTTATTGGTACGTTTCGCTCTATTCACTCGCCTTTCTATTCTTTTTCAAAACCCAAAAAAATCACCAGAAACGGTTGCGCCACTTCCTTCACGTGATATGAAATGTAGTTCCATTTGGTTTTTTACTTATTTTTATTTGCTTTCCCTATTGGTAATACTTTCATAGAGATCTATAAGTAGTATAGTTTAGTATAATGACGCATTATACGTTTATTTTCATTTTCAAACGCTGCTATGTTTTTAATTGGTTTACGAGAAGATTTTGATACAAAATTCTGAAGGCTTTTAAAAACTTCCAAACACCACGCAGGTTTTAAATGTTTAAGAAGTGTCGAGAAATATATACTTGTACAAATCTGAAACGTCAAATATTTACAAAATCTTATCGCTTGACAAGGTTTTTATTGCACATTAAACAGTTTTCAATTGATTAAACTATTTTAAGAAAATTAAAATCTCGAGTCGATATTTGTATATATAATTTATGATATTTCAATTTTGTTATTGATTTTGAATATAGACTTTAAGTTGACTTCATAAATGAACCCAATCATTATATAAATACTATTATTATATAAATACTATTATTATATAAATATTATTATTATATAAATACTATTATTATATATAGATTATATTCATTCATGGGACTAATAATAATTATTTCTAATAATGGATATTTGTCTATGCGAGTAGAAATATTGTCAGGATATTAAATTCAAAAATTTAAATAATTTGGATAGAAAATTCGTCTAGTTTGTCATAATTATTACGGTGTTAAATTTATCTCCGAAAAAGACGTCAAACTCTGATGACATGAGGATCGTTAGATCATATGGCGTATCTAATATCTTTCTCTACAAGATTGATTTCTCAATAAATAGTTTTTGATTGAATATAATAATGCTACTTTTATAAGCGATCTTCATGGATTAATACCCTGATTTTGACAACATTGAGTGTCACCTAAAACAAACAAACAAACAAACAAACAAGTTCTAACTCTAGCATTCCTTAGCCTTATTATTTATAACCTTGAAGTGTATAATGTTTTCTATTTTATAGCCCGTTTTCTATCCTTTATATTATTTAAAAACATGGAGTTATAAATCATAAATCAAAATGATTTTCTTTGAAGAATTCAACAGTAGAGAAGTTCTTTATGTCAACCTTATAATGAAACTCCAGTAATCTCTCATCAATATCTTGTTTGACTGTTGATAATTTTGATACCAGTGTATTATAGAATTCATCAGTTGGTGATACAAAATGCAACTTTTCACCATACCTATATTTTATTTCATGGTCAAGTTCATCGTCAGCGATCTGATCCAGTAACACTGAAAGCTCGTTTCTTTTTCTTTGTTCCTCTTTGATTGGAATGCTATCTTGAAACGAGTTGTGCCTTTTCATTCCCGTACTTGACCTGTTGAGAAATTCTCTTCTGAGGATACTAGGATTTAACTCTACCAAATATTCATAGTTTCTGATCAGTTGTTCTATATTAAAGGAACGTGGAATACGTTCTTTTTCTTGAGTAGAGTGTAATGAACAAAGAATGGAATTTTTACATGGTGCATTACACAGCTTATTTGATCTCGTCAGAACAGAACATTCAAAATCAGGATGCGACAGGTCCAATAGCTTGAAATCACGTTGTGGAATAGATACAAACTGTTGTGAAATTTCTTCGTGATATGAATCGTGATCTTCTAGATTGAAGGGAGTTGTTAGTATATCTCAGACAGACTTGATTGAGTATACAAAACTGTGGGTGCAATGACAAGCCAATATTTCATAGATCATTTGAGCGGCAGGGTATCTCAATGATTAGGGGGTATAAAAAAAAGTAACGAAACCATTCATTATGTGAGTTAATATAATGGGTATTGAGGTTGGGTATATCAGCAGACTCACAAATTTTGAAACAGTCAATGGAAGTAAGAGAGAGAAAATCTTACCTATAGGACAACCATGTGGGAGATTAATAGAAGGTGTGAATGAATCTGAAAATGAACATTCACATGAATCATCGTCATTATGATTATTATGATTATTGCTATGCGTGTAGTTTTGTGAGGAAAAAAAGAAATCATCATCAAGTTCATCCTCAATTTCAATTGGAGAGATCTCTCCATAATTAGTGGGATCAATATCTCCCATGTATTGATCGACAGCATCTAGTTGGTCATTCAATTCTAAACAAAACATATTGGTGTCAGCGGGAGAAGCATCATTGACTTCAACGGCAGTTAGAATCTTTTGAGCTTTTGAATGATCATTGATGGAGTCGGAATTGCTAGGAACGAAGTCCTCGCTTATTTCAAAGTTCATATAGTCATTGATATCAAAGGATAACCTTGAGTTTGCTGTTGTGGTGATGGCGGTTAGTATTATTGTTGATGTTTATGAATACCCCAAAAGGGAAATTATAGTGATATAGAAGAACCTACCTTGCGCGGAAAACAATTGTAGAGAGCCATTGTTGATGGTGTTGTTTGATATGAAGGAGTAGTCAGAAAGAACCATCTCTTTCTAGTTGTGGATAGCTTCAAATAGCACAGGTAAGACTAGCACAATATTGATTTTTCATGGATACGGAGAACCTTTTGTATTGTGCAATTTTATAAAAGAGAGTGGGTTGATCAAGTTCCAAATGCAACAGCAACAGTAATAGCAACAAAAATTTTGTACCTTAGTGCATAGCCATAGTCCCAACATATTATTCGTAAGTGTTTTGTTCTCATTTGGTGAGGTGTTCTCACTTTGTCAAGTCGTGAGCGTAGATTGAAGAAGAGAGTTTGGAATTTGCGTCTGAGTGGAAGGTACTACCTGGCTTTAGATTGCATCCTTAAACTTTCATCCCCAGTTTAAAGTTAGAGCCAATGTACTAAAAGTGACCATTTAAAGTTTAAGGGTGGATAGAGCCGCCACCAAAAGATAACTAGTAATATTGATGATATCACTCCGCAAATCACAAAGATACAAAGATACAGAGATACAGAGATACAGAGATACAGAGATACATCGACACAAAGACCAAATCGCCGGTGCAGATCCACGATAATTAGCATTGAGTTGTGTCCATTGGAAACCTGGACCCATTAATTTGTGTCCATTGAAGACCTGGACCCATTAATTGGAGCCATTCTGAAGTCAGATCAATATCCCTTTTCGAATGATACAATAGTAGATTTCTGTTGCCCCCTTTTATCCCTTAAAATAGAAACAAGAATAGATCAATCTGCATACTATTGATTGTTTTGCGAATTTTCTCAATGTGATAATGCGCATGACTGATGTTATTTGAAATGTTCCATCAACTTCCATTACATCTAATATAAGTCAAGAAGTTAACGAAAGGTTATGTTGATTACCTAATACTTTTGTCCCTCGAGAACCTTTCGTGATGTCGCATAAAGTGATTTTATTACAGATTTTCGGCCACAAATGCATCTAATATATGAGTTTGATAATTTTGAGTATATTAATTGCATATACCCTGACAAACATTAACAAATTTTACGAAACTCCTCTTCTTGAGCGGTTCAAATTTGTGGTTGTGGTTTAATTTCTAATTCAATTTTACTCCACTTTCATGTTATAAAACGCGCTTGCTAATTGATGTAAATTAGAAGTTAAGGCAATATTGATTCGATTTGTTTCTAGCAATTAAGTTATTGATTAACTACAGGTTAGAAAACAACTAGTGGGTGATGTGATAACGTTCATAATATCAGTTATTATCCATGCTTCAAAGACAAGTATGCATGTATATTCTAAGTGGCGCTACGTATGAGGCCACAAACAGAATAAGAAGTGATCTGTTTGTTGTATCTGGCAACAATTCAAGGCGGTTTCTTGTAGCTCAAGGACTACTGATGCATATGCACTTTATTAAGGTTTCAGCTTTTAGTTAGTAATCGCTATTATCATCTTTTCAAAGAATAAAATCAGTAATCTATTGCGGTTAAACCTTGCCGGCACGGGGCTTTAAAATTATTATTACTTTGAATTTGCTATAAGTTAACGGTTGTTCTACCTAGTAGTAGACGGCAAATGTTTCTAGATATTCACAAAGCATACCTGCGTGCTGCAGATCACTAATAGTAATTAATTATAAGTCGTATCACTTCATCGCTTATCAGCACTTACTGAGATAGCAACAGCGAGTTTCCGTAATCAAACTAGTCAAGAACAACACCGAAATAATTCGTGATAGGACAGGGATTAGAGTGATTAAACTAATCGCGTTCTTCTCACATCCTTCTACACGACGAGTGACAAACGACGACCATAATGTAGTGATGTAAACCGATAGAACACAGCTGGAGATCAGAAAACCAGATCTACAGTTCACGTAGTGGTAATGACTATGAATATATTATAAAACGGGGACATTCATCAACACAAACATAATAAATCGTCTCTGCCTTCTGATCATTCCGAGGTCACTCATTGGCTGAGAAATGACAGGAACGAATATTGTAGTTGCTAATTGTAGATTATGGAGACCATGAGCTCACCGTCTAGAGATAACTCAAAAGACTAAAGTCAGAGGAGTAAAAAAAAAAACTCCGAATCAAGATCACAAGAAGGTTGCCTTTTGACACAAACTTGAAGATAGGAAAATTCAAATTAGGAAAGGTTTGAGATGAGACTTTCTCCCTTCATAAGCCCTAATAAATAACACGTGACTAAATAAAATATTACCCAGAACATCCTAACACCAAATGAAAGTCGAAGATTGAAAGTGCGTGCGCAGCCCAAAAATGCTTCTCTTCCTAAGGCTTTCCGCGAAAACTCTTTTCCTGCAAATTTTTGTATGGGCGGAATTGTGGTACGCGACACACCAGTGACTGATGGATGCTGCGAAATTCTTTTTCAATTTTTAACAAAAATACAACGAACCAACTTTTAAAGGTTTAGATTAACAACAGTTAAATACAGCAAAAATGTATGTTAAGAGCCTATGATATGGATGGCAGAGTATGGAATAATTCAGAGCCCAAATACGAGACACGATCAATCAAATTTGAAGGTTGTTACTTCGAGCGTCAAATTTTCAAGAGTCCTTAATCTTTTTTGAGGTTCAATAAACTACTAGGTCTCAAATTAGTTCAAAAGTATAACCCAGAGCTACTGAAAAAAGTTTTAGTAATATAAAGTTGATCAATAGCTTAATATGTCAGTTTGGTATAACATGATATAGTATTAGATTCAAGGATATAAGTTCCCACAAAGGTCTTCAAGAAAAGTTTGCAATTCTTAATGATATACTGAACCACAAAGGAGAAAGAAAGAGGAAACAGTTCTTATGACTTTTCCAACTTTTTAAAAACATCTTTGAAGATTGTCTCATGCTTCAGATTCCATATTCCATATTCCACATTCCATATTAAGAATAACTTTTATCTTTCCAATTTTTATTTTGAGTCTAAGAAACAAAATACTAACATTCATATTAATAGGACTAAAAGAACAAAGAAAGTTGGTATCACTGGTAAATTTGGTGTTCGTTACGGTTCATCTTTACGTCGTCAAACCAAAAAATTAGAAATTCAACAACATGCTCGTTACGATTGTTCATTCTGTGGTAAAAAAACCGTCAGAAGAGGTGCTACTGGTATCTGGAACTGTAACTCTTGTAACAAAACTGTTGCTGGTGGTGCTTACACTGTCTCAACTGCTGCTGCTGCTACTGTTAGATCAACCATTCGTCGTTTAAGAGAATTGGCTGAAGCTTAAGTTAAAGGAGTTCGTTTAATGGGGTTAGTCTTGTAATACATAAACAGTTTTCATGAATGAATCTTTGTAGCATTTTGTATATTTTTACGCGCACTTTAAATAGATGTTTTAATTGTGGTACATGATTTTAAGAATTGTTCATATTGATTTATATGCTGACTAAACACTGACCAAATACATCTGAACACCACTTAGGCTGTCATCCCTTACGTAAACTCCCGGAACTGAGTTCGGCTCCTGCTGAGCGGAAGCTGAGCAGGAAAAGCAACAAAACTCCCATTACCCCAGATTCTCTTAGAGCAGCAGCAGTGGAAACTCATCGCGATTCTCGACCAACAAGAGTCACGACTTACGAGAAGTAAGGACCCGGGAGTTTCCAAAAAGAAGTACTGGCAATTGAAGGTTAGTGCTCGTGCAAGTACTAGTACTGATGTAATTGCTATCGCCATTCTCTAATCAGATTGGACCCAAATACGTATCTGCTCTGGCCCAGAGAAGCTATTTCTTCTCTCTTTCCCTTTCTCTCTAGCTTCTCTTTAATTGGAGGAGGCGTTTAGCGGAAGAAGATGACTTGGGAGGTGGAATCCCACTCAATGAGAACTGCCCTTTGCCCGTCAACCACCGAGCTATGCCCATACTTCAAAGCACATAAGCACAACATAGCTTAATTATTCGGATGATCAGCATTTAGCATACGTTTGTTTGTATATAAACTCTGATCGTTTTCCACATGCTGGCCTTATTTGTAAACACAACTTCTACTTAATTTCCACTTAATTTTTAATTGAGAAACAAAGAAAACAATGGCAGATAAGAAGAAAGGAGGATCCAGTACTGCAATCAATCTGATCAGTGGTGGTACTGCTGGTTTATTTGAGGCTCTATGTTGTCACCCATTGGACACAATAAAAGTTCGTATGCAACTGCATAGAAAATCAGGATTAATCAAGAATCCAGGGTTTATTACCACTGGTATCACAATTGCTAAGAAGGAAGGGATCACTGGACTATATAAAGGGTTAGGTGCTGTTGTAATTGGGATCATTCCAAAAATGGCTATAAGGTTTTCTTCTTATGAGTTTTATAGAGGGTTACTAACTGGTCCAGATGGTAAAATCTCAACTGGTGCTACGTTTATTGCTGGTGTTGGTGCTGGTATCACTGAAGCATGTGCTGTTGTTAATCCAATGGAGGTCGTTAAAATAAGATTACAAGCTCAACATCATTCTATGTCTGATCCTCTAAGTGTTCCGAAATATAGAAATGCTGGTCATGCTGTATATGTAATCGTCAAGGAAGAAGGATTTTCAACTTTGTATAGAGGTGTTTCTTTAACTGCTGCTAGACAAGCAACCAACCAAGGTGCTAATTTCACTGTTTATTCCAAGCTAAAGGAGTTTTTAACTGAACACCATACCAAAAATGGGAATAATGGTGTCATTCCAAGTTGGCAAACTTCTTGCATTGGGCTAATTTCTGGTGCTATTGGTCCTTTTTCTAATGCTCCTTTAGATACAATTAAAACAAGATTACAAAAGGAATCAAAGATCGCCGATAAAGAAACGTTGAAACAGTCTTCATTACAAAGAATTGTCAGAATTGGTAAAGATTTGATTAAAGAAGAAGGGTTTGCCGCTTTATATAAAGGTATCACCCCAAGAGTTATGAGAGTTGCCCCAGGTCAAGCTGTCACTTTCACTGTTTATGAATTTGTTCGTGGTCATTTGGAAACTTTACCGGTTTTCAAACAAAAAGAAGTTGTCATTTTTGAAGAATAACCTTAGAGTGACTTTTAAAGCATTAAAACTATTTATAATATCTGTTCTGCATTATATATAGTTATCATGAAGCTGGTTGATTACGACTGGGCTAGTTTTGTGGTTTGTAATTTTAAATATTTAAATTTTGTTCTGCTTGATTCCAGATAATAACGATTGTAGAATTGCAAATATTCTACGAAATATTTTACAATATGTGTTTTCATATTATTATTTATATTAGAATTTGTTTAGCAAGTATATAACGTGTAGAGTTTCATTAGCAAAAGCATATTAAGCTTTAGATCATTGGAGATGTATCGGATTGGTATATGGTAATTAGCAAGTGAAGTTTATAAAAGACTTTCCAAATCAGATAATTTGTCGAAATCAGTTGATTAATTCATTGATTGATTGATTAGCAAATAGAGATTTCATAAATATAACACAGGTTTCATAATAAAGAAAAGAATTGATAGCAGCAAAGTTAACAAAGCGGAATAAATCAAAGAATCGTCATACTTGAGTTCAAAAAAAAACATAGCAAACAATGTGATGAGAATATGATCAAACTCCTCTTTCTAAATGGAAAACCTTGATACAGTTGTTGAACTCATTATTGTTTTTGTAATTCTTGGAAGAGTTCGAAGGATTGGAATTATAATGAGCAGTTGGATTAGCTGTGTTTGAAGTTGCCCTCTCCACTAATTTTAACTTCTTTTTTGATACTTTATATTTCTGTTGTTTAGAGGACGATCTTGGTAGTTGCTGATACTGGCTGCCTTCAGCCGTAGCTGAAGGTTTGAAAGGAGACTTTAATATTAGATGATCTACTTGTCTCTGGATCAGTTCATTCTCAATTTCGTTTCTTTTGAGGTTTTCAAATTGGTTGTATTTCATGATTTCGGCTTGCAGCTTATAGTGTGAGATTGATATCAGGCATTTCTGTAGGACTGTCTTCAGGTGCAAAAGATCGATGGGGTTGTTGTCTTCTATGACGATGAGTAGGTTGTTGATAACCATCTCAATGTTGTCGTTTTTAGTGGAAGGTTGTGCGTCATGGATATCCAGCGTGGGTGGTGTTATGGGATTGGCAAGGATGGTGGGAGACAGAGGAGACTTAAGTTGGTGGTACAGAGAGTTGTCGACACCCATCAGCGGGTTCGTGATCATGTTGATCGGGGTCTGAGGTCTGGACAGTGGCATTTATGTTTGTGTAATGATTGTTAATAGTTGTTCTAGTTGTAATGATGGTTTGTTTTGTTGAGTTATAAAAGGAACTTATTCAGATGGCGATTATCTCTACGGTAACCAATTTAGATTAAACAATTTAATTATTGATTACCCGCCCTTATTATAATATTATCTATTTATACCCTATTCGGAAATAAACCGCATTAGGATATATAAGTTGATGCATATTCATCAGTCTTCTATATAAACTGCATCTCTACTCAGCACTGTTATCCTCTTAAAAAACCGTCTCCATTCTAACGGATCCCCCTTACTTTTCACGAATTCGATTGTCTTTAAACTTAAGTTTTTGACCCTGGAGATCTTGATCTCTCCTCTTAAAGCCATTTTCTTTCGATCAACAGTATGAACAATTATATGAATCGGTGATCTGGTCAAAGAGCTCTCTGTGATATGTCTATCATCAAATGCTGAAGTAGAAACACCAACACGATTTAAGGATGATGTGATGATTGGGATAATAGACTCAATTGGAAGAATTGAAAAAAATTTAGTCAATCTACTAGTGGTGTTGATATCTAGAATTGATACAAAATTGTCTAAAACATCGAAGCTTTTTTTTTGTGAGAACTGCAAAGTTGCAGGATCTCTTGACATAATCTTGATGATAGTTTCTCTTTCAGTCGTGATTTGTTCATCCAACAAATACCTGTTCCTTTCTGTAAAAATCTGTTGAGTTGCAGGTAATGCCCTTGTGAACTCATCATCTTCGTCATTTATCATAGCTGCGATATCCGTAACTGGTTGGGATGCTGTGAAATAATCTTGAGCATTATCATATTTTTCTTGTGATGAACTTGTTTTTTCAAAATTTTCATCTGTTAATCCAATGTGAAGCTTTTCTAGCAATTTGAAAGTCAATACGGCAGGATCTTTACATAACCCATCTTCTGTAGAATATTCGTTAGTTTTATTAACCCAGACATGTTTCCTTATCTTCGTTATATTCGGTCTATTATCTGTTGAAGTTTGTAATATAAACCTTAAGAACATTAACATCTCAAGTGATAATCTATTCCAGCCATCATTTAGAACCTTTCCATTATGTTTTTTATATAGTTTAAATTCTGGATCCTTTTCAGTTGGTTCATCCCAAGGAAGTTGGCCAGTTGCGATAACAAACAGAACTATACCACAGGACCAAACATCTGCCAATTCTGCATCGTATCCTTCAGGTGAAATAATCTCAGGCGCAACGTATGGTGGGGAGCCACATGGTGTCAAACATACTCTCTTAGTACCATCTCTCCTTTTGAAAACCGTGGCTAGACCAAAATCAGCCAGCTTTAAATTTCCCTTTTGGTCCAATAAGATGTTTTCCGGTTTGATATCTCTATGAGCAACACCTTTTGAATGAACAAAATCGATAGCATTGATCAATTGTTTGAAATAAAAATGCGCTAAAGTATCATCTAGCCCAATATCTGGTTCAATCTTATCAAATAAATCACCACCTGTGGCCAACTCTAATCCAATATACATCCAAACAGGACTTGATCCAGCAAAGTACAACTTGATGATATTTGGATGGCCAGAGCACTGTTTATGAATAAGAACTTCTCTCCCTATATCATCATCTGTAAGCCCCGTCTTACGACTTATAAGCCTATGAATATATTTTATGGCGAATAGTCTCTTTGGCGCATCAATCGAATGAGCAACTTTAACTCTACCGAACGTTGTTAGGAATGACTTGTAGATCGTCAATAAACGAGTTTAACTCACATAGCAAAAGCTCCTTGTCCTATCGTGCTACCATTTTGAACGTGATCAATTTTGGGCAAAGCATCCAACTGTGACAATCTGAATGACATTGGTTGCTTTGTTTTAGTAGAATTTTTGCTCAAACTTGGTGAATGTTTTGCTTTTAATTTCAGTTTCGTGATTTTCATTTGTTTACTTCTCCCTCTTTTTGGTTATTTATATATATTTTTGATATATGTATGTTTAATTTCCAAATATAGAATTCAACATTTAATCACATAGAAGAATTAAACAAAACCTTTCAAAATTTAAAATAAATCTTCTAATTTTAGCTAGAGGTTTCGTAAAGAAATCCTTTCGTATACAAAAGGAGTCATGGAAACTGTTTCTAGGAATCCTACTTTAATAAGGAAACCTCCTAAGGAACTATACACTAAGGAGGGTGTCGATGAGGCACCTCCTGGATATACACCTACAGATACATTATCGGTATCAAGTTCAGCTCCTACATTTCCTCCAAAATCTCCTATTGATAAACTAAGGTTCTCAAACCCAAATCTACAGCCTCTATCTGATAATCAAGAAAAGGAAATCCAAAAATGGCGATATAGGCACAGTTATCATGCTTCATTACCATCATCATCACTGCTAACATCTTCAACAACTGGCGAATCTTCTTCTTTGGGCTCCAGAAATAGACACTCGATCGGTTCAGTTACCGATCTTAAATCAAAACTAGGAATTAAAAGACCAGCCACGAGGACTAAATTGAACTCAACTGTGAACAACAATTCTCAGACGTTTTGGAAATACCATATATTGGAATTGGGAGATCAATTATATTTAACTACAAATCCCGATTCAAAACATTTATATTGCCGTAATGCCCCAGGTATACACGTTGAAATGGTATTTCCTAAATCACCTAATGGTATTAAAGATACATCTGGAAAGAATGGGTTTCAGTTGATATTTAGAGATCAGATAGATGAAGAGGTTTTCATGACTGTTACAAAAAATCCATCCAAGTCTAGCGATGGGAATATTTATATTGAGTCCTTGAGAAAATATTATGAACAAGAAGATGGGACTATTGGGATCCAAAAAGATGCAAAAGGACAGTTTTTGATTGGAAAAGAAATTGAAATTTCAGAATTGAGACGTGGAATTCACGAACAAACGTCTGTGAACTTCTGTAGGTATGAGGTCAAAGATTCGAATGGACTGATTTGGAATGTTGGTTCTATTCCTGAATTTAAATCCAATATGAGATTAAAAAATAAAAGATTTATTTATTTCCACGAACCCAAGACCAATAAATACTTGGCATGTTTTAGACCACACGAACAAAGGATGAAAAAGAGATTGATTAAAAAGTTGAGATCATCTACAAAAAACTACATAAACCAAGATTCCTGTGGTGATGTATCCCAGGAGTCAAATGTTTTTAATAATGTTAATGACACTTTCTATTCGCCAGGAGACGGTGTATTTGAACAAAACCCTCCAGATGATTCCCCAAGCGATGTCAAGCTGGGATGGATTACAATTTACGATGATGTGCAATATTTGAAAGAACTAGGACTTTGGGAGATGATATTAGGTTACACTTTGATGATTGGGATTGATAGGGCTTTGGATGAAAAATTACAAATTATAAACGCTTGATAAATAGGCCAATTTAAATAGAGGGATATATAGATATGTTCATTCATTTAATAGCTTCTGAGGATCTTGTACTTTTTCAGCTGTCTTCTCTTCAATTTTAGAAGGTGCCAGTTTCAATTCATTTAGCCTGTCAACTAGATTATCAGTTAACGTATCGCTAGTAACAGATTTCTTTTCTTTTTCTTCTTTTAAAATTCTCTCAAACTCTTCATCAATCTCGTCATTATCAACAGTAGAGTCAAGACGTAATAATTCTTCGGTAATTTCATCAGACAAACCCTTCTGTTCCTCTAGTTCATCCATTAAATGTTTTACATTTTCAACTCCTCCTATCTGAGTATTTAAACTTTTTAATAATACAGAACCCTTTTCTAATGCAGCGACTAATTGCAAGTTTGTAGAAGATTCATCAATTTTGAATAAAACAGATTCCAATTGATTGAGTGAGGATATCTGCTTTGTTAAAGATTGTTCCGCAATTTTCCTAGACCTTAGTAAATTCTTGGACAATTCTTTGTTGTTTGATTTTAAAGATTGTTTCAACTTTGAATTAACCTTGTCAATCTTTGCTGAGAGTTCATTATTCTTATGATTGATAGAATCTATTGTTGATTTTATTTGAGCTATTCCTCTGTCTTCTTCTGTAATATTAGTGGCACCAAACTTGACAAAGTCATCTTCAACTTTGATTTTATTAACATCTCTTTCTAAATATTTCAATAATATTTCATAATCTAAGTTAGACAGAGTGACGGGAAATTCAAATAGCTTAATATTCAAACCGTTGATATATATTTTGAGTTGATCCTTAGTAAAAACAAGTTTAGAAGTTGAATCCTCCTTGGACATATTTTTGAGGAGTTCATCAGTGAATATTTCAAGCGTCTTTTTAGAAATCAATTTATCTGATTTCAAGTTGTTGTTTTTAGCACCTAGCTTATAGCTGGTATCATACAAGTATTTATTAACCGCCCAGCTTATAATTGGCCTGACCCATTTCTGCGCATAAATACTCTTCTGTTCAAGAATGTAAGGTTTGTATGGGATCAAGTCACCAGTTTTAATCAACTCTTCCAGTACAAAATCCAAAGCCATTGGTTTACCATAATCTGATAATGTAAGGCTTTCTACAAGACCATCAGTTTCTATAACAAATGCGTTTCTTAGCAATTGTTTCTGGAATATCTGTTCAATCAAGGATTTCCACGCAATGAGGTTGGCTTCAAACCCTTCTGGATTGAGTTCTTTTAACGTTCTGAAGTCTGAATAAAGAGAGTAGAGTCTCGTTTTTGTAAAAAGTGGATGTAAAAGCACAGATTCTCTGAGGGCTGCCATTCTTTCCATACCCTTCTTTCGGGTTGGTATTGCTTTTAGTGGATTGGTTAGTGATTTGTTTTTTTGTTTTCGTTTATATAAAAAAAAAAAGATTACATCAAAATTTTTGCCATCAAACAACAGCACAATCTACAGAAATGTCAAATGAAGATCAAATTGTGCAACTGACGACTGCTCTGAATAGGTTGGGTAATGGAGAGAGTTTTCCCTTTAATGAGGATCAGATTTCTAGCTTGATAGACCGAATCACCATTGATAAATCAGCATTTGTGACAAATTTAGATGGAATCAAATCGTTACTGAATACACTTGTGCAAGTGCTTTACAGCCCGAATCTGGCCATTAATTTTGACAAGATTATTGAGTTGCTGGATTGTGCTCTTTCATACTTGGAATTTGAAACTATTATCACTATTTTCCCATTTGAGTATGTTTTAGATGCTTTAAATTCACCAAATGAGCACCTCCAAATTCTAGCTCTAAAAGTATCCTCAAAGGCCAATCCTTCAGATTTAATCTCAAACACTGAAATAATTCCCAAGGCGATTGAAATCTTGGCAAATGAAGATACTTCTATCCGTGTTGTCAATGAAATTGAAAAGAGCTTGGGAATATTACTTTCAGGTGAGCTAATACGAAGAAGAGTATTGAGTGATTATGTGATATCAATTTTAAGCTCGATGGGATCGTCTTCCAATTCTATGATCAAGACCCGATTATTTGATTTTTTAATTCAGCTTTTACCATTTGTTAGCGAGAATGAAGTACCAAAGCAATTGTATACTTTCAATGATTTCCAAAATGAGGACATCCTTTATACATTGAACCTTATCAAATTTTATGCTGATATTTTGGATATTGTCGATTCCTACTTACATAAAGAATGGTTATTGCAAAATATTACTCCTCAATTACAAACGATTTCTGAACTGTATCAAAAAAGAGCAGAGAATCCTAGTATCGAATATTTTGCCTTAAGTACAATCTCACAATTGTTCACCAAGATTTCCTATGTTTCTCCTCAGTTATTTTACTTACTAGACGTGAAATATATAAGTATTTCCAAAAAAGACTTGTTCCTGTTATCTACTTTGAACCCTGACTATATCGGAGAGTATCATGTTGCAATGTTGAAAACGTTAAATTTAAACGTTGACTGTGTTCCAATTTTTAGAAATTTGATCAAGTCTGAGAAAACTTTCCTCTTAATCAAGGATCAGTTGACCTCTCATCGATTATTGAGATTACCATATATTGAATTTATAGCTGTTATAGTGAGATTATCTGAGTACTATTATGGGAGAATTTATTTATTGGGAGAGGTTCCTCAAGTCATGAACAAACTACTAAATGGTACTAACGTTATAGAAACAGAATCATATCAGTTGAGGAAGTTAACACTTGAAAATCTGAACCGTTTGCCTGATGAGGATTTAGATATATGGAAAAATGGTGTTCGTTCGGAATGGTCCAGATTGATTAATGGTAAAAGAGTTAATCCTGAAATTGGTGTTTTGAATCGTGCCTTCTGAGAATGTTCTTGAATTAATCACTTTCTCGGTATTTGATCTTGTTTCCTGTAATCACCTGTAAATTGTAGGCTGTCTACTTATTCATCGCGAACACGTCTTGTGAATGTTATTTTGACATAAAAATTCCGTCATCGGAATCTTGTTCAATAAGCAAAACAAATGAAATTTCCCAACCAAAAACAAAGGCGAAAACGAAATGGATTGCGAGAATAACGGAGTAGAAATTCGACAAGAAGGTGGAAGTACTGCTGAAATTAAACAGCTGATTGCTGACGGCTCTTTGAAGGAAGACTCGGAGTCCCTAGAAAGCTCAGAAGAAGAAGAAGAAGAAGAAGAAGAAGACGATGATGATGACGATGATGATGATGATGACGATGATGATGATGATCCACCTATTTTGAAATACCAGCGACTCACACAACTACCCAAAACCTTTTTCACAAAAGAACTAGTCACTGCCAGTTTGATTCATGAATCGCTATATGCTTTTGGTACGTCATATGGTCTCTTACATGTCACAACCCCAAATTTTGATTCAATTGGAACAATAAGAAGCAGAAAATCCCCTATTTTATCGATACATACAGATGGGTTCACTATAATTGCCTGTTCAATGGACGGAACAATCATGATCTCAAATACTCAACACTTTACAAATGTTACTGCTTATGATTTGAAAGTCCCAACATATTGTGTGGTACTAAATGGGAATTATAAAGATACGAGGAGTTTTATTTATGGAAATAAAAGCGGCCAAGTTGTTCAAAGTACGGTGAATTGGCTGGGAAACAGAGTTGAGAAAGTATTGCACGATAATAAAGGCAGTGGTGCTATTGTGAAACTAGAAATTTTGGGAGATCTCTTGATATGGTTCAGTGATGATGGCATTATGTTCTATTCATTGACTCAAGAAAGAATTGTGAAGTCAATAAGGAGAAAAAGTTGTGGTGAAATTCTACCTGCTGAATTAGTCTGGCCCAAAACTTGTCTTATTGAAAGGGATAGGATGGTTGTCGGTTGGTTGAATGAGATTTGGGGGTTCAAGATTGATGGATTAAGTTCTAATGGCCAACTAACTCAAAACAATTTCAGACTGGGCTCAACTATTTCAAGTTTTCAAAAACATCACGAAGTAAGCATAACTACAGAATTTCAATTCAACTTAGAGAAAGGAAGTTTGATTGCTGGTGTTGGCTCTTTCAAAGATGATTCCTTGGTCGTTTTAACAATCGGAGAAAATCAAGGAAAATTGAGGTCACCACCTGAATTGAGAATAATTAATTGCTTGAATCACGAAGAAATATCCATAGATGAAATAGTTTTGAAGAACTATCAAAAGTTAAGAGTAAATGATATACAACTAGGTCAGTTTATGAAGAAATCATTTAAATACTTCATTGTCTCTTCAACGGATGGAATAATTGCCGAGGAAATTGATTTAAAAGGAAGACTTCAATGGTTTCTGGAAAAGAGACGATTTTTAGAAGCTTGGGATATTAGCGAACATTTAATTACAGAGAGTCAAAGGGTCGAAATAGGTATAAAACAAGTCCAGAAATATTTTGACGAGGGTGATGATTGGAATGATGCCAAAGAATTTTTAAAGAGAGTTTTGGGAACTATACAAGACAATGAATTACTGCTAGAAAAATGGGAACAATGGAGTTGGATTTTTATTCATAGCGGGAAATTTGTCGAACTAGCATCTATATTACCTATCGATAAAAGATTACCTGAGATTTATTATAATGAGTGTTTGATTTATTTTTTAAACAATAACGTGGTAAATTTCATACAATATATTTATAAATGGGATGAATTATACAACTTCTCGGAAATTACAAACAAGGTTGAACAATTTCTTGAAATCAATGAAGATGTCAAAATAAGAAGATGCTTATGCGAAATATACCTAAAACACCATGAACCAGGGTCTTCAATCCCTCACCTAATCAAAGTTAAGGATGTTAGGACAATTGACGTTCTTGCACAAAATCATTTATTACAACAGTTCATTCAATACCTTCCAGCCGTGATAAAGTTTGAGATTTCGGAAGATGTGTTGAAATATGGTATAATTGATCAAATTCAAGATAAATCGTCTAAATTAATTGAGATTCTGGTGCAGAACAGACATGAGATTATCCCACAACAATTCATCGAGCTTATGGATTCCAATCAACTTGAAATTATTAGTTTCTTGTATTTAAAAAAACTTTCAACAATTGATGAATTTACAATGATAAATTTTGAGACTGAAATGGTTACGTTATACTTCAAGTTTGAACCACAAAGCTTATTGAAGTATCTCAAACATAAACAGCACTATGACATTGATAAAGCGATGGAACTCATGTCTGCTAATGGTTATTATAAAGAACTTGTTTATCTTTTAGGAAGGATAGGTAAGAGCAAAGAGGCTATGATATTATTGGTTGATGAGATGGATGATGCTAAGAGAGCTGTTGATTTTGCCATTGAGTCCAGAGATAGTGAATTATGGGAAATCCTTATAACTAAAGGGTTACATAAACCAGAGTTTTTAAAAACTTTGATAGAGAGTGCTGGTGACATGTTAGATGCCAAGACTTTGAGGCGAGTTCCTTCCAAGGTGGAAGTTTCCGGATTGAATGGATTATTAGTGAAGATGTTCAGTGAGAATTCGTTGAGTTTATCGCTACAGAAGACCATACTGAAAATCGTTGAGTTTGAGGGAGTTGAGAATAGTGAGATTTTGAACAAGTTACGGATTTCAGGAAAAGCCCATGAGGTATTATAGTGATTGATAATTGATAATCTACACCAGAATAAAAAGAGCTAAATGGATATAAATTTGTAGTGGTCGATGCTGACATAATCGTCATCATTAACTAAATCTTTCAAAAAATACAATTAGCTGTCAATAAAGAACATGTAAACATCAATTTCTGTAAAGATGAGTTCTTTGAAAGAAAGAAAAGAGCAATTTGTCTCGGGATTGTCTGGTGGTGAAATTAGCGAGATTAACTATGTTACATCCGTTGCGCTGATTGGGTACTTTGCTTGGAGTCTAATTAATAAAAAGACCGATCTTTTTAAAAGAACCAACAAATGGGAACCACTTAGTTTAATTCTTGATTTTCTTCTAAACTGGCTGGGATTATTGCTTTCAATAACACTATATTCTGATAAACCTTTATTTCTATCAGCTGCTCTTCTGGTGCCTGCAATTTCTATTTCGTATTTATTAGCGGATCCAACCAGGGTTTCATCAAATGGGCCATCTCTATCTAAAAAGTCGATGAAATATAGTGAAATTACAGTGAAACAGTTCTTACCCAAAAAAGCCTTCATTACAGCTTATCGAGGGGGCATGCTGGTGATCACAGCTTTGGCAATAATAGCTGTCGATTTCAATGTTTTTCCAAGAAGATTTGCAAAAGTTGAGACTTGGGGCACTTCATTAATGGATTTAGGTGTTGGATCGTTCGTTTTTTCAATGGGGGTTGTTTCAGCTAGAAGTATTATCATAGCTAAATTCAACGATACTAAAGAATCTTATTTCACCAGATTGAGAAGATCAGTATTTGGTTCGTTGACAGTTTTCGGGTTGGGATTTTCGAGATTGTTCTTTGTTAAAAAGTTAGACTATCAAGAGCATGTTACTGAATATGGAGTTCATTGGAACTTCTTTATAACTCTTGTACTTGTTGGGCCATTATCAATACTTCTTGACCCACTTTTCTCATTTATACCAAGATCCATTGTTTCAATTGTCATTTCATTAATTTATGAATGGTTCATTGTGAAGAAAGAGGGATTTTTGGCTTTCTTATTATTGGCACCGAGAACTGATTTTGTTAGTGCAAATAGGGAAGGTATATTCTCACTGTTTGGGTACCTATCTATCTTCCTTGCTGGTCAATCGGCTGGATATTATGTCTTACCTTCAATTCCTACAAAAAACAATATGTTTAAACTCTCAACAAAACTTGAAATTGTCAAAAATTCTAACGTCAAAAAATCAGTCTTTGACAAGATAACATCTGTTTCTTCTACTTCTGGTCTGACCATATGGTTTCTAATTTACACGTGTCTTTTCAAATTGGTTTTGGCTGAACATGATTACACTATTTCAAGAAGATTAGCTAATTTCCCTTATGTCCTATGGATTTGTACATACAATACTGGTGCTCTACTTCTATATTGTCTAATTGACAAAGTGACATCTGATGTGGGAGCAGAATATGGGGACAGGATCTCTGTGAGTTTGGATGCTTTCAATTCGAATGGCATGATTTTGTTCTTGTTGGCTAATGTGTCAACTGGATTGATAAATATAACATTCAACACACTTGACGCTTCTACTGGTATTTCAATGACTATCTTGATCGCTTACTCCAGCTGGATAGCATTTGTTGGTGGATTATTGTACTATAAAAAAATATTCATTAAGATTTAACTTCTGTAAATAGTTTTAAGCATATAGTTTACGTTATTAATGTAGAAGTTGTTTTCGCGGAAAATCTCAATTCAAAATATTGTCAACTCTACGCGTTAATATAATAGACAGATATTTGTTACTCAAAAGCAAAAGCAAGAGCAAAAGCAAGAGCAAGAGCAAGAGTTAACATAACCCCGTAATATATTGGCTGATCGATTGGATAGATGGAGACCGAACTGGGTTTTTTAAAAGGGTTGAACGAATCCCAAAGAGCTGCAGTTACAAGCTCTCCAACTGGAGTGCTACAAGTCATCGCAGGACCAGGCACAGGGAAAACAAAGGTTTTAACATCAAGAGTTGCGTTCCTCTTGATTCACCACAAAATACCCCCAGAGAGGATTATTGTTACCACATTTACCAAGAAAGCTGCTAATGAGATGAAAGAAAGACTAAGGTTGATGCTGAAAGATACTGGCATCAACTTGGATCTGCTACTAATGGGAACTTTTCATAGTATTTGTTTGAGAATATTGAAAAAATATAGCACTCTTATTGATTTGAGTAACTATTCGGTTGCAACAGAGCAAGATTGTTTGGATGTTGTTGAGGCTGTTCTTGAAAAATTCAGAAATGATCTTGAAGAGATACAAAATTTATACAAGGGTGGAGGACTACCCCAAGAACAAGCTATGGATTTTAGCAGAAAGGGGAAACAAACTTATAATCCTAAGATAATGCTAGCGAAAATCTCTAGTCTCAAATCGAAAGGTTTGAATTCTAGGCAATTTATTGCTCAAGCTGAGCATAATAGAGAACTATCCCTGGTTTTTCAAGAATATGAAGCCAAAATGACACAATTAAAGCTTTGGGATTTTGATGATTTATTGGTGAATACGAATAATCTTTTGAGAAAACACAAATGCTTGAAAAAAATAGAACATGTCTTGATTGATGAATTTCAAGACACAAACACTATTCAACTTGAGCTGATGCGTGAATTTGCTACACAGAATGTTTGTAATATAAATAACATAACAGTTGTGGGTGATCCTGACCAAAGTATATATGCTTTCAGAGATGCTGTTTCCAAGAATTTTGCTATTATGAGAGAGCTGTATACTAATTGTGATATTGTTAAACTTTCAGAGAACTATCGTTCAACGAAAAACATTCTCGACTTCAGTGAAGGATTCATGCGTCAACAAAAACAAAGAGTTAAAAAACAGCTTAAACCTCAACTTCAGCACACATTCCCACCAGTTTATAAAGGGTTTAATAATGTTGACCAAGAAGCTGATTATATTGCAGATGAAATTTTGTTCTTAAAGTCGTTACCTGGTCTTTACAAATGGTCAGATTTTTCTGTATTATTGAGAGCTTCATATTTAAGTAGGCCAATTGAGAAGTCATTTGTTCAAAAAAAGATACCTTATAATGTTTTGAAAGGCCGTGCATTTTGGGAGAGGAAAGAGGTGTCGCTTATGATGGATTTCCTTAGAGTTATTGGAAACAAAAATGATATTCGTGCCATTGTTAGGGCGTTAAATGAAAGTACCACGGGGATTGGAAAAAAGGGTCTTATTGTTATCTCAGATCTCCTAGAAAAAAGATTAACTCAAGGTTTCAGCCCATTGGATACTTTGCGTGATGTTGTTAGTGGATCTATTCCTATTGGTGGTCGTATTTCCAAAAAGTCCATTGCAGAATTTATCAATATCATTGAACTAGCACTTGACTCATATGGCGATGAAAGAGATACCACGGAAACCATTATTAAACTTTTTGATCACATTAAAGGGCTCGATGTATTTGTTAAATTGTTTGAGGATAGTGAGGAAAGAAAAGAAAATATAGAGGAAGTTCGAAATCAAATTCTCTCGTTTGAACCGCCCAGGGATGATCTCGGTGTATTTGAAATCGAAAATGAAGAAACACAAGACGTGCGTGATGAAACATTATTAGAAAAGTTCATTACTTCAGCCAATCTATACTTAACCACTGATGAAGATAATGAAGATGAAAAAGAGGGCCAGGTAACACTTTCGACTATTCATTCCTCAAAAGGTTTAGAATGGCCTGTTGTTGCTATTCCTGGTCTTTTAAACTCTATTTTACCGTCAAATAGAGCAACTGATGAGGAATCTATAAATGAAGAAAGAAGAATTTTTTACGTTTCAACTACAAGGGCTAAAAACCTGCTTTATCTGACGTATGGCCCAAGAGGAATGGATAATGAACCTTCAAGCTTTTTCACTAAAGATGTTGCGAACATGACGGTAAAATCACAAAAGGCAGCATCCAATATGCAATCAATAAAAGAGCTGTATATCATTGCAAACAAAAATATGCCTGACGACGTTTCTGTTTGGGCATCACTGGAAAGATACAAAAAACTCAAAGAACAGAGAAAGCTCACTGAAACTAGAGCACCAACAGATAATGGTGTATCTGGATATAGTTCAAGCCGAAATAACAAAAGAGATAGTGCTTTCTATCAAACCGTGCCGCAGTATGCTACCCAACTCTTGGGTTATCCAAAAACTAATATATTAAAGGAAAATGCTGCTACTCAAACAGGAACTTACACCCAGTACGAAGGAACTATGCAAGCACCAGGATTTACGACTACAAGGACCATGGTAAACCAAAAAACTTTAATAGGATTACCTATTAAAGCTGAGAAAGTGACCAAAACTGAGAGAATCGCCAAAACATCTAATTTTGAAGTGCTGAAGGCCAGACATGCTCCAAATGTTATCAAGTCTAGTATGAAGGGTGAACTTACAGTTAAAAGATTTGCACCACAAACTGAATACCCACTAGTAACAGCCACAAAGAGAAAAAAAGCTCTTGGAATGACGAGACGTCCTTTATAGATATTTTCCGGCTACTTTTAGTATTTTTGCCTTGCCTTATTAATGGTTTGTAGCCCTTATGTTATGATGATGTAAGCGAACTCCGGTAATAAACAATAACAATAATATTTATTTTAAATTATTGAATGGCCTTGCATACTTCTTCTATTTATTTGCTAGTATTCCATCTATTTAGTGGAGAACTGAATCCCAGCCATAATGGATGTCACAAACTTTCCAATCACACCGCATGATAAACTTTCAACTCTGCCCAGGGTTCTTCCCGCAATTTCATCTACAACTGAAACTGGGAACAAACCAGTGCAACAAAACTTAAGTTATCATTACACTGATGTCCCTCAGCTGACGTTAAATGTCGACAAGTCTAAAATCACTGATTTGATGGTAGAAGAAGGGACCCATGAGTTTACGTTTTGGTTCATAATATCAACATATCTTCCAGTGCTGACAGCTTGCTTATGCCCTTTGACCAACATGCTTTCAATTGCTGCTTTGATCACCAAATGGCGAATTGATCCGGAAAATACCTATATCAGTGACTCAAAAGAAGTTTATGTGCTTAACTCAGTCTCGTTAGCACTTGGTTTTATTGGAAACACCAGTGTTATCCTAAATTTTGGAAGAAGATTGGAGTACAAGCGGTCATTGACAATCTCAATAATAAGCTTTTTCCTTGCAAGTTTTTTGTTATTAACTGCTGTCCTCGTAGCCAACAAGAAAGAATTTGATAACAAGAACTACAGCTACTCTGAAGGCTTTTGGTTTGCTGTGTTGACTTTAGCGTTGTATTTTATTTGTGCGTTATTGTGTCTTTTGAATTTTACTGGATCAATATTGAAAAAATATCCTCCTGATTTTAACCTATCAACTCCAGAAAGAGGTCTTATTATATACACTTTCCTACTTGCCGTTTGGTTTATATGGGGTTCTGCTCTATTTAAAGTATTAAACAATATATCTTATGGTGATGGAATGTACTATTGTACGGTTTCACTGCTAACTATAGGTTTAGGTGATATTTCCCCTAAAACAAACACTGCCAAAGGTTTATCCTTGGTTTACTCTCTAAGTGGCTTAATAATTCTAGGGTTAATTATTGCAATGATTAGATCAATGTCACATTCGACCACCACTCCTGTTATGTTCTGGAATAACATTGAGATGAGAAGAAAACAGGTTTTAAAAGAAGTTAAATCTAAAGGATTGGAGCTTACTCAAGAAGAAGCATTTGATTTGATGAGATCCATAAGAAAAGAGGCCAAAATACACCAATCAAATATAAATACAATTATAACGCTTGTTGTTTTTGTTCTTTTTTGGCTTATTGGGGCAATGATGTTCCATTTCATTGAAGGTTGGAGTTACTTTAATTCGGCATATTTTTGCTATCTATGTCTTTTAACTATAGGGTATGGCGATTATGCTCCAAAAACTCGAGCAGGAAGAGCAACTTTCATTGTTTGGGCTATTGGAGCTGTCCCATTGATGACTGCTTTAATATCAAATATAGGCGATTCGCTATATAATTTAGCGATTTCTGGTGTTCATATGTCTGGGAAACTTGAAATTTTGATGAAAAAGAGAGAAAAAGTTAAAAAGACTTTATATGGTGAGGAAACAGTGAACCCAGTGAATATAGAGAGTGCTGAGCAAATTGATGAGGAAGAAGAAAGGTCAGTAAATCAAATAATGGATGAAGCTTCCCGTAATGAAAAACATGGAACCGGAGAACCAAATCTGAGATTATCACTATTTAGTAATCTACACAAACTCATCAGTGAATCAAGGAAATCACCCCAGAAGAGATACAATTATCAAGAGTGGAAAACCATCATTGATTTGTTGCAACTTGAAGATGATCATATGATAAAGCTAGGAGGTGATAACAATCTGTTTTGGATCAGTGAACAATCTCCATTACGGTTTCCTATTAGTGAACCCAATTATTTGCTGTTTCTATTGTTCAGCAAATTAGAGGCAATAGTAACAGATGAATTTGAGGCGTTGGCTGATCAGAAAACTGGTGTTACGAAGATAGATAGTACGCAAACAGATAGCTCATAAATATAATTAACGGGTATACAAAGATACTAATTTTGAACCGTCACCCGTTTTTCGTTTGCTTTAATCAAGGCTGCCAGTCTTGTATTTGAAAACTTAAATCCCGAGCTAGCTTTTGAGAAACTATCCCCACACAGCTTCTCAGCAGTAGGTCTTTGGTTTGCATCGGTAGTGAAACAACTATCTAAGAACTCACGTCCTTCCATTGAAACAAACGGCAATATATCATCTGGAATTGGTGGAGCAGCTTTTGATTTACCAATCTTTAACATTGCAGGAATAGCTTCCAAATTGGACCATGGGCGACGACCAGCAAACATTTCTAGGACAACACACCCCAGTGACCAAATATCGACTTTAGCACTATAACCTGCACCGCTACTATCAACGACCTCAGGTGCCATCCAGAAAATTGTACCTTGCATAGACATTGCTGCATTATTAGCATATATATCATTTGATTTCCTAGAAATTCCAAAATCTGAAATTTTGCACACCCCATCCAAGTCTAACAAAAGGTTATCAGCTTTCATATCACGATGTAATATACCCCTTGAGTGTAAATATGCCAAACCGGAAAGAATCTGAGATGTCAAAAACTTGATTAAAGGCTCTTCAAATCTCCCATGTAATTTCAAGCACGATGCAACAGAACCACCCGCAACGTATTCTAAAAACAGATTGTACTCTCTTTCAGTCTTTTCAAATCCCAAGTATTGAACTATATTAAAATGGTCTAAATCTTTCAAAGTATCGACTTCAGAGCGTAAAGCATCGATGACGTCTGTAACTCTAGAATTTTCACGACCTCTAGCTGGAATACCCACTTGTTTTACAGCAATCATTTCACCGGTGGTAACATTCAATGCAATGTAAACATTCCCAAATGTCCCTTTGCCAATTAATTCACCTTTAATCCACGAGAATTCTTTGATATCATCATTCTTATCTTTCCTTAACTTACTGATAAACTGTTTCTGATTTGGTTTCACTTCAACAACTTTTCTTCCCCACATCTTGGTACTTTGTCTTCTAACTAAAGTGGTAGTCAAGTTTCTTTTGATAGATTCTCTTCTTCTTGCTTCACCAGCTTCACGAGCAACTGCCCTGATTGTCTTCATTCTTTGGGGTTTACTTAGCTTTTCTAAATCTTTATCTGTACTACTACTGATTACTCTTTTTATCTTAGATGATTCAGATTTGATTATTTTATCATTGAGTGGTGAACTTGGTGGAGTTGAAACATCAATGACAGGTTGATCAAGGTCAGCATTTGGGAAAAACTTCTCAATATTCTCATAAAGAACCTCTGGTGCTGGTCTGACAACCATTTCTGTCATTGTTGGAGAGTCACTAATACTTTTAGTATCTGATGGGGCCTTTGCCCAAAAATCATCATCTGAATCACCATCATCATCACTTTCATCGTCCAGTAATGGAGCATCATCAAAAGAAATAAAATTCTCTTTGAATTTATCTTCATGGCCACGGGTAGAATAAGATTTTGAAGCACTAGTATTACTTCTCTCCATTCTTTCTTCTCCCAATTTCTGTTCAAATGTTTTTCTTGAAGCAGGTGAAACAGAACCGCTTCCTTTATAAGGCTCTGGTATTAATGTGTTTGATGAACCAGGAACATATGGGCCTAAATAAGTACCCTCATTGCTTAAAGACTCTTTAACTGGTGCAAGTGAAGGTGTACTGGCGACTCTATTGGTAACAATTACTGGTCTAATATCAAACACTTTCTTCAAAGGCGGAGGAGGAGCAGTTCGTCTGGCAACAAAACTATTTGAATATGGTGATTCACGACGCTTATCAAAGTTTATTTCACCTTTGTCTGTTGGTCTGATAACTCTGAATGAACTTCTTTTTTCTAGAGAACTGGGTGGCTTCCTAGTCAGGCTGGAATTCTGAGTGATATGAGTTGATGATAGCGGGTCTGTTGATGAAGAGCTAGAGGAGACAGATGAAGCTGTTAAAGCTCCTGATGATCCAGCAAACGTTGATCCTTCTGGCTTCTCTGGATAGACTATACGTTCTGGTGAGAGCTGGCGCTCTTTGAAATTTAGGTAATCAATTGGAGGAGAGTTGTTAGTAGCCTTTGCTTCGTAGTAATGTTGAGGTGTGTTTGGATACACTTTATCTTCTTTGCTCTCATAAGAGTGAAGATCAGAGGTACTAGCCATTGAGAGGCTATTGACAGTTGACAATGTATCTGTGGATATTATCATAAATTTCCCTGTACCTGGAGTGAATCTTTTTTCAACAATATAATCCAGTGTTTCATTATCCAGTGCTTCACCAATAGAATAACCAAAGTCTGTCAGATGAATGGTAACCTCAGATGCTTTTGGACATAAACTTTCTATGACCAGTTTCCTAAAACTTTCTTGGTCTGAGCATTGACCAATGTTTATTGGTTTAAAGTTGACATTATCAAGAGTTGCAAGGATATATTTGTCAGAATTGCTATTGTTTGATGTTGGCTGGAATTTTCTATCAATGAAAAAGGGAATTTCCTCTGCTATATCACTTGAAGCTTTGGATATTACCTGTTCAAGCGAGCCTAGACTTGACTTCTCAATATTTAATGAACTTGGACTGATGGGTGAGTTTATATCCTTATCTCTACTTTTTGGCCTATGCTTTCTCAATTTGCTCAGTAATCCTCTACCTGGTTCAGTTGGATTATCTTTCATCATACTTTGTCTCTTTTCTTCTTGAGATTGTGGTAAGTGAGAGGAGCTTGATGAAAATAAGGAAGTGAACAGGGACGATTCTGATGAGCTCGACTTGTTATGTTGTCTTCTAAAAAAGCCATGGGAAACAGCAGGTGAAACAGGAGAAGAGTTTGACCACGTATTTGAAGAAGAGCTCTCGAAAGTTGAAACGGGTCTTTTGGTATTTGTTGCTCTATTCAGTCTTAACTGTGGCATACTAGCTTGTGATTGGAGTGCTGGAGTCTGATCATCTAGTACAGATGCTGATAATGATGGAGCAAGTTTATTTCCAATACGGGACGGCTCTAAGGAGGATGTAACTGGTTGTGGGTCAATATTATCATTTGGGCTTGATTCAAAAGAAGAAATGCTTGATTCAGGGTTTGGTGAACTTGCATTTATGGTTGTAATTGAATTAGGTCTGTCCAAAGTTTTCCTCAATAAATGAATAAATCTTGACTGTGTTGAATCATTTGATGAATCTAGTTCACTTTTAAATTTTTGTAGATTTTGGTAACTTGTCAAGCTCAAAAACTTTTGACCGATCAGGTCATGTTTCTTGAATGTAGTGATCCATGATTCATTAAAATTATGAAGGTCCAGCCATAATACGACTCTTTCGACCGTCCATTCTTCGGGATTATTTACTTGCCATGAAACGGAGGAGTTTCGACTATGCGGTGAATATCTCTGAGTAAAGGTGGACTCAACAGGTGTACTTGATTTTAGAATGGCTGACGGACTGTCAGGTTGGAACTGGCTTGTGTTGTGAAAACTAAAATCCTTTGTACTCTCAGGGGTATAATTAGTATTATATGAAGAGTTTTCTGGTGTTGATGTCTGAATCTTTAATTGAACTTTAGGTGAACTTTTCTCAGAATGAACGTCTGTTGGAGACTGATAAGTATGTATTAAGCTTTGCTGGGACATGCCACTATCTGAATGTGCCGTGTGAAAAGAGATACTATCCTGCGTAGAGCTCATATGTAGACTCAGATCGTTGATTTCATTTGAAGTTGATCTCTCATGTGTTCTTTTAGTCGTTGAGAATGGGCTACTTGTTAAGAGCTTTTTTGATAATATGTCTTGGGTAACTTCAAAACTAAACTTTGAGGTATCGCTTGAGGTTGTGTTTGTCTTGCTCAATATCTCCATGGACTTCTCCTCGTGGCTAATTGATGATGCTGAATGCTTTCGCAGTTGCTGTGCTGGATGGTATGGGTCTATAGAATCTTTATTGATATGTAGCTTATCACTCTTGCTGTTTAAAAATGGAACTGAATCCACAAGAAACTCGGGAATATCTTCTCCATTTGCGGTAGCATTCTTGTATTTTGAGTTTGACATCTCCCTGAAGCATTAATTGTCCTTTTGAAGCAGATTTCTAACTTGTTTCTTACGCTGGCCTCAATGTTTTCAGTTCACGCTGTGCTTTTACTACGCGTTTCGCGGAATTTCGCGATTCATAATAACTCTCACGTGACAGCCTGTTCTTTGGCCGCGCTTTGGGGAGGTTTTTTGTGTCATTATAGCATGAGAAGCTTGATAGGGTTAAGTAAAGCTTATAACAGCAATAAGTATCTCTCACAGCAAGAACCCTTCATCAATTGTTTACTGACCTACACAACAATTGATGCCAGAGAAAGTCATCGATTTCCAACTCAATATACGTGACTGACAGGCTTCCTTCGTATATACAGATGGCACTTTGTCTCATATTTTCCTGAGATGTATTTGTAGCTATGCTTTGAGAAGAGAGCAATACGCACTTAATAAGCTCAAATATCAGATTTTGGGAGTATTCAGTGCTGATTCAATTTAAATTGATTGAATACAAATTCTTCAGCAACCTCAAACGTGAAATTATTAGTGTGAATATTTGTACCAGTTTCACTTGATCAACTACGAACACTAATCCAATCCATCCTTTTTGACGTCTTTTTCAAGCATCCTTAACTGGACCTTCATGACCTTCGAGACCTTCGAGAAAATTGTAAATTAGAAACGCTTTATAGTTTTTATAAAATGGCTGCACTGACAATGGCACGAGCATAGGCACTCATACCTGGTGCATCACCACCAGATACCGTGACAGTAATATTACGTTTCTGATAAATTTTATGTGTTCTACATGAGGTGTTGAAGCAGCTGTTGATTTCAATTCATTCAATTAAAATTTCCTATGTGATATGGCAATGTTAAATTTGAGGAAAAATGATCTAATTTATACAACAAAAAAAAAAAAAAGCGTTAAGTAACGAAGTGATTACATCGACAATCAAAATAATTACCCTGAAATTACCAATATACGTTCTTTATATAGTTTTTAATTAAAATGCTGTCAAGTTTTTATTATTTTTAATATTTACATGATACAAAAGAACAGCACCAAGATCTTTCTAACAATGATATAATCAGTTTAATTTGACATCAGTGATTCTAAGTATTGTTCTATCCGGTTTGGAAATTGCATGGCGAACTTTTCTATGTCTTCTCTTAGTGACTTCTCTAACTCTCATTGGAAGTTTGGTTTTTTCTAAAACAACAGCTTTGATAGTATAGACCGATGGATCTATCTTGTCTTCAACATAAGTATAGTTACGGCTTCCAATCGTTGTGACATCGTTGAAATGAAGAATATCACCAATTTCAGCGTGTTTCAAGTGGTAAGGAAGGACAACTTTATCACCTTCGGTAACTAGAAATGCGTTGTTATGTACCTTAATAACGGCATACAAATCTGATTCTAGTTTTAGAGGAGTGAGATCAGGTACTTGTTGTTTAGCTTGTAATTGCTCTGCAATGGAAGCCTGTGATGTGCTTTGAATTGTCTGGTTGAAAGCTGTGGTTGATATGCTAAATGGACGAATAGTTAATGTTGGAGCTATGCGTGTGAATAAAAGCCTGGAAGGTAAAGCAACTCTGGAGACAGGTACTGTTGCCAAGCGGCTAAACAAAGAGTTCATTTTTGAGTACTTTGATTTCAATTTTTACTTTAATTTTAAAGCATTTTTTTCTTTATGTTGAATTTTTCATCGAAAAAATTAATAAATAAAAAATACCAAAATTACCTAATTAAGAAATTTACTAAAAACGGACAATGTGTAATATATTCATAACATAATGAATCATCAAGGTATTTATTCAAAACTGGTAAACTTTTTATTTTCTGAATACGAGTCTATCATCCATTCCACGCTTATTTTGCTTTCTTATCATCTGTAACGTATAATGTTTTCAAAACTTTCTTTCTTTGTTTAACCATATGTGTGAATAAGATATAGAATCCTGGAACATAAATGGCAAAAACAACGATAAATAACCATTTATACCATACTCCGACAACTCTTGTAGCCTCATTTAAT
Organism: Wickerhamomyces bisporus; assembly: GCA_024271855.1. NCBI lineage: Eukaryota > Fungi > Ascomycota > Saccharomycetes > Phaffomycetales > Wickerhamomycetaceae > Wickerhamomyces > Wickerhamomyces bisporus. The sequence continues at coordinate 175,022 of JANBXE010000012.1, forward strand.
GACATATAAACTATGGTCAGCTCACTAGCAACACCCATTGGGTATAAAACAAAGAACAAGTTATATCTCAAGAGAGTCAAGATCTTTGGTGGATTACCTCTGGTAACAATATTTTGAGCATAATAGAAGTATCTAATGATTTCGGTGATGGACCAAGCCAATGAAACAGTTATATATGCCCAGTGAGTATTCCCTGGTGATTGTGGTAAAAGCTGGAACACACCCCAGACAATTAATAATCTCGAAGCAACCTGAGCAGCAGTGGTGAAGACTGGAGATTTGACATGACCAACAGCAGAGTTGTAAACTTCGACTATGGCTAAAGTTTGAACAGTTGTTGTGATGTTTTTAGTGAATTTGAATAATTCTGGTTGGCCAAATAAACCGGACAGAATAATGGTGTTGAAAAAAACAACCAACCATAAAGAAGCGGAAAATTGATTATAAATCACCAGATAACGTGCATTTGCTGGTGGTCGGTCATCAATTTTCTTTTGAGAGACTTCTGACATTTTGATTAGCGTTTATCTGCGAGTTTCTTACTTGTTGTCGTTGTTTTACTAATGAAGCGGTGGAATTTTTCAACTTTTCCTTCGGATAAGTTTGTCAAACATAGAATATTCTGGATTATTACCGATTGATTAGACAACTAGTTAAAAAGAAATCATCACCAAGAACTAACTATCATGTCAAAGTGGATATACTTACATAAAGGGAAAATCATATTTCAATGAATATTATTAATAAAGTGTTCTCTCTGTTAATCTGTCTCTAAGATCATATAAAACTTATAAATGGACATAAAACACACATGAATGGTATGAAATGAATAATGTTAATAAAAATAATATAAAAAACATAAAAAAACAAAAACAAAAACACATTCATTAGTCATTAATGGAAGTTTCCTTTCTCTTTCATCTCTAGTCAGACTCGTTTGATGTAGATTGATTTTTGATATAGCTTGCAATATTGATGAATCTTTGTTGTTCTTCTTCATCCCAGTTCATTTCTCCTCTACTTCTACTTCTTGTCAATCCATATTCTTTTCCTTTACTGTCATCGTCATCATCATCATCGTAATCATTGTCATTTTCACCACTTTTACCACTAAGCCCAGTTACATCATCTTCATCATCGTCATCGGAAGAAAAATCCTCATCATCTTCCATGAAAGCTGGCGCATCTTTAGGTGTTGAAAGCATTTTACTATAGAGCGGATGATTCTTTTTAGTATAAGATTGACCATCATCATTTGGATCAACATAATCATCGTCATCGTCGCCATGACTATCAATTGAAAAGGAATGTGCTCCGTATTGTTGATTATTCCACCCAACTAAATCATCTTCATCTTCGTCTTCATCAGATGACCCAAATTTATCAGGCAAATCGTTTGTTAATTGTTGTGACATATAACGCGAAAAATGATCAGCGCCACTTTCTGCATCTCGATATTGCTCCTTTTCTGTTTCATCGCTATTATCATCTTTTCCTTCATCATCATCTTCATCTTCATCATGGTCTTGATATCCAGATCCCGCTATATCATGATCGACATTCGGATCTAAAATTCTTTCAGAATCTTCGTTTACATCGTCTTCTTTTTGGTCATCATCAACTCCACCTCCCAATAATGCATTGTATTTCTCTCTGGTTTCAACAAGAGTTTCTGTAACATAAACTGACCATTCGTCAGTTGATACAGCATCAAGGACGATTTGATGAATAGTACTTGGTGGATATAAAGCTGTGAATTTGACAACTTCCTCAGCGATTAGTGTCAAATGACCCATATACCCTAATCTCAAACCTGTTTCTTCTTGGTAATTTTCACATTTTTGTTGTCCGTCAATAATCAATTTTGTAATTTGATCACGGCCAAATAGATCTATCGAAAGATATTTATTATAACCAATCTCCATTGACCCATTTAATATCTGTTGAACAATATCAAAAACAACATTATGAAGGAAATTATTCCATGGGAAACGGAAAAACATTTTTAAAATAATTGTGATCACAGAATTATCAGCAAGCGCTATTTTCAACTGATCACCAACAACTGCTTCTTTTCTTAATTGTGCTTCACCTTCATCATATTCAGTTTCTAAAGTCGCATCAACATCGTCTGAGTCTGGTTCCGATTCCAAAATCTTTTTGGTACCATCATCTTCTTTATCAGTTTCGCTATCTTCCAGTTCCGGAGTTTCGCTATCCTTTTCAATATCAGAAGAAACTGACTCTTCTTCTTCCTTCTTTTCATTTTCAAAGGTGTCCAAACTTTCTGTCGATGAGATGCTTAATCTATTGATTTCACGGGAGACCTCATTATCAACATCATCATCTTCCTCGATTTCATTTTCACAATCATTTGCTTGATTTTGAATAAAACGAAGATCTTCGTCGTGTGAATTCTGTTGCTTTTCCAATGCAATTACTCGTTCCCTTTCAATATCTCTTTCAGCAACAATGCTTTTACCAGATTCATCATTCAACAGACCCATATTCGAGCAATGTAACAGCTCGGCAATCAACTCACAGATCTTAAATCTTTCAAATCCTAAAGGTTCAATTGAACCAAATGGTGTGTTTAAATCTGCTAGTTTTGTATCTTGTAGTAATTTAGTAAATAATGGGATTTTTTTGGAAAAAACCTTAATCAAATGACCTAAATAAATCGGATCTCTTGATGTTGGAGGATGTGATTCGATAGTTATAAATAAGACCGGAACGAAATCATAATCTGAATTATTTTTTCTGATAATTTCAATAATTATTCCAACACCATTGGATAAACTTGTGCCACCGTTTAACATTAAGTTTGATAATTTTTCCATCATTGGTTCTGAAACAAGTTGTCTTGTTAGTTCATTTGGACCAATTGTTGAATTGTCAGTATTTGAATTGGCACTTATGGTTACAAAAGCTTTGATAAAATCACCAGCAGCTGATTGTATGCTAGAGTTAATTTTTGGGTCAAGAAAATCAATTAATTTTGGAATTAAATCTTGCTCTTTCAATAAATCAATGATTCCTGTTGGATTATCAGGTTTATCCGTACTGATAACTTTCAGTAAGAAATCCATCAAAGGCGGATTATCAATATGTCTCAAAAATCTATCAACCAAACTTGTTTGGTGTAAAAGAAAATTCAACATTTCATCGATTTTCATATCTAGTAAATGTTCATTAATTTTCATGAAGTATGTTGATAGAATCATTGAAAGTTGAGACTCATTATCCAAAATTGCCCATAATTTTTCCAAAAGTTGGTGATTATCCATAAATGAGTCAGTTAGCGACCAGGCATCAGCACTTAAAATCTCTGCAGCGACGTGTGCTCTTCTTGAATGGATTTCTTCTGGTGTTTCTTTCACATCAAATTGGTTTGGATCTTCAGAGTCAGAATCGGATAAGAAACTTCGATCTTTTGAACCATCATTACTACTTTTCTCGCTTTGGTTATCGCAAACTTGATCCTCATCTTTAGGTTTTTCATCGTTAGCAACAATTTCATCACCCTCAGTAATGATATATTCTATCAACTTCTCTAATACTTCTCTATGTCTTAAATATTCAATTAGCTTGATATTGGACCCTGCTAATTCTTCTAATAAATCTTGTTCGTCTAACAGATCACCCAATATAGCAAGATTAGGAGCAAAACTGCCCTCTTCATCTTCATCGCCTTCCTCTATCGTTTCATCGTTTGCATTATATTGAGAATCGTCTGAATCAGTTGATGACAAAGAGTCTTTCCTCTGTTTTGGTTGAATATGATCCGACTTCTTAGGGTCTTTCTCTATAAAGCCGTTTTCTAATAAAGTGTTAATGGTTGACACCTCGTTGTATCCATTTCCAAATCTCCAAAATGATCCAGACATTATGAGGTAGTGATTGATTGATATGAGTTGAATATATATGTACCGAATGCTTTATAATAACATTCAATTTCTGGTGATAAGATGAATTGAATAATGCAAAGACGAAAAATGATTAGATATGACAGATGAATAAACAAAAATTATTATGGATTATTGGTGTTTGCTGCAGTTTGTTGTTATCTCTTAAAGGTGTTATGATGGCCACTCCTTTCTAAACTTCAGTAAGATCCTGTTTAACTTGATGAGAGACTTGGCAAAACACACAGCCTATTGATTCAGCAATAACCAGTAACAACACGGGATAAATCTGAGTACAAACCGATTGCTGATTTCAGAATTGGAATTAACACACGACTCAGTAAAAGCTTTCAAACAGTGACAAAAAGAGGTTTTGCTTCAAACTGCCAAAAAAAAAGGAAGGAAAAAAAAAGGAATTTCAAGGCGAAATAAAAGCGATCCAACTTAAGGATTTTATATTTTTGAGAGGTTAAGATCAAGGTAAGAGAAGTGATCCTTTTCTCTAGCTAAACAATGCCACTTTGAATTGGAGATTTAATAACAAATTGAGTTAAAATTGACTATTTTTCACTGTTTTTCAATTTGGGAAGCGACGATTTTTTCTGTTTTGCTGTGCGGCGCTTATCAATTAATGTGGTTCTACCAAAATATACTGTTTTGGGCAGGGCCACTCCTTTAATGAAGATATTCAATTAGATTTTTATATATATATATTTTGTTTGATTTTATTTTACTTTATTCGCTTTTGTTTTTAGGCTATTGAACCTGGTGGGAGTTCAAGTAGTGAACCTCTGCTACCAATCTGTCAAATGCAGGAATAACTCCAGAGTTGCTGTAGTCGTTGTTATCATTTTCAAACAAAACCTGTACCTTATTTTTGATATAATCAATATCGAAAATTGTAAATAGTTTTTTCAAGAATAGCAGTATAGTTAGTTGAAAGTTGTTAAAAAATCTGACATTGTAACTGATAGTTTTAACCAAGATTTGTAGAATGTCATCTAGCGATATATCAAATGATCCAAACTTATTGAACTGATTCCAAACATTAAATTCCTTATTCAAAATCTTACTTATCCATAGTTCCAATAATTTCAATGCGGCAATAATATCAAACTGTGCACTGATTGTAGTTCTCAAAGATGCAGCTGCGCTTCGGTAGTGACCAGCTCTATATGCAGTCAATCCAATCAGTTCCCATTCCAAAGCACTGTGTTTCAGTTGGTTTTCCCTAGTTAATTCATTCTCAACAATTAGCACAACTCTCAGATCGTCATACAACGTCAAGAACAAATTATCAAGCCATTTCTCGCATAGTCTCTTTTGCTTAAGTTCTCCAGAATTTAATTGTGAATGCAATGACAACACTGATAAATTTTTATATTCATCATCCATTATGAATACTTCAGCTCTTGTTTTCAATAGCCCATCCCATCCCACTTTACTAATGATCAAAGTTAAAAGCTCGTACGCTTTCTTATATGTACCTTTTGGTAATTGAATATTTGTTCTTATTAATGCTTTATCAACAGCATCAATATGAGCCCTTGATGAGAATTTTAACTGAGAATCGCTATTGACACCATAAACAGGAGCCAACTCATCTTCCCAAACGGATTTAACTTTACCAACCAAAGGAAAAGGCAATCTTAATTCATCAGATGTATTCACGCTTATGAGATCTTTTTGCCTGATTGTGTACATTGGTACAGAGTTCAATGAAGTTAAAGCACCATGGATATCGTCGTTAAGAATTTGGGTCTTGACAAGATAATACCAAGTATCGAAACTAACGGGGTTGATTTTGACTGAAGCCAATGCTAATTCCATAGCCAGTCCAGCTTTATTTTTAGTGATCAAAAACTTGATCTGTTCATTGATCAATAATGATGACTTTGGGTTTTTGTTAATGGCATGATGTGCAAATTTAACAGCTTCAATTTCGTTGTCACTTTGAAATAATAGTTTGAGAATAACGATATCATAGTTTCTCGATTGTAACTTCAATAAATCTATTGTAAAATCATATAATTCTGTAAGTTCGACTAATTGATATAAAGCATCTAGTAAATAGTTTTCATGTATAGTTGGCTTCTGAACATCAACATTAGCACCTAATAGATAGCCCCTGTCTAAGTATTTTATGATCATGGAGATTGCATATTTTACATTCGAAACATTTTGAAATTGTAAATGTTCAGAAAGGGATGGTAATTTTCTCTCAAAATCTCCATTGATTATAATCGAACGGACAATACCGCTCACAAAAAGTTCTTCCCAGATCTCATCAGTTACTTCGTATGAAATTTTTTCACTTCTGTCACCGGGAATAACTTGAAAACTCAGATATGGTGATGATTTACTAGAGAATTCAATTCTTATTCTGATATCAGCATTCGAAAATGCATTATACGAACAATAGGTGAAAATATTTGGATGTTTGGAAGGAGCAACAGGGTTATTCAAGTTCCAAGCAGTGACATAAGCCAAGGGCCCAGCACTTGAAGAAACATCGATTCCTGTTACGAAGTGATATTCGCCTTCCTCCTTTTGATTGTGTTTCAAGTATCTTGATTGATGTGCAAGATCTGGAGGTCCAAGTTCCCTATAAGTGGGTAAAGCAGCTGTTCTCGAACCAATTGAGCTACCATAAGTAGATTCTTTGACGCTTTTGCTTATGTTAGTTTTGAGTACGAATACATTATTAGCAAAATACGTACGTTGGCACAATGATTGAAAGCTTCTCAGTTGAAGAGCGCATGTGTGTGTCCTTCTTCTTCTTAGGAGAGCCAGTGACAGAATTAGACGATTGATTTCTCGAGTGACCGTTGAAAAATGAGCTCATTGTTCCGTTTCTGCCGTAATTTCAGGAAACAGAAGCCAAAAACAGACAACTATTCTCAGGGTTCTCTTTGGCTTTTCTTTGTTAGTTTTCGTACATTTTAGCGGGATTTCGAATTGTACAAAGCAGAATTTCTCACTATATGATATTACGTAATTCTTAAAACCACTCAGATCGAACTACAAATTCTCAGATCCAGTTCATTTTTACTTTATTTGTTGGTTATTGTTTGACTTGTGTGATATGATTAAATTTTGCTGTCACGGTTCTATTTTGTAGCATTTTTAAGGCTGATTCCAACGTTTTTCCAAAACAAGTGAGCATTGGCTGGGGTCCACCCGTGTAAATTCCTGGAAGAAGTTGAAGATAGGGCCAAAGGGAGCACTTCAAACAAAATATTCAATCTAAAACAGTAACACTAAAGTTTCCAGATGCAAAATGATAATTTGTATCTTACCCAAAGCTAAAAATCACCAACATGAATCAAACCCATCAATTTCCTTGAGTAAACATATCATTATTTTCCAAGCCCACGACAATAGCCCGGTGTTATTTAAGCCTTCAATAATCACGTGCTATGTCACGTGATTATTATATAATTAAAGTTTTCTCAATTTTGTGGTTTTTGCAGTGAAAAAAGTTTATCCATTCCTTTGTTTTGATTAATTTAGTTTAGTATCTTTAAAGTCTGGTAGAGAACTTTCTCAGTTCGCTTATTAATTTGAGTTTGTTGTCTTTTTTTCTTGAGTGGTCCTGTTTGTCTCTTTTGTATAGTGTTTTCAGCTGTATATAGATTTTGACGTTAGCTTTGAAGGAATTATGACTACAACAACGACTAGTGCCGATATCACGGAATTGGAAAGGAAAAGAATGGCGGTACTTGCTTCTATGAAGGATAGAACAAGGTCAGCTACTGCTCCGAAAACTACTGTTTTGAACCCCGGTGTTGATGTTGATGTTGATATGTTGTACGATGCAGTTTTAGATTTGAGATCACTGGGTTATACTTTTGATAAGATTGTCAGTTTATCTGGTGTGAATAGAAAGTTTCTTGCAAAATGTTATGGAAATTGGAAATTTCCTGTGCCTATCACTGCCCCAATTGCACCATCCGAGTATGTCCAGCCCCCTCCAGTTTTGAAACAAAGACCGTTGTACACAAGTAAAGTATATAGAAAAGAAATTGAGCGTCCAGAGTGGTTAAAAGATTTAGTAATTGATTTACAGAGTTCGGATGAAGAAGGTACTGGTAATAGTGATGAAGATACTGATAACAGTGATGGAGAGAATGATAAATATGAGTCTGAACATTCAGCTGAAGTATTGGAGGGAACCTTTGTTGCTGTTAATGATTTGATAGATGTAACCAACAATGGTTTGAAGCATAGGAAACTATCAACTGTTGAATTACCAAGTGACATTTCTAATTTAGACTTAGTTGGAATAAGGAAAAGAAAAAAAGAGCTTAATGATGAGATTTCAAGCATCAGTAAGCAGGTGAAGAAAAGTGATAAAGATACTCAAAACATCGAAGAACGTATGAATAATAGGAAAGCAAATATTACTGAAAATAAGAAGAAGATTTTGCTTTTAAAAACAAAACTATTGGCTCTTCAGAATGAAATCAGAGAAAGCGAAGAAACGATATTCGAGCTGAATAAAGCGAAAGAAGAAAACCAGAGATTAAGATCGTCATTAGCTGATAACCTGATATTACTGGAGGATCTCCAAAATCATGAAAGTGATTTATTGGAAGCCGAAAAGAAAAACCAGGTTATAAATGAGGGGAAAATAAAGAATCAACTCAAAGAGGAAAAACAAGGAGAAGAGGTATCGTCGTCATCGTTATCAGCTTCAGAAGGATTAGATGAGACTAAACGCATTGAAAATGTATCTGGACCTGCAGTAGTAAGCGAGGTATCATCCACTACATATAACGAAACCATTCATAAGATTCCAAAGGTAATTATTGCACATCATTGTTTTTTTTTTTCATTAACAATATACTTTAGAATGTGAGGCTACCATTTATTAGTATAGTGATACCTCATTTTCTTTTCAACCAAGTATTTAGAAAAATGATTTAAAGATTTACTAACACTTGAGACTTTTAGACTCCACAAGAGCATTTCACAGCATACAAATCATTTGGCTTCCAAAAAAAGACAAATGCTCAAGATAATAATGATAATTTTGTATGTCCTTTTGAAATGCTGAATAACAAATGTGAAGATCCAGCCTGTAAATTTCAACATTTGGCTAGTGTCTAGAATGGACAGTATAGCAATATACAATTACAATAATAGAACTTCGATGGAGTGTAGTATATTCAAGTCATAAACTATTTATAATCACCTGGGACTGGATATTGAGAAACCCATTCAGCAACTTCAGTACTCAAAACTTTAACTTCTTCAGATTCATCTGCTAATTTTTTGAAATCAGCCAAAAGAGCTCTTGCGTCTTCACCTTGAGCCTTGGATTTCAAATGAACTGCAATTTTAGTAGCCTGATTAATAAATTCGACAACTTTGTCAAACTCTTGTTTTTCAAAGCCACGAGTTGTCATAGCTGGGGTACCAACTCTCAGTCCGGATGGGAATAAAGCCGATTTATCACCTGGGATTGTGTTTTTGTTAGCAGCGATATTGATTCTTTCTAAAACAGCTTCTAATCTTGCACCATCAATTTCTTTTGAACGCAAATCAATCAAGATCAAATGGGTGTCTGTACCATCTGAAACCAAGTTGAAACCTTCAGATTTCAAAGAGTTAGCGAAATATGCAGCATTTTCAACCACTTTCTTTTGATAAGTTTTGTATTCTGGGGATTGAGCTTGTTTCAATGCAACAGCTAAAGCAGAAATAGTATGGTTATGTGGACCACCTTGATGAGCTGGAAAGACTGAAAAGTTGATTTTCTTTTCCAAGTCATAGTAAATTTCTTTGCCTTTCTTTGTTGTTTTTCTCAAACCTTTTCTGAAAAAGATCATGGCACCTCTTGGGCCTCTTAAAGATTTATGGGTTGTAGTGGTGACAATATCAGAATATGGAAATGGTGATTGAGTAACACCAGCTGAGACCAAACCTGAAATATGTGCCATATCAGAAAGAACGTAAGCACCGACTTTGTCAGCAATTTTTCTAATTCTGGCATAATCAATAACTCTTGAGTATGCAGAAGCTCCAGCAACAATGATCTTTGGTCTAAATAACTCAGCAGTTTTTTCAAGAGCATCATAATCAATGATACCAGTTTCTTCATTCAATCTATATGGAACAGTTTGGAAATATTTAGAGATATAAGAAATCTTGGTGCTTGGAGTTTGGTAACCATGTGATAAATGACCACCATGAGGCAAATCCAGACCCATTAATCTATCGCCGACATTTAAGATGGCGGAATAAGCGTACAAATTGGCTGGAGCTCCGGATAGTGATTGGACATTTACACCCCATAATTTAGGGTCCAATTCGAAAGCTTCTAAAGCTCTTTTTTGACATAAGCTTTCTGCTTGATCAATGAATTCATTACCACCATAATAACGTTCACCTGGATAACCTTCTGAGTATTTGTTTTGCATTTCTGAACCTAACAAATCCATAACAGCTTTTGAAGTAAAGTTTTCAGATGGAATCAAAGTAATTGAAGATTTTTGACGTAAACGTTCTTTACTTAAGATTTCAGCAATTTCTGGGTCGATTTCTTGAACACTTTTGGATAGAAGCTGGAAGTAAAGTTAGAACATGAGCACTAATGCGGGTGCATAATATTAACTTACTTCTTGAGATTTAGTAGAGATAGCATAATTTCTCTTAAATAAACTGTTAGTGATGCTCATCTCTTAATGCTGATGAAAGAAATTGACTCACGGTAGCAACTCTTGAGGCCCTTTGAGAAAGAGCCAGGGAACGCAACTGATTACGAAGCATTTTTAACAGAATTACAAGTCAACTAGTGAAAGCCAAAAGGAGAGAATTTGAGAGTTTTAAATCGAATGGCTGAAAAAATACTAGCTGCATCAGTATTCAATAGACCAACAAGTGGAAAAAAAAAATTAATATCCGGTCATAATCATGTGATGACCGAGGGTATCTGTATTGACTCCGATAATCATAAAAAAAACTATTTGACTCCGTTAGTTCTTACTTACTCTTCTACCCGAATTTTTTTGACTCTTTTATGAATTACTGGTTTTATACTTAAATCTTTTCTCACATATACGTAATGTCTTCTCATGCAAAATTAGTGGGCATTTCGAATGTTCACATACCTTGGAAGATATATCCTTACAAAGATCCGTAATATCTATCCGTTTCAATGGATCGACTTGTAAAACTTTGGAAATAATAGTTTCCCAATGGTTCAAAGGAAATTTCTGTTTCAAACGCATTGGTTCCATCTTGTATTTGTGAAAGTCACTATCTGATTCACTGGCTGATGTCCAAGGGAATTCTAGGTGTATCATACTATACAGTAGAACACCAAGTGACCATATATCATTAGCTTCGCTATCATAATGCACAAATTTTAGAGCTTCTGGTGATATTAAGCATGTTGTACCAACAATCCCTATCGCTTTCTTTTTTTCTGCTGAAAATTTAAAAGCACTCCCAAAATCAATGATCTTAACAGTCGCAGTGCGATCAAGCAAAATGTTTTCCATCTTCAAGTCCCGATGTGCAACATGATTCTGATGTAAAAATCTAATTCCTTCACAAACCTGTAAAAAAAAACACATGATTTCCTCCACCTCTGGTCTAGCATATTTTATAGCCTTCAGTAGTGGATAAGGTACAAACTCCATAACAATTTGATGAGATGATAATCCGGTCACAAAGCTATAACTTTTCAATATATTCGCATGATCAACAGTTAAAGATTTGAGAATGTCATATTCTTTGAAACAGTTTTCTTTGTATTCTTCCTTACTTTGAGAGATATCTCGTACGTTGAAAGTTTTAATAGCGAAAAATTCATTAGATTTTTCTTTATGGTAAAGCTCAACTTTTCCAGAAATACCTGTTCCCAGTACATCAACTTTTTTCCCATAGCTTGGTTTTCCAAAAAAAGATCTACTTGATGAAAGGGATGATTTTGAACTGTTTCCTGAAATAGAGTTAGCTATCTGAGCAGATGAGTCGTGCTCATCTGTGCTACCAGAAATGTTTTCACTGCTACCTCCAAACCTTCCCCATAGCGTCTTTAAGCTTCTTCTCTGTTTTAAGGTCATTATAGCAGATGAAAGGGTTTAAGTACAGTATACCATGTGCTATAACGCTGATCCATTCTTTAGACAGTCTTGTATGCGGAGTTTGTTTTCCTTTGAGTGAAACTTAGCGTTTTCCAATCATTTGTTTTCATAAAATCTCTACTTTATTCGATTTTTATTTTTCTATTTAATCTTTCGGGATAATAGCGTTTCTGCTAAAAGTTTCCGTGTCATTAAAAATAAATATACGTTATTTCCCGATTAGGAAAAAGATAAACAATTCAGTTTCTAAAGACCTGAAAAAACAACAAACAAACTTTTCTCTGTGAGATTTTAATGCCAACTTCCTTCTTCTGTTTACGAGAAATATTTATTGGTTCCTCCCGTTAATTTCATTTGACCATCGCTCGTTGTTTTTCTTTCTTTTCTTCAATTTCACTCCAAATAAACAAAGTCTTATTTCTAGACTAACCCATTCCACTATCTAACCAGGGGGACATTCCATACATTCCTTTCCCGCTACAAGTCAATTCCCACCGAGAGCTCATAATCACACTTAAAATTGCTAATTTTTCTGATTGGGGTGAATCTTTTTGAGACAAGCTTGAGCTACAAATACCAAAACAATTCTCTTAGAAAACACTTGACTGCTATACCCAACCCAAGTTCTGCTTCTTCAATAATGCAGCGACATTCAAGTCGTCTGCTTTCATATTTTCTAGTACCAATTACATTGATATGCATTGCAACTGGTGTCCTAGGATCAATTGTCCTCTATAATCATAAGCATTTAATAGTCCATAAAGCTTCTTTCATCGCACTGCTGGCCAGTGAATTCACTACTGCTTTTGCTATTCCTTTCACTTTTTTTCATAATTTATTTTCATTACAAATTGGCACTTTTATACTTGGAGTTTCAGGGTTCACATCTTTGGGAGCTGGTCTCTCGCTTATTCACTTACTGATATTTCAAAAAAACGAACTGGGTTTCCTTTTCGAAAATATTTTATTCAAGTCATTCATTAGTCTATTTCTTTCTTCACTTATATTTATTGGCATCGCATTTGGTCAACATATCGAGCATCTAATATGGATACTGTCTGAATATTACGAAGAAGATCAGGAACTAAAAGAACAGCATTATAATTTTGAGCAACAACATGGTGATAGTTTCAAAATTACTAAAAAAGTTATGGATAAACTGGTTTCGTTAAAAGCATCCGCTGCAACGTTAGTCGAACTAGAAGATAATCCCAACTATTCAGACAAAACACGCCTTTTTCATTCATCAACAACATCTGTGATGAGCACCAAAGGATCCAGCAACACATACATGACAATGGGGGATACAAACTATCGCCGTATTTCGCCATTAAACCGATTACCTATTATAAGCCAATCAACATCATCCACAAATATCTATAATAACCTCACTACCATTGAAAACAAACATCTTTCAGCTCATCTTGTTACACCAATGCTATCCAAGACAAGAAACAATTCAACCTCAAACAAAAATATGATTCTTGAAAGAGATGCTTTACGAAGAATACCCAGTGCTCTGCTACCACCACATCTGAAACCACAAGATAAAAGTGTGCCTTTATTCGCCTCAACCCCAACATTCCCGGAAGGGAATATTACCACTTCATCTCAATCCCAGCATTTCCTGCAGTCCCCAGCAGAAGATTTTATTCAAACAATTCCAAGAGCAATGACTACTCAAGAAATGTTCCCATATATATCAAATAATACTCAAGAAAATGGACTAACAACTATTTCACTGGAAGATTGGGAAAAACATCATGAAACGTTCCATCATCAACAATTAAGAGGTCGCTCTGGCTTTATGGGAAATTTACAGCACCCACAACCACCAAGATTCTCCGAAGATCCTGGATTTTCAGATGCTGCGGATTTGGAGTCTAACAACGAACAATATAATGATGAAAATCATAATAACAGCACAGAACAGGCTATGAAATACATTGAAGATGCACAGGATGGGCTATGTGACAATGACGTTTTTGAGTCTGCCATCCAAGAATCTCAATCAAACATAAACATGGAAGATTTAGAGTCAATAACATCTAGAATAAGAAGTCATTCTCCACACAAATCAATTTTCAGGAATCACAGTCATCGAAGCTCGGTCAGTTCTTTCAGAAATCAAAGCATATCAGTTCCAAGCTCACCAAGAAGAAAGTTGTCTCAAAGGGCATCACCAAGAAAACTTAAGATCAAAAATCTCTCGTTATCAAGCATTGTTTATAAAGACACACAGGAAGACTACAATGTTCCAAACTTCACCTATGTTCATGAGTTGCAAAGTTCACAAAACAAAGGCAGCAAGAAACGAGTGGACTCGACACCAACCAAGAACAAAAACTTGAATAAAGTCCTGGCAGATAAAACAACCACTACTCCAGAGTCCAATTGGTCTGGGAACTCGCATAAAAGCGTCTTTCCTTCAGACGTAATTGGTGAATACGATAAAGAGAAGTGGAATACCATACAAAGATTGAATTTAGAAGGAACTGTCGAAGCTTCAGATATAACTTAACGTTAGAAATTGCATAATATAAATCTTTTTATAAGTTCGTAAATATTACGTAAAGCTTTTTCTCCTCAAGGAAAAAAAAAAAAAAAAAAAACAGCGGTGAAAAAAACAGAAAAAGTTGATAAAAAGCCTTTCGCCTCTCAACAAAAACAAAAACAAATTTGAATCTGATCCTGATTCTGATTCTACCAACCGAAAGAATGAAAAAGACAGAGAAAGAATTGGTTCAAAACAGTGCAGTCCGGTCTTCTCAGCTGCTGAAGCCACGAGTGCTTACCCAGAGACCCTATGTCTGGCCTTTTCTCGCGCTGTACCCATTCTTTTTCCAGATATATTTCACCCAGTACGAGACTTATATTAAGGGTTCTGAATGGACGTTTCTCTACTTGGGTGCTATTGTCTCTCTCCAATTGCTTTTGCTGGTGATGCCTAATTGGAACATCAAGATTGATGCTTTGTTTAACTATGTTAAAGCTGAGGGTTTGGAAGACGCTACTCATATTTTGATCTTGACAACTCCAAACAATGGTGCTGGAGGAATCACTCCAATTCTCCGTGAAAAATATCCTGATGAACTTCAAATCTCGTTTCTATTCCAAAAAAGACGTTTTATCTATCACCAGCAGACAAATGAGTTCTCTCCTCCACAATTCGAAATAGATCAAGAACCACTATTATCTGTCTATCAACACTCGAAAGGTATCACTGGTGATATCTCAAAATCACAACGTTTATACGGTAAAAATTTCTTTGATATTCCAATTCCAACTTTCTGGGAATTGTTTAAAGAGCATGCTACAGCTCCATTTTTTGTTTTCCAAATCTTTTGTGTTGCGTTATGGTTATTGGACGAGTTTTGGTACTATTCTTTATTCACTTTATTCATGTTAGTCACTTTTGAATGTACAACTGTTTTTCAACGTCGTTCGACCATGGGAGAATTCAGAACAATGGGTGTTAAACCATATGCCATCTGGACTTTTAGAAATGGTAAATGGAAACAGATTGAAACTACTGAGTTATTACCTGGTGATTTGGTTTCAATTACTCGTACTGGTGAAGACTCTGCTATTCCTTGTGATTTGGTTCTAACTGATGGGTCTGCAATCGTTAATGAAGCTATGCTTTCTGGTGAATCTACTCCTTTATTAAAAGAATCTATCAAACTTCGCCCTGGCGAGGAAAAACTTGATCTTGAAGGTTTGGATAAAAATTCGGTTTTACATGGTGGTACTAAAGCCTTACAGGTTTCTTCCCCAACTAACGCAATCGTTGATTTAGCTCCAGATAAAGGTGCTTTGGCCATTGTCACTAAAACAGGTTTTGAAACGTCTCAAGGTTCTTTGGTTCGTGTTATGATCTTCTCTGCTGAAAGAATCTCTGTTGGTAGTTATGAATCATTATTTTTCATTTTGTTTTTATTAATTTTCGCTATTGCTGCCTCTTGGTATGTTTGGGTTGAAGGTTCCAGAATGGGTCGTATTCAAAACAAATTAGTTTTGGATTGTATTTTAATTATCACATCCGTTGTTCCTCCTGAATTACCAATGGAATTAACAATGGCTGTTAACACCTCACTAGCTGCATTGGGTAAATTTTACATTTACTGTACAGAACCATTCCGTATCCCATTGGCTGGTAGAATTGATGTCTGTTGTTTTGATAAAACTGGTACTCTAACTGGTGAAGATCTAGTTTTCGAAGGTTTAGCTGGTTTCGGTAAATCCATTCGTCATTTGTCAAAACCAAGCGAAGCTCCTGAAATCACTAGTCTAGTCTTGGGTTCTGCACACGCTTTAGTTAAACTAGATGATGGTGAAGTTGTTGGTGATCCAATGGAAAAGGCAACACTTGAAGCCATTGGCTGGGAATTAGGTGAAAAAGATGTAGTTTTTAGAGAAGTTGGTAAGAAAACACAAAAAATCAAAATTTTGCGTCGTTTCCAATTCTCTTCTGCTTTAAAAAGATCTGCTTCGATCTCCACTATTGGTGCTAAAACTTTGGTCTCTGTTAAAGGTGCTCCTGAGACTATCCGTAATAGACTGACTGAAATTCCTGAAAATTACGAAGATATTTATAAATCATTTACTCGTTCTGGTTCTCGTGTCTTAGGTATTGCTTACAAATATTTGGAAGATAACATTGCTCCTTCAAGAATCACTAAGATTAGCCGTGAAGATGTTGAGAAAGACTTAATTTTTGCTGGTTTTATTGTTTTCCACTGTCCATTGAAAGATGATGCTATTGAAACTATTGAAATGTTGAATGAATCTTCACACCGTTCTATCATGATCACGGGTGATAATCCATTGACAGCTGTCCATGTTGCTAAAGAAGTTAAAATTGTTGAACGTGAAGTATTAATCTTAGATCTTCCAGAAGAACATCATGGTGATCATGAATTAGTCTGGAGAAATGTTGAAGAGACCAAAATCATTCCATTCAAAAGTGACGACTCTATTGATGAATCGCTGTTTGATTCCAACGATATTGCTATTACTGGTTATGCTTTAGCCAAATTGATCAATCATCCGCAATTACACACATTAATTAGACATACTTGGGTTTATGCTCGTGTTTCGCCATCCCAGAAAGAATTCATCTTAACTACATTAAAAGATTTAGGTTATCAAACTTTGATGTGTGGTGATGGTACAAACGATGTTGGTGCTTTGAAACAAGCTCATGTTGGTGTTGCTTTATTGAACGGTACTGAAGAAGGTATGAAGAAAATTAACGAAGCTAGAAAAATCGAAGCTAATCAAAAGGTTTATCAGAAACAATGTGAAATGTTAGAAAAATGGGGTAAACCACATTTACCTGTTCCTTTAGCAATCGCACACTTATATCCACCTGGTAAGAATAATCCACACTACCTGAAAGCTCTTGAAAAACAAGGTATTGAAGTTACTGATGAGATCAAAGCTTTAGTTCAACAAGGTGTTGAAGAGGACATTCCTGTTGTCAATGCCAATGGCCAAGTCGTTGATGGTAACGATGACATCTCAAACGCTCTTGTTGGTGCTTTAAATAAACTTGAAGAAGACAATGAAGCACCAACCTTGAAATTAGGTGATGCTTCCGTTGCTGCACCATTCACCTCTAAGTTAGCCAATGTTTCCACTGTTACAAATATCATTCGTCAAGGTCGTTGTGCTTTAGTTTCAACCATTCAGATGTATAAAATTTTGGCTTTGAATTGTTTGATTAGTGCTTATTCTTTATCTGTTATCTATCTTGCTGGTGTCAAATTCGGCGATGGTCAAGCTACTGTCTCTGGTTTGCTAATTTCAGTTTGTTTCTTGAGTATTTCAAAAGGTACTCCAGTTCAAAAGTTATCTAAACAAAGACCTCAACCGGGTATTTTTAACATTTACATCATGGGTTCAATCATTGGCCAATTCGCTGTTCATATCTCAACTTTGGTCTACATAACTATTGAAATTTATAAATTAGAACCAAGGGAACCACAAGTTGATTTAGAAAAAGAATTTTCTCCTTCTTTACTAAACACTGGTATTTTCTTAATTCAATTGGCCCAACAAGTGTCAACCTTTGCTGTTAATTATCAAGGTAAACCATTCAAAGAAAGTATTAGTGAAAACAAAGGTATGTATTATGGTTTATTAGGTGTTGCGGGTTTGGCTTTAGCCGGATCTACTGAATTTATCCCTGAGTTGAATGAAGCTATGAAATTTGTCCCAATGGATAATGTCTTCAAAACTAAATTGACAATCACTATTGTCCTGGATTTGGTAGTAGCTTGGGCTATTGAATTAATCTTGAAATACTTTTTCATGGATTATAAGCCAGCTGATATTGCGTTACGTGATTAAGGAAACCTAACCCGTATCTATACACTTAAAATGTTTTAGACTACTTGAATTGTACAGACCTTATAAGTAATTTGATCAAAAAAGTTTGATTTATTGACTGTTCCATTACGTAAATTTCAGTGATAGTTTCAACTCGTTGATGTCAAAATCATTCCATCTTAATACTGCGGTGGATCGTCCTTCTACCAATTTGAATATTTTTGGGAATTTTAAAGGCAAATGTAAAACCAAATCTCTAGCCTCTTTAGTAGCCAATGCACCGGAATTTAATGACAAGCTATTTATGACTTTTTCAGTTAATGAATCAACTGAATGAGGTTTATCTGGTCTTAGTGCAGCAACTATCTCTAATACTTGTCCAATCTTACTATCCAGATAATTACTGTACTTCTTCTCTGGTGAAATTGTATTTTTCAACTTTTCTTGTTCCCTTTGGCGAATCCTTTCTAATAGCGATAGTCCTGGTTTGTTTTTAGCCTTTTTCGGTTGAACTGGTTTTTGTAATATGGAAACTTTTGACTTTTTTCTAGGTGATGAACCATTTGTTTTAGAATATAGAGAATCAATTTCCAAAATTGGAACTTCGGATACTTTATTTTTATTTTCTTCATACCAATATCGCAACTTTTCTTCAAAAACCTCTATTCTGTTATTGATACCCTTCAATTCTAAATATTCTCTAGTCCTCAAAACATCAATAATAAAATTATTATCCTCATCAATATTTAACTTTACGAAATCAGGCCAAATATAGGCAATTTGTAGTAAGTCCTTTAACTCAACTGTGAATCTAGTCAGATTCTTCACTTGTGGAAGAAGTGAATATAGTTTAATATCAGCAGTTCTGTTCATAACAGCCAATGACAGGGTATTGTTTAACGCACCAAATATCTTATTTAATTTTTGAATTTCCTTAGGAAACCCGCCTAAGTTTAGAAATATTAACAGCTGCATCATTCAAGAGTTTCTTAGAATTGACTTCTGAATCAATTTGTTTTAGTATTTTAGGATACCACTTTTCAGAAACATCTCTATGTGCTTTGTTTATATTATTGAAAATATTTTTAGCTATTGGTTCATCTTCGTTTAGCTTGAACTGGGAGCCATTATCTTGAGTTCTTAGCTTATCTCTCGCATCCCTTTCATCAAGTAACCTTTGAGATAAAGTAAACCTTTTCAACTTAGAACCAAGTTTTACATTTTGAAAATAAGGAATTAAAATCTTTGGACTATTTCGAGGAGAAACAATCTGGTGAATACTAGAGAGACAAACCCCATTAGTCAATAATTCTAAAGTTTGACCAACACTAACAATAATAGAGTTCGGTTTTGGATGAATATTAAGCCAAGTACCATAAATATCTTGAGCTTGTAAAGCACTTTCACCTGAAATTGGTTGGAATAAGAAAGTCAGTAACCCATCGTCTTTATAAGCCCCACAACCGTTATCACTAAGATTTGGTTTTCCCTTGAACTCCTCCCTTAACGGATAATGGACGATTTGCATCTTAGCAAATTGTGCTTGTGCGTCATCAAGGTCGACATAGTTCTTAGACTCAGAAACGTTAACCTCTAATGAATCGAATAAAGCTTTGATGATCAACAACGAGAATCTATTCAAGTAATGAAAAAAGTTTTTGACTGAAGGTTTGAACAAAGGTAAAAGTTTTTCAGAAGGAAATTGATTTGGACCGATTAGGTTATTATATACAGAAGTTGTATCTTTTGGCTCAGCATCAATTGAACAAAAATCGATATGTTCTCTCCAATCAGCCTGGTCACTAGTGTTTTGTAATTTGAATCCATTATAACCTAAGAAATGCTTTGAGTTCACCATTTTAATTTCATTTTTTTGTTCTTCAGAGAGGGCAAAAAACTTTTGAGCCTCTTCTACCAGCACCGTTACTACATTTTGATCCAGGTATTCTTCATAATTGACAATGTAAAAGAACCCATACTCAATAACAGCATGCTTCAAGTCATTCAGAACTTGCTGCCTATTGTCTTTCAACAACCCTAAATCAATTTCAGGAATGGTTCTGAGTAATGACATTAGTGGTTTCAATTAAGAAGAGCAAAAGTAGACACTAAATTTATCATGCCTATAATATCTTTTCCCTCTGCTGATTATCCAAAGCGGATTATTTCCTGATCTGGTATTATTCAAGCTTAAAACCACGTGACTTAGCTGAATTCCGGGGTTTGGTTCCGTTTTCGATTCCGGTTTCTCTTTCATGATCACGTGACCTATAATTCCGGGTAACTATAGATTTTCACCGAAAAAAAAAATCCTTCGAAACAATTCTACGTCCATAACTTAAAACAACCTGTTTTTCCACTTTAACCAACTTTTTGTTTCTCTCTCTATTCCCAAAAAAGATTCTCAAAATGCTTTCAAACAACTTGCGTAACTCTTTGCGTACTGTATGTGCCTGCTTATCTTAATGGAGGATATAGGACCATCGTTTCTTCAGGTTAATTGGTATCGTCTAGCAGTGGCAAGTTTTGTCCAGCTCATCTCATAAGAAATGATCTCATAGTGATGAACCAAAACTGCATACTGCCAGCACCATTATTTTCCTGAATAGTGAATCCCCTCCCTGTTTTTAGTTACATATCAGAGCTCCTATACTAACATAGTTTTCCTTTAGACTCGTCGTTTGCCTACTTTGGCCCGTTTCAACTCCAATGGTAAAGTCCAAGGTCAAGTCATTGGTATTGATTTAGGTACCACTAACTCTGCCGTTGCCGTCATGGAAGGTAAAGTCCCAAAAATTATTGAAAACGCTGAAGGTGCCAGAACCACCCCATCTGTCGTTGCCTTTACCAAAGAAGGTGAACGTTTAGTTGGTATTCCAGCCAAACGTCAAGCTGTCGTCAACCCAGAAAACACACTATTCGCTACTAAACGTTTAATCGGTCGTCGTTGGGAAGATGCTGAAATTCAAAGAGATATCAAACAAGTCCCATACAAAATTGTTAAACACTCCAATGGTGATGCTTGGTTAGAAGCCAGAGGTGAAACTTATTCCCCATCCCAAATTGGTGGTTTTGTTTTAAACAAAATGAAAGAAACTGCCGAAGCTTACTTAGGTAAATCAATTAAAAATGCCGTTGTTACTGTTCCAGCTTATTTCAACGATTCTCAAAGACAAGCCACTAAAGATGCTGGTCAAATTGTTGGTTTGAACGTTCTACGTGTTGTTAATGAACCAACTGCTGCTGCTTTAGCCTACGGTTTAGAAAAAACCGATGCCAAAGTTGTTGCTGTTTTCGATTTAGGTGGTGGTACTTTTGATATCTCAATTTTAGATATTGATAATGGTGTTTTTGAAGTCAAATCTACCAATGGTGATACTCACTTAGGTGGTGAAGATTTCGATATTGTTTTAGTTCGTCACATTGTTGAACAATTCAAAAAAGATAACGGTATTGACTTACAAAATGACCGTATGGCTATCCAAAGAATTAGAGAAGCTTCTGAAAAAGCTAAAATTGAATTATCTTCAACTGTTTCAACTGAAATAAACTTACCTTTCATTACTGCTGATGCTTCAGGTCCAAAACATATCAACTTAAAAATTTCAAGATCCCAATTTGAAGGTTTAGTTGATGATTTGATTAGAAAAACTGTTGATCCAGTTAAAAAAGCTTTGAAAGATGCTTCTTTAAGCACTTCTGATGTCGGTGAAGTTATCTTGGTTGGTGGTATGACCCGTATGCCAAAGGTTGTTGACACTGTTAAATCATTATTCGGTAAAGAACCATCAAAGGCTGTTAACCCAGATGAAGCTGTTGCCATTGGTGCTGCTATTCAAGGTGCTGTCTTAGCAGGTGAAGTTACTGATGTTTTATTATTAGATGTTACTCCATTATCTTTAGGTATTGAAACTTTAGGTGGTGTTTTCACCAGATTAATTCCAAGAAACACAACCATCCCAACCAAAAAATCTCAAATTTTCTCTACCGCTGCTGAAGGTCAAACTTCTGTTGAAATTAGAGTTTTCCAAGGTGAACGTGAATTGGTCCGTGACAACAAATTGATTGGTAACTTTACTTTATCAGGTATTCCACCAGCTCCAAAAGGTGTTCCACAAATTGAAGTTTCCTTTGATATCGATGCTGATGGTATCATCAATGTTTCTGCCAGAGACAAAGCTTCTAACAAAGATGCATCCATCACTGTTGCAGGTTCATCCGGTTTGTCAGATGCTGAAATTGAAAAGATGGTTAACGATGCTGAAAAATACGCTGAAGAAGATAAAGCTAGAAGAGAAGCTGTTGAGAATGCTAACAAAGCTGATCAAACTATCAATGACACTGAAAAATCTTTGAAAGAATTTGAAGAAAAAATCGACAAAACCAAAGCTGAAGAAGTTACTAAACAAATCACTGAATTGAAAGAATTAGTTGCTAGAGCTCAAGCCGGTGAAGATGTTGACGCTACTGAATTAAAAACCAAAACTGATGAATTAAGAACCTCTTCATTGAAAGTCTTTGAAGATTTATACAAAAATTCAGCTAACGAATCCAAACCAGAAGATGAAAAGAAATAAGTCAACTAAATTTTGATTTGTTTTTTTTTACATGTTCGTTTGTGTTTTCTATAATCCTGTCTTTATTCTTTTTTTATTGATTTTTAACGTTACTCATGAAAGAAGCTTTATGGAGAATTTTCTTCTGGGAATTATGGAACTCCCACTATGATGGTCATGATTTTTGTACATAGTCTTTTATTTGGGGTTTTTGTTTGCTATTCTCATAGAAAGTTTGATAAAGCATAATTTTGTACATAGGTAAAATATTATTAAGTTTAAATTAAAATAAGGGTTCTGTAAAATTTCGTTTCAACCTCTCCTAGTAATGCTATCGGAACTGCGAAAATCAATTCCGACGCCTCGGAAATTTGTGTTTATGAGTTATTTCTTTAATATCTTTTAAAAGAGAACTTAAAGCTGGGGCAAAAACAATGTTTCTAGCCCAATGATGTCTAACACGGGGTCCCACATTCACTAATAGCTATCAATAGAATGAAACTCAAACTTATTAATTTCATATTCATTGTTGGATTCACACCACTTTCTAACTCGCTCCCACTAACAACAAATGCAAACCCCAGCAAGGAAATATCGAATTTGAGAGTTAGTGACTCTTCTGTTGAAGCTTTGGCTGATGCTGCTGGTAGAAGTATTCTCTTAGACTCCAATACAATTAGAGCTTGTGTGAAAATGGTACAAAGAAAGAGAATGGAACAAAATGACAACTCCTCTGATCTCAATGATGACTTCATTGATGATTTCATTAAGTGTTACAGTAAAGCAAATTGTTCAGAAAAAGATATTTTTGGTACATATTGTTATTTTTTCTAAAGAGATTATTTATAACTTGATTGAATGGATATAATTAATGCATATTAATAACCATATACTGTGAATTCCTATAATCTAGTCACTGGTTTGATCTCTGTATAATGCAATTAAAAAAATATTATCATTGATATAGCACATCAGGGTCTAATGAGTATGTTTACCCCACACTGATCTTATTCGGTTTGTCTAGTTGTATCTCGAGAGAATAATTTATTTACATTAAAATTTTCTGTGTGTAATATATTAATGTTATTTATTTTCTGTTTTGAATCGGCAAATTATATTTTGGATAATTACTATTTACTTTCTGCTCACAGTATTGTCTAAAGGTCTCAATCTCTTCCTTCATTTATAAATATGAATCAATCCATATTTATTACTTGAAAACTTGCAGCTAATCTTAACTTACCTCAACAAAAATTAGAAATATGCAGTTTAAATCAATTTTCTATGCCTCTATTTGCTCGGCTTCTAATATCACGGCTAATGTTATTGTTGAGTTGGATAATGAAAATTTTAACAGTTCGCTAGTTTCAAACATTGATACTGATGATGCCTCCGGAAGCCTTGATTTTGGAGAATCTGGCATTTTATTAAGTAATTATTCCACAGATATTACCGAAGATGCTTATATCCACGTTTCTGATGACGGCATCTCCATCCAAGAAAATGCACCCAGACATTTAGCTTGTCTCAGTTCCAAGGATTCGATTGCTGAGATGAAAGGACCATTGACATACAAATACTCGAGCACAGGAAAGAATGTTAGGGTTTATTTAATGGCTTCTGGTATTAATCCAAAAAATCAGAAAGAGTTTGGTGATAGAATTATAGGACATAAGGCATTTAAAGGTGCGAGTGAAACGCTATATGACTTTACTGGTTGGGGAACATACAATGCGGGTCTCATTGCTTCTCATACATTTGGAGTAGCTAAAGAAGCCGAAATTTATTCATTGAAAGTTGTGGATGAGAATGGATTGTTTGATGATGCAAGCACTATTGCTGCCATCAATTTCGCTATAAAAGACCACACAGAATGGGTTGCTTCTGGGAATTCTGTTTATAAAACTGGTATACTGTCAATCCCAATGTACAGTATGTTTAGATCTAAACTCTGGTTTTGCAATGCAATTGAAGCTGCTTACGATAGTGGTCTTGTTGTCGTTACCAATGCCGGTAATAACTATCGTGTATCTAGAACATGTCCTGGGATTGATCAATCAAAAATGATAAATGTTGGTGGAATGAACGACAAGACTAATAAGATCATGAGAAACTCAAATGTTGGTAACAGTGTTGATATATTTGCATCTGGCAGAGGAGTGGTAAGTGTCAACGGTTCTCCATTCGGAAATGTTGTTTCAACCAGGGTGTCTTCAGGATCGTTTGCAGCCAGCAGCATTGTTACTGGTTTAGTTGCAACTCTTATCCAAGAAGGAGTTCCTCAATTTGACATCAAGAATCGTATCATTGACATGTCAATCAAGGACTCGATGAAATTGAATCCCGTTTCTATTCCTGGGTATTACGATGATCTCAATAACCGTATTGCATACAACGGTCTCTAACGATTAATTTGAATGGTTTTTGTTTTGTTCTACTTTGTTTTACCAAAATCGTAATTCTTTTGTCAATATCGGAATTTTTTATTAACGAAATAAAAACATCCATAGATTTGACACTCTCAAATAAAAAAGTACACATTTATACACAAAACACAACAGCTGAAAAATGGCTCTTCAGGTTGCTCCCCTCACAAAGCTCATATTCTTGGCAGGATTTCTTGCAGCCGGTTTTCTTTTGATCATTTTGAGCTGTGCGTTGTGGTCGAACTGGTACCCCCTTTACGTCGTCGCTATCTTTCTTTTAGCTCCTCTGCCTAACATTCTATTTTCAAGAAGAGAGTTTGACGATTTCATGAGTGATCCATCTAGTTCTACTGATGATTTTGCTAAATTCATAACGGGAACTCTTGTTGTGAGTGGAATTATCTTGCCTATAGTGTTGTACCATTCAAGATTAATTGTTTTATCAGCCACCCTCATGAGTTTGTTTGGTGGGTTATTAGTGTACTCTACTATTATCGTTTTCACCCTATTTTTCCAAGAGAAAGAAGATGTGTATTGATGCTCTTTTACTTGGAGCTATCTAGTAAATGAAGCAAAGGGTCTATATACAGTTTGATTGGTTCATAAGTTGGTTTTCAATCATTTTTAACATCAGAAACGCCAAATAAAAGCAATATATAGTCAAAAAATGGTATATTATTCACCTCCACCTTCTTCAAGAAAAACCTACTATACTAGTCATCTCTTATAACTTTTACAATTTTAATGATATTCACTCTTGTAAGTTAAATTTACTTGTTAAGATTATTCCACCGCGAACTCGTTCTGTGAAAGTCCAGCCAGTCTTCAAAAAAATGATTCATAAAAGCTGATTCATAAAAAATCCATAGAGAATACCGTCTTAAATTAAAATTCGTTCTATACTGCAAATTTCGCTCATGGCTGAAGAGATTGCTAAAAGTGCACGTAAAGCATTTACAGTGCTTAAGACTTTATCAAATGATGAAAGAAATTATGCTTTAAAAGCAGTTCATGATGGCTTGAAGGATGCTAAATTAGCCATCTTAGAAGCGAACATAAAAGATTTGAAAGATGCTGAGTCTCAAAAATTGGCTCCTTCTTTGATTAAACGTTTGGATTTATCAAAAGGTGACAAATTTGATGTTATGCTTCAAGGTATACTGGATGTTGCTGCTTTGGAAGATCCAGTGGGTAAGATTGATTTTGCTACCAAGTTAGATGAAGGTTTGGACTTATATAGAATTACGTCTCCAATAGGTGCTTTATTAATCATCTTCGAATCAAGACCTGAAGTCATTGCCAATATCACTTCTTTGGCCATCAAATCTGGTAATACTGCTATTTTGAAAGGTGGTAAAGAATCGTTACATACTTTCACTGCCATGGCTGATGTTGTTAATGCAGCATTGGCAACTACTTCAGTTCCAGAAAACGCTATTCAGTTAATCGCTTCAAGAGAAGATGTTGCTGCTCTACTAAAACAAGATCAATATATTGATCTTGTCATTCCAAGAGGCTCAAACCAATTGGTTCGTAATATTAAAGAGAATACTAAAATTCCAGTATTGGGACATGCGGATGGTATTTGTTCAGTGTATGTTGATAAAGATGCAGATCTTGAAATGGCTTCGAAAATTGTGTTCGATGCAAAGACAAATTACCCAGCTGGTTGTAATGCAGCTGAAACATTATTGATACATAAAGATTTGGCGTCCAAAACTAATGAAATTGTGTCAAAATTATTAGAAGGTGGGGTTACTTTACATGCCACTGCTGAAGTTTTAAAAAATTTACCAAAAGAATCCAAGCAAATTGTTCCATTTGAAGAAGGCGATTTCGATAAAGAGTTCTTGTCTTTGGATATTGCCGTAAGCTATACCGATTCAGTTGATACTGCTATCAATCATATTAATACACACTCATCGAAACATACTGATTCTATCATAACGGAAAACAAAGAAGCTGCTGAAAAATTTTTGAAGTCTGTTGATTCTTCTGGTGTCTATTGGAATGCTTCTACAAGATTTGCTGATGGATTCAGGTATGGGTTTGGTACTGAGGTTGGCATCTCAACTAGTAAAATTCATGCAAGAGGTCCAGTCGGTTTAGAAGGCTTAGTCATTTATCAATATCAAATAAGAGGCCATGGTCAAGTTGTCGGTGATTACTTGGGTGGTGGTGGCTCAAGACCATTTATACATCAAAAGATTGATATCAAAAACCTTACACTATAAAAATAAACTCTAAATTGGTGTAATTTTTTTATTGTGAATTTATGTAAACAAATTCAGATATCCTCAGCCTCTCTCATTTCACCGTATTGACCTCTAGATTTCGTGGTATCATACATTCTAATCAATCTCTCTTGTCCTTCATCAACTTGTGAAAAGGCAAATCCTCTTTGCTTTCTCATTCTTGAAACCTGTCTCACTTTTCTAATTGCTTTTTGGAATTGTTCAATTCTTGGTCTATAATTGGCAACTTTATACTTTTGAATCTCTTGAACGTAGTGATAACTTTCTGGGTAATACATTCTTTTATAATATTTCCAACCAAAATCTCTAATCAAACATAACGTTGATAAAACAAAAATCATAGCCCAAAATGTGACAGATGCATAAAGATGGGATAAAACACCTTTGTACTCAATAGAAACTTTAACTAATGGTGCAATGGTTGAATATGCAGGGAAGAACGCTAACCAAAACAAGAAAGATCCAGGAATTGCGTATAATGTAAATTTGGTCCAATTGTTTGTTATTAATGCAGCCTTTCCCAAAACGGTTAAAACAGATGTTGAATAAACAGCAGTACCCCATGTCCAATGATCAGCAATTTCCCCATTACCTATAGCAAATCCGTATCTATAGAATAACGTACTGCCAATGAAAATGATGGCAGAATGGAAGAATCCATTGATAACCCAACCCCAAAAAATTGTAACATTGAAGAAAACACCCTTTTGACCCAATTGATACAATTGAGGATATTGATCCAAGAATCTAGCAGAAACAAACTGATCAAAAACACCAAGAACAAAAGGTGGTAAAACAGTGAATAAGACATTATAGAATGTTAAAGTCCATGATTCAATGATGGATTGACCCGAATAACAATTCGAAAAAACATACCAAAATTGAGTCATGTAAAGTGCGATATTTTTATAGAAAGAGTAAAGAATAGCTTGAGAAATTCTCTGATAACTCCAAGACCCATGAACAATTAACAGTTTCTTCAAAAATTTAAACTGACCAATTGCAAAATCAGCACTTCTTGCAGCTTGCATTCCTTCCATACCGCTAATACCAACACCGATATGCGCAGCTTGAATCATACTAACATCATTAGCACCATCACCAATTGCCAACAAAATTGCCTTCTTCCTTCTTTTCACCATTTTAACAACCAAAGCTTTCTGTAACGGGGAAACTCTGCAACATATAACAGCCTTACAAAAGCAACCTAACTCAATCAATAAATCTTCACATGTATCCAAGGCATAACCTAAAGATTTTCCGTCAATGATTAAAGCCAAAGTATCGATTTCATGTTGTGATATCTGATATTGATTCATTGCTTCAAGTTTTGACTTGATGTTTGCTTTCGTCCCTTCTGGGGTGTCTTCATTCACAATCAATAAATTCATGTCTTCACTTAACAGTTTACAACTCATACCAATATTAATAGCAGTCTCTTGTCTGTCTCCTGTTAAAACCCAAATTTTAATACCTGCATCTTGCAGAGTATGTATAGTATCAGGAACCCCATCTTGTAACTTATCTTCGATAGCAGTGGCCCCTAATAAGAACAAATTTTGCTCAATCAATTCAGCTGCATCATCCAACTTTTGAGAACGATTTTCTAAATCTGTAGCAGCAGATTCATAAATAGAAGCCCAGTTATCATATTCTTCTTGTGGAATTGTTCTTGTAGCAATACACAAAGTTCTTAACCCCTCAGCTGCGTAATCTTCTAAATGACGCGTTGTTGCAGAAACATATGGATTATCATCTCCTAGCCTTTCTAAAATAACAGTATCAGCACCTTTACAAAACAATTTTATTGAGCCATCAGGAAATCTCAAAATCGCAGACATTCTCTTTCTTGTAGAATTGAATTCACAAATATGTAATAATTCGTATTCAATTTCTTTTCCATGAATCTCAACTGTTATCGATTTTGGTTTACGTATTGTGAATTTATAATCCAATAAAGCACCACCATCAACTAAAGCACCTTCATCTGGAGATGCTGCTTGATATTTTATTGAACCATCAGCTTGAAATTCGGGAATGACAGTATGACACGTAGATAATAAGGTTAAAAATTCATCAATTATTTGTGCATCATCCCCTGTGGCCAAATTTTCATATAATTTATTGAAAGTATGAAATCCAATTTCAACACCATCCACCATTTTTGCAGTTTTATCCTCTGGTATTTGATCAATATAACAGTGACCTGCAATAGAACATGATTTAAATTCCATAATATTTCTTGTTAACGTACCAGTTTTATCTGTGAAGATGTATTCAATTTGACCCAATTCCTCTACCAAACTTGAAGTTCTAACAACTGTCGGGGTATCTGTTTCTTCATGATATAAATCCAAATCGGAACCAATCATATATGCTTGGTAATACTTGATAAGTTCAACCGTAACAAATAAAGATATAGGAACCAAATTTGAAAAAAGAATCCAATAAGTTAACAAATCTTTGAAAAATAAGCCTGTTTTACTTCTGTTTTCAATGTACAGGTATTTCAAATGTTTAGCATCTGTTGAAATCTTGATAACATTACCGATAGATGAGATCAAAGATAAGATAATCAACATAGCAAATAGAGCGATGATCTGTAAGTTGATAATTCTTTCAACAGCTGTTCTTTTGATAGGAGTAGCAGTAGCATTACGCATCAATTTTGTTTCATGTCCGGTGAAAATGGCAATTCCATAAATCCAACCGGTATTTCTTAAGGTCGCACCTCTCAAAATCATTTGATCTGGTGAAAGAGGATGTTCTTTATTATACAGATTCAAGTTACCTTCATAAGTGTATAATGACGAATTTGGTTGTTCGGATAGGATTTTACCTCTCATTGCAATAAGATCAGTAGGAGAAACCAAATGACATGTTTCTGGTATTGCTTGTTTAATTTTCAAATTTGTTTCACCATCCAAATTAGCAGTCTCAATATAACACAACCCCTCAGGTTCTGATGATGTTAATAATACAAGATCAGCAGGAATTGCTTCTTCGGACTTAACACTGACAATATCACCAACAGAAACATCAATCCAACGCTTAGTTATGAATTCACCGTGATCTGGTGATAGCACATCAACCTTGGAGTGATTCAATTCCTTATCTGAATTTGCCCTTTTGATATCTTCCATTACTTCCTTTAAGGCTGAAACCAATAATACCACAAATAAAGTACCTATTGTAGTATATCTATTTGTAGGTGAAACATTAGGGACTTGTTGAATGATTGATGTAAATAAGAAGAATAAATTAGCGTATTTCGAGAATTCTTGGAATAAAAACTTTGGTAAAAAAGTTGCAAAGTTATATTTGGTTGTTGAGATGTGATTGTCACCATATTTAAATGCATTATTTGATATTTTATCATTCAAATGAATGATTCTTGGTCCTTTGTTTAAATCCAACGTTCTTTTTCTTCCACGAACTCTATCCCAAATACGATTGATATCAAATCTGTTCCTTTCGTCTTCGTTCAAATCATGCTCATGGGGAGCAGGAGCTCTTGAATCGATTCTTGTTGAGGTATCAGGATCTCTAAATGGATCATCAGTATCACGACTTGCTGGATAGTCATTTAGTGGAATTCCCATATCCTGATAAGCACTCGAAAATCCCAACCGCTGTTTTAAGTTTGTGTATAATCCACCAGTATTTCCAGTTCCTGGTTGATGTAATAAGTCATCATCACGATCTATTTCTATATCATTTTCGATATATTTATCATTGAAGGGATCATCTAGGTTGACAGATTGCTGAGGTATTATACCATTTTTCAAATTGTGGAATTGACTGGTACCAATGTCATCCCCTAGAAGATCGTTGTCTAGCAGTTCATTATTATTATCATTGTTTCTTAGATCTTGCTGCGAACTTGACAGTAAGTCGATATCAAATAATGTATTTGAGTTCTGATTTTTGGAATTGGTCCTATTATCATCACCAAAGGGGTCATCTGGGTGACTATAAGACATTTGCAATGATAGCAGTAGTGAGTTGAAATAACTTGAACTGAATTGGAACACTGCCTATAAAAATCAGTTTTGTTTTTGTTTGTTTTTATTTGATTTTATTACAAGAAAAAAAAAACGGTGCTGTTTACAAAAAAATGCGGCCGCTACCAATTTTGGAGCTATAAATTAATTGATTCTATGCAAATTCCGTTTATTTTTGTATAAATAAATCTCTCTAATTGGTAGCCACTGTGGTTTGTGCTGGCTCCTCTTCGTACTCCACTTCGACTCTAGCACGTCTCTTCTTGGCTCTCTCTTCTTTAGCCTGTCTTTTACGCTTCTTAGCAGCAGCTTCCTCATCGCTAGAATCATCACTTGAATCTGTATCTTCATTCTGGTCTCCTTCATCAAAAGAATCGCTGTCACTACCTTCTAACCATCTTTCCAGATCTTCAACATCGACCAATTCCTCGTCTCCATCGTCTTCAACGTATTCAATCTCGCCAACATCACTATCGTCTTCATCCATTTCACTATCATAATCTTCTTCTTCTTCCTGTTCATTCTCTTCTTCATCTTCAACGTGTCCCAAGACTTTCTTCCATATCTTTTCATCAACATTTAATGGCTTATCTCCATATGCCCCACTCTTTAATCTTTCCAATAGTTCTTTTTCAATAGC
The DNA here is from genome assembly GCA_024271855.1 of Wickerhamomyces bisporus. NCBI lineage: Eukaryota > Fungi > Ascomycota > Saccharomycetes > Phaffomycetales > Wickerhamomycetaceae > Wickerhamomyces > Wickerhamomyces bisporus. Next base: position 207,237 of record JANBXE010000012.1, read on the forward strand.
TTTTTCAATTTTGGCAGCTGCCAATGCTTTTCTTTCTCGGTTTTCCTCTCTTCTTTTAACTTTATGTTTAACTCCAACGTAATGTCTCTCCTCTTCTCTCAATGCTAAACGACGTTCAGTAATAGCAACTTGTGTCAATCTAGTCAATCTTTGTTTACATTTGTGAATCAAAAACTTGTTCCAATATATCAGATGGTTATCGATCTGTTCTAATGCTTTTGTGTAGTTTTTAGATAACTTAATTCTTTCCCAAAGTTTTGATGGGGTATGTGCTCTTTCTGCAGTTTTCATATATAGGTATAGTTTCCCATCAACGTTCTTGACAGTGGCATATTTTGCATTTGCCAAAGGACATGATTGCCTGGAGCATAAACCACTAACATTGAATTCATTTCTGCAAAAATTTTGGTCTTTAGTGGTCTTCAATTTAAAAGCACAGAAATGTTGGTTAATAACTTGCCAAATGATCTAAAAAATGCTTGTTAGTATATTTAGATACGTGTGGATAAGAGAATGAGGGAGTAGGAAAGGACATACCTCGTCAGACATTATGATGTATATGTGATATGTGATATGACAATTGGCAACTCAAGACTAAGTCAAACTAAATGAATCGTTTAATAAAAGAAGAAAGATTCCATATATTAATTTCTTTTAGCTGTTTAAAAAAAAAATTTTTTTTTATTTTCATTTTGGTTTGCCCACTCTTAAAGAACTCATCGGCTGTGTTACCCGGAGAGGGTGTATTTCAATATCACCCAATAGAAACATGGTAAATGACAATCACTCTCTGCTGAGATATCCAATTGTTGTGTTTGTACCCAGTTGCAACACTAACGTTTGTACCTCACTCATCACTTCATACAAGTATCAACCACTTAGTCTAAAAGCTGAGTGCTGCGTTGATACTCACGATAGAAACAGTTACCCGTTGTTGTTACGTAATTTTGAATACATCGTGTGAATTTCTTTATTATAACAATAAATTGAACAATAGATTAAGCAATATACAGAGGCATTTGGTTTATTTGTTAGAGTTTTCTTGCTTTCCTTTAATTATCACACCATACAATGTCTTTTCCAATACTAGCATTCCAAATCTTCAATCTGAACGACTCCGACGTCAAGCTATTCCCAACCTTGGAAGAAACCCAACTTTACGTTTCTTCTTTCAACATCCTAGAAAAATATCCTAATTTAGAGGATTCTGATGAAGGCAGTTCACAGAGAAATGATAAGATTTTGTTTGAGTCATCAATCAACCCTGACAATGTCTTGAAAAACTTCCCATTCACAGGGTTGTTCAAAAGTGAACTAACTTTACTAAGAGCAAAAAATACTAAATTATCAAATTATATTGCGTTGCACAACTTTGAATATAACTATATTCTAATCTTATATCCCGACTCTAAACAAACAGAATCTGATATTTTAGGCTATTTTAACAAGTTGGGTTTTGAATCTGAAAATATCAGCACTTTTGATGAATACATCCAAAAACAATGGGATGAATTGGACGCTAAACTCTTTAAAGAATCTTTAGGTAAACTAAGACTACAAAAGAAAGTTAATCCAAAGCCAAAAACAACAGAGCCACAATTTTTAAATGAACATATAAAGATTTTAAATGAAAACCCAAAATATGAAGAAACATACATCAAACTGATTCACGAATTTGATGATGAATTTCTTCACTCAGAGCCGAATAGATTTGATTTTGATTCCACCATCACACAAAATGAAATTTGAATGCTTAATAATTTATATAGCTAATTAATGGCTTCCAATGATACAAGCTTAAAACTTCACCCACCAACCACTGTATAAACCCACGGCTAAGATCATGAGACATCATAAGTTGCAGTAAGGCTAAAATCCACGTCACTATCAATGCCAGTCGAAATGCCCAATCCATAATGGGAGTCTAAACTTGTGATTTCTGAGAGGATCTCGTGTGAAATACTATCATTCCCAATAGAACTAACTTGTTTCTAATGTGCCACAATTAATCTATTACCAGCATCTACATTACTCATCTCCCAACCATCATGACCATTAGCACCAACGATGTCAAAATTGAAGCCATTGTACTCTTCTGCACGTATAGAAATCTGAATTGGATCATCAATGGTTCCTATAGCGCCAGTGAACCCATCAGGAATGAAAGTGACATTGGATATAAGATATTCGTTCTTGAAGTAGGAATTCGACAAAACAGTAACAACTAAAATGACTTGAAGAGATGGAAGAAGGTATAATTTGATAGTAAGCATGTTGTATATTTAACAAGTTATAGATTAATTGGAAAAAAAATACAGAATTTCGAAAGATTCTGTTATTCCATTTATATAACGATTGCAGATAATAAAACATGGATTTAACATATTCGATATTAATTTATATTTCTAATTGTAACATTCGATTTTCAATATACTTTGTTACAATTATTACTAAAGATAGGTATATATATGTCAAAATGTTATTTTTGACATGTTCAGTGATATGTGAAAGCTTATAAATCTGAGAGTCTCGTAAATATTTATCTAGTAGCAGATTTCTGTAATCTTTGGCTGCAACATTGCGTCACGTTTTCAGTATAGCATTAAGAAGCACAAATTGTATAATTCTCTCAGTAAAACGAAAGACTGCTCCATTTATGATCTACGATACTAAATAATTCATCGGAATATTTATTAGAATCTTGGACATAAGCCATTTTTCTAAATCCAGTCTAAATTCGCAGCCTTCACGGTTCAGCTCCTGTATTAACGGCAGACCTTACTGCTATATCGTTGAATCCTTTGAATAGTCGAACATTTGCCTAAAAAGTAAACCATTAGTTATACCGGAAACCCAGATTTCAGGTGTGTACAATTTTAGCAGTAAATCAACGAAAAGCAAAATGTTTCAGACATACAATATTATTTATTACACAAAACATAAAGTGTTACACATAAAATCACAACACCGTCATCCCTAAATCGATCACAAAACCTTATCCTAGCTGATAGACTCAATACAAATGTTCATTTCTTCTTCCGTCAAGGACTTAATGTAAAGACATTTGCTTAAAACTTCATCCTCCACTTTCAATCTGTATAATGTGGACCATTGGATGCATTGAATTAAAGATCTGACAATCTTCGAATCTTGTTTGAACTTACCGAAATTGATCTTGTTACCATCGGAGCTTTTTTTTTCTTTATTGAACACCAGATCTGACAAATATAGTCCTAAAAATGGAACACATCCTAACGAAGGTTTAATTTTATTTAATTCATTTCTCAAAACAATAAAATTTTTCAATGGTGATGAAATGTTTTCCAGATTCTTGTACATCAGGATATCACCAGGTTCGACTATTCTCCATGTATCTTTCAATTTAATGATCTTGTCAGATCCCAACGCTAATAATATTTGCATCACTGTTGAATAATTTTGTAAAATCTTACAGTTTTGTGCAATATGAATAAATCTTTGAATAGTTAGTTTTCTTAGTGTTATGTCTTTTGTTAATAAAATCTCTGAAATAATCCAATTAACTGTCAGATTGAACCTTGAAACACATAGATCAACACCACGAATGTCTTGATTTTGAATCAATAATTCTAACCAACTGTTTATCGGTACTAATTTATCAGAATCCCATCTCAACTCAACCAATTCTTTCCAATCAATCTCTAATAATGCATCTTTTTCGATCAGTGTAAATTGTTCTGCAATGGTTCTTGAATTGTGATTCAAAATAAATGAAATATGTTGTTCACTATTTGAAACTTGCAAGATATCATTTGTAATCTTCCGACTTAATAACAATTCTAACATTATTCTTGAACTTGATTCCTTATATGAAACCTCTTTTTGTTGAACTGGTGTTAACGAAAATAGTTTGGTTTTTCTTCTTTGGTCAATGAAAACAGAGTTTCTCTTGGGAGTTGAATGAATACCTAGTGATTCAACCTGTTTTGATAGCTCTTTTGAATCGACCGAGCTAACAACTGAAGGAGCACCAGGAATCTTGATTTCCTTTTTGTAAGAGCCCTCCAATTTCAACAAAGCAGCAGATATTGGATCATCTTGATACGAATCGTCTGTGATAGCAGCTAGTTCAGCCATGACCTCACTGTCAACACCGGGATATGGAACATTATAATCTTTAGAAGAAATAGATTCTAATAAACTATCATCGCTTGCCGCACTATGCTCTGGTGAACATGGTTGATTTTCATGACCAATGGTAACATTAACAAGGTTTTTCTGTCTAACACCACTAAAAATTGAATTAACCGAATGTTCTGATGGTTGTGATCTTTTATGTTCGTTGATTGATCTTTTGGATAAATATGAGTCACGATCAACACTAATTGAACTTTTATAAGAGATTGAATCGTTTGATATTCTAGTAAAAGACGGAATTCTATTCAAATCAAGCTTGGAGTTCTTATCCATGTTGAAAGTTTCATTAATTGGTTTAATTGGAGATATTTGTGGTGTTGATGAAATCAGACCATCATTTGAGGATGAAGATGGAGGAGTATTTGGCTCATTGATGAAATCACTTTGGATCGGACCAGTTTCATTACTGGCAGATTCCATTTCTTCAACATCAACCTCCTCATAGGTTGAGACAAAAGATTCAATTTCATCATAATCTGAATCTTCCAATGAGCTTTCAGCTGAATATCTATTTGGTGATAAGCTTGATCTGGTTGTAACACTATTCTGAGCTCCATCGCCAGTGAAAGCTTTAACGGATTTTTCATCTCCCATAGCGGTACTATTCTTTTCTAAAGCTACTGGTAGTTCATCAGTATCATCAGTTTCTTCATCTTCGTCTTTAAGCACATTTGCAATGGAATTTTCTTCGTTCGTCTTGGCATGTTCTATCAGAACGGTACCATCTAGCTCAGGTGTGGTGTTGTTTGTAGCATCCGTCTCATTATTTGATTCAACGTCAGCAAGATTCGGGGTACTTTCGGAAATAATAGATTCTGAAATACTAATCAAACTATTTCTGATCACAGTATGAAGGGGCGGTTCAGGTTTGATGTTTTCAGATGTTAACGGCTGTTCTTTTACTTGTACCACTTCTTCATGTTCCTCGCTATGCTTCTCGTTACTTTCCTCATCATGCTTTTCATCTTCAAAATTAAACTCTTTTAAATTATCAATTTTCCCTTTCTTCTTTAATATTCCTTCTTCTTCAGATGCCTCCGTGATATTCGGTTTTGAGAATACCGAATCATATGAGACATAAGATCTTCTATCGCCTTCAACAAGTTGTTGTAATGAAATAACGCTTCTTGAAATCACTGATATTGTTTCACAAATATTCATATTATCAATATTCGATGTACCTTTGATGGTTGAATCCTTCTCATCTATTGTGAAGCTAAAAGAATCATTAACAGCATTTATCCCCAGTTTGGTCCCATGCTTATTCAAAAGCTCATTATGAAATCTTACCAGATACTCTAATTCATCAATGGTTCTAGCACTCAATAGATCAAACTTACCTTCGGCTAAAGCTTCTAACCTAGCATTATCAACTTTGGCAACAGATACCACACTTTTCATAAACGTTTGAGCTCTTTCGTTCTGTTTTGGTTTTGTATCGTTATGCAAGTGGAAAGTTTTCAACCAACTTTCAACTAGAGGTTTTAGGCCAGTATGTTGAGGCTTTGTTGTGGTTGGAGCCAATTGAATGACAAAATCCATTTTCTTAACAGGAGTGGGTGGCAGCAGCTTAGATAAATTAGGTGTTTTGATAAACTCAGTGCTATCCCTGATCGTGCTTCTTGTGGTTGCAAATGAGGAAGATGATAATGATGTATATAATTTTGGTCTCACCCTTGGTGTTGAAGAAGTTGGGGAAGCTAGAGGATCATTAGATGAGAAATTCATTCGACTGAATCTATGATTGGAATTCTTTAGATTTAAAACTATTTTAGGATCTCTCTTTTGTTGAATGGGTATTGGTAGCTTATGAACCGTATTCTTATCAAATGTTGATAACATTATTGAATTCCGCGTAATAGGATCACTTTGTTGGTTAAGAGCAAATTGCGATAGCCTCTTATGTTTATTACCTTGAGGACCAATTTTAATCTCAAAATTGTAGAAATCATCAGAATTTATCTTTTCGTCCCATGATTTGTTGCAGCAATATGTCCAACTTTGTTTTAAGTTCCCTATTATTCTCTGGACAAAAAGCTCATGATGCTTGATCGAGTTTATTCTTTGAATGAATAAAGTTCTCAGTTCGTTTGAAGAGATGAAATCTTCAGTAAAATAGTTAAGTAGCCAATGCCTTATCATTACAAAGGCCCTCACCAGAGTTAGTTTTCCCAGGTTTTGTTTCAGTTCATGCAGAGAATCATTGATATTATCAAGACACCATTGAATTCTCAGAAGTAGTAGCTGTAGAAGACTTTTTTGTGAAATAAAAGATCTGTATGTCAAAAAGAAGTCTGCAATAAGTTGGTAGTTTATCTCAGTTGGAGAGGTCAATAGTGATATTAGAGAAACCACATCATAGTAATTCTCTGCCTTTTCAGTAGAAGGATGATTGAAGACCAGTGGGCTAATTTCTTCAATCTTATAGTCAATTATATCAGTCATTTGAGCCTAGTAGTAGATGTTGTTATAGGAATGGTGACGTAGAAAGCAGAAGAAGATTGAATATTAGGTATTCTGTAAAGCTGATGGCAATAAAATGAAGGGATTTTTGTCTAATGATGAAAGAATGAGTGTGAGTGAACTGTCTTTTGAAGTGATAGTTGTTATGGTAATTGGAATGTTTAATCTCAATCAAATCTCTTGGTGATGGAATGCGAAATGTTATTGTTTATACAGCAACACTCTTTGTTATAAACGAAAGCAACAGGAATTAAACGCAGCAAAAAAAAAGAATCACCACAAAACGACAAGGTTTCGAAGAGTTCCAGAATACACTAATTCGAAAAGTAATCAACAAGTTGATGTAAAATTTCTTTGATTTGTTTTCATTTCAGAAAGAATTTACAACTTCTTACCGCGAAAACGCGTATAAAAAGCGAAAAATTAATCAATGTGCCTTAATTATGTGGAAAACAAAACGCGTCACTGAACCCATGAGTTAGGTCAAAAGACTAGTTGGTGCAATATGCCAGCAGTATCTCGTAGTAAACGGAGTATCTGGGACTTACTGCTACTGTTACAAATTGAGAGATCAACAGAAATACTTAAATCAATTAAAATAGATTGTGTCACATCATGTGACTTTTTTTCCTCTTCACTTTTTAGCTTCTCGAACATTACATCAACAAGCGCAAGTGGTTTAGCGGTAAAATTCAAAGTTGCCATCTTTGAGCCCCCGGTTCGACTCCGGGCTTGCGCATTTTTTTGTTTTTATTTTTAATTTTTTTGGGCTTGTCGTTTATTTTTCAATTTTCTCAATCTAAAGGATCTCTACAAATTAAATCAAGTATTTACACGTATTCTCTTTTGCATTTGGCCGTTCCAATATATTGAACAATGTCTACCCAATCTGGTATCCCACCATCCTCATCACTACTCAATTCTTTTAAGGAGTTTGTCGAAAATAATGACACCATTCTTATTGCTCATATCGTTGATGAGACTGTCGAATTATTTGATATCCTCAACGAACCCTCAATTTCATCAAGTTTTGATGCTTTAACTTCAAAACTGACAGACTCTGAGCCAAAATATATTTTAGTCAAACATGATTCCAACTCTGACTCTTCCCTATTCACATTTATTTCATTTGTGCCCGATTATGCTGCTGTCAAGGATAAAATGTTGTATGCTTCATCAAAGAATAATCTAATAAGACAGCTTGGTTCTGAATTCTTCAGTCATACTTTATTCTGGAACGGTCTTGATGAGGTTTCTTTTGATAATTGGTCTTCAACAGTCTACAATAACGATACGAAAGGTTCACTTTCAACTAAAGAACAAGAATTACAGAAAATTAAAGATTTAGAATTTGACACTTTATTACAATCGACCTCAACAAAGCAAAAACTAGTCAGTCATTCAAACGACTTCAACTTCAAATTTCACGAAAATACAGACTTTGAAGTTGAGGAGAACGTTTTATATTCTTATAACTTAGATATTTCTGACGAAATTATTTTCTTATCAAATACAACTAATGTTTCCACTCCTCAGGATATCATTTCTTCAATCTCATCTGATTATCCACAATACAATCTTGTCAAAATCAACGACAAAACCATATTCGTCTATTCTTGTCCTTCTGGTTCGAAAGTTAAGGAACGTATGATTTACGCATCAAATAAACAAGGTGTTATAAATCACTTGAGAAAATCAATCACAATTGACAAATCGTTAGAAGTTGGTGATTCTGATGAATTAGAGCTATCTGATTTTGCAAAAGAAACATCTGAAGCCTCATCAAAATTAGACAGCAACCTTAAATTTAGCAGACCATCGAGACCTGGTCGTAGAAGATAGAGCTTACTACAATGGTTTTTAATTGACAATAAACTTTCATAAAATACTTCAAATATATATCAAATCATAACTCCATTATTTCCTGTGTAACGTGGTGTTCAGCAATAGCTTCAAAGTTGGGGTTTGTGTTTTTAACATCTAGACAATGGTTGTATAAAATATGACTCACCTTCTTATTGATATCAGTATATTGATCAAAATTTATAACCCCATTCTTATACAGTGGTCTTAGTTTTGTCCTTACAATTTCCTGTAAAGCTGATTTTTGTTCCAATGACAAGGTATTATTATCAATGTTCATTTTCCATAATGATTTATTATTTTTAGTATCTGAAACAATGAATTCTGTGGACGAGCTCGCAGGTGAAGACGATTCCATACTTGGTGATTGTGATGGTGATTGAGATGGTGATATTGACATTGGGGATACATCTTGTAGTATTTCTTGTTGTTGAATAGGCCTTATTCTCATAGGAGTGGAAGATATAAAACTGGTTCTTACAGGTCTATGTTCCTTAATCTGACCGACTATAGTATTAACCAAAGACTGTGAATAAGACTGTTCAGTTATTGGGAATCCAGTTGTTCTTTGAGCTGATTGTTGCCTTCCTCTTCTGGTTGGTCTCTTGAATTGCTGAGGCGTCTTATTTGTTAACAAACAAACATTCTCCGAGAATGTTGAATCAGACGTATTCGCATCTTGTTGTGCAGTTCGTGCAATTTCAAAAGTTTGCCATGCATTTTGTTCTTCAATTGTCATTGGCTTAACAGTTTCTGTCTCATTCACTACAGGAGTGGAAATAGGTATATCAAGATCTCTCAACGAATCATAAACCCTATTGGTCAAAGCACTGTTTCTCGACCTTCTAAATTGGCTAGCCCGACCATATTGACCCTGTTCAGCGTCACACATAGGACAGACCCAATGTGCCCACCCATCTAATCCCAAACAGTTTAGATGAAACGTTGATGAGCAAGAATTACAAGCGGTCATATTCCCACCAGTAGAGTCACATAATATGCACAAGTTTGAACGATGGACCAAAAAATTTACTTCTCTTGTAACTCTGTCATCTGAGAAATCAGCAGCAACGGCAAAATCCTCAATATCAGATAAAGTCTCAAACAAATCTTCTCCATCACTTGATAAATCCAGCTTATCAGCGACCGAACTTGAGACAACAGTGCCTTTTTGGTTGATAGTTTCAATGATATCGTAATCATTACGACAAGTAGGACAGGTATTTGACCGTTCTTTCCACGGATCAATACATTGAGAATGGTAATAATGGCCACAGGGTTGAAGTCTTGTGATAACGGCAACCCCTTCAAAGAGATGATCCAGACAGATAGTACAAGTTTCAGAGTCCGACATGTTATGGTAGAGTAGCTACTAGCAGAACTGTCTCGTTCAATGTATAAGTCTTCCTCTAGCTTTTTCCTTGTAGCTCTCCAGGAAAACTTCTCATAAAGCGAAATGTTCTTGTTAGATTTCTTTGCAAAATGCACAGAGCTGGAAATCCTATAAAAAATATTATCACGTGATATAGTTTACTCGGAATTTGCTTTAGCCCCGGAATAGGCTTTTGATTTGACATACAAAAAACACATAGAAAATCATTATAGATTGGCTGATTTCTTTATCTTGCCTACAGAATTTCAAAAAGCAATACTTAGCACTTCTATCACGAAATGTCACGTCATCAGCTAGACCTTGTCATGTGCTTGAAGCAACCAGGTACACATATCGGTAAAGTCTGTGATAAATGCGATGGGAGGTGTCCAATATGCGATTCATTTGTTAAGCCAATGAACAAGGTGCGTATCTGTGAAGAGTGTGCTTTTGGCAAGAGTGGTGATCGATGTGTTGTATGTGGTAATAACGGTGTCTCTGATGCGTATTACTGTTATGCTTGTGTGTTGTTGGAAAAAGATAGAGATGGTTGTCCTAAAATTATTAATATTGGCTCAAGCAGGATGGATATATTTTATGAAAAGAAGAAACAAAAACAATTACCATCTTGAGATTATGACAATTGTTTGTCAGCTCTTTGATGAAACTACAAACTGAAAATTTTTTTTTGTCATAAACCATTCATTGAGGCTCCAGAGAATCAACATATTCTAAGTCATCATCTGAACTATCTTTGTCATCCTTGTCATCATCATCATTGTCTTCACTGATTGAACTTTCGGTTGATAATGGTGTAGGAAGTGGTATTCTTCTATTATTATTATCATTAGTAATAGGTGTATTACTGTTCGAAACCTCATCATTGATAAATGAATCTTCTAAAAGTGATTCACCATCATTTGTTCCTAAAGAGACTAAATCGTCATGTTTTCGTATTTCCTTACCCAATATTTTGATGTAGACTTGATTTCTCTCAATTTCGTACCATAGCCAATCGATTCTGATCATCAACGAGTTATAATAATCCAAGAGTTTATCCTTAGTCTTTGGTGAAAATGGGACAAGATTGTTTAGATGACGTTGTAGTTTAACAAGTGCATTAATTTTGTCAATTGAGATGGAAATGTTTTTTGTAAGCTTCTTGACCTTATCTTCAACTGTAGTATTCCTCAATGGAACTACTTCATGATTGTGATTTCGTGATAACTCAATATAACATGAATCCAACGACGCAATATAGTTGATGGCAATAATCCAAGATGACATTTCTGAAAACGTTTTTGTAGAATATAACTCTTTTTTGTTGGTACTGTAAACATTGAATGTGTGATGATCATCAGTACCTGACTGACATGCAAATAACCCATTGATTGACAATTTGGAACATGATCTTAAAATCTGGTCTGAGAAAATATCTAAAAACACATCTTCTTTCACATCATCGCTCCGTAAACCTTTTTCTCTTTCTGATATAGCCAAAAAATTCAGATTTTCAAATATAAAGAACCCACAGGTAGTCAATATACCGTAACATTTTTTCCAAATGACCCTATTAGAACTTCCAATTGTGAAAAACTTAGAATTCTTTACTGTTTCCTCGCGATATAATTCAGCAACCTTAATGACTTTCAAAATACAACGAGTTCCATATTCAATCTCTGATGTAGACTTGAATTGGATTTCGGTTCTACCTGTGAGCCAATTGCACTCTTTGCTGAATCTTATGTAAACACCAGTTGGTCTTTGCAATGCATCACGAACTTTCTTATAATAAGACTCTGGAAATGTATTTCTCAGCTTATTAGAAAATGGATTTCTGTCTTTAATGTCTTCACCAACTAACTTCAAAGAATCAATCTGCCCAGTGGAGATAAGGAAGTAGGGATCTGTTTGATTTGAGCCAAAAAATTGAGAAGTTGACGAAAATGATTGAGATCTATTGTTGACAGTAGTATTGTTTGAAGTAGCCTGTTGAGGCAAAGCATCAAGGGTTGTTGAGGATGTAGATGAGAAAATCCTTCTTGGTAATGAATAAATCGGTGGCTGAGTAATCATAATTGGTGCTGATGGTTTATTCTTTTGGATGAATTTGGTATATGTCACATTATCATAAAAATACTCGAGGATTTCTTTGCTCAAAAATGTGTTGTTCGTGCGTTCATCTGAACTCTCGACTTTAGTGTTTTTGACAAACTCTTCTCTCGACATTTTTTTCTTGTTATTAGCATTGAAATGATCTGTATGTAACATAACTAGTGAAAATGTTATAAAGTAGATCTGATCAGGGTTGTTCCAAAGCATTATATTACACTCATAATATCTTGAGCTAAAACTAGACAACACTCTATCAATCTGCTGAGCCTCTTTCGGTAACTCACAAACTAGTAAAAGCTTTCTTAAGGAAAGGTCCAAGGCTTCATCACTAAAATCAAACTTTGTAGATATAAAGTAATCCAAACAGGTCTTCATAAACTCTGAATCAGACTCTGATAATATGACTGTTATTTCAGACTCAAACCCATCCTCAATAAGTCTATTCACATAACTTTCGGGTGTGTCATCTTCTGTCAAATCTGGTGGGGTCAATGGTCTTGATACAGATGATGTAGTGTCTGTATCTGAATTGTTGGAATGATCTGAAGTTGAAATCATTGATTCGGAGAGTGTAGGTTTAGGTTTCAGCATGACCATGCTTCCTATTGTTTTCACCAATGAACCATTTCTCTTGTGGTATAAATCATTTTCAACAGATCCCAGTGTTCTTGAACGTTTTCTGAAAAGATCAACCTGTGGTTTAGTTGACAATAGTTCAGGTGCTTCTTTTTCTATTAATAAAGGTATAGTCTCTTGTTTTCCATCTGATAAAGATTTACTTAATTTGGGTCTGGTTGGTTTACCTTCTAGTTCAATTTCTTCAAGTTTTGAAACCGGTTCATTCACTTCTTGATCAAAAAACATTGATAATGTCTTTTTTTTAAGTCTTGAAAGTTTTGATGGTTCATTTGACGCATCTATGAAGTTTTCTGTTAAATCATCCGATGTGATACTGATTTTGGGAACAGTAGGTAGCAAGAACTGGATCGGTTTTGCAGGAGATTTGGAAGAGTAAGATGATACATCTTCAAGTGAATTTATTGACCTTGTTGGTGAGCTAAAATTAGAAACTTGATTGATTTCAGGAGGGCGGTTGATATCATCAGCGGGCTGTGAAATTTTGATGGGCGATAGTTGCAAGTTCCTGGTTTCATTAACAATATCATCAAGCGACCTTTGGTGTTTATGTCTAATTTTCTCAGCTGATTTGAAGAAACTTGCTGGCTTTCTTAACTGGTGTCTCTCTGTTGGTGGCCTTGTAAACCCTTTTTCTATATGGTTTTTAAGCCTATTGAATTTGGATTGCCGGGGCTCGATTAGTTCTTTGTTTAGATCTGTCATTAGGTGCGTCTTCTTTTCTAATATTTATGATTGATTTCTTTTTAATGGAATGATCATTTGACGTAGTTGCCGTAATTGATATGATATGATATGATGCTGAAAAGGAGTAATAATATGAAGGCTCAAATCGACTTGAGCATTGAAGAACGGAATGTACTGTGCACTAATTTAAGAAGTGATAGAGTCAAGCAGATATCCTGTGTAATATATGTGGCAATCTCCGGCTTCTATTCTCACCAAATTGCTTCCATGGAGAGCAATAATTGAGAGTAATTTGTGTCAACAGCTAAACTTACCTCTCGGAAATTCTCCAAAATGCCTAAAATTCGCGAAGTTGTTCTTTTTGGTGATCAAAAGTTCTTGACTTTGCGTCCAGATAAAAACTCTCTGTTATATAAACAAGAGATCTTTTAATCATGAGATGATAATTATGTTTATATAAACTCAAACTATCATTTTTAATGCTTCTCTGATCCTTCCTATTTTAGATGATAAGTTTTTTCAAGCGTTAATCACAACTCAAAAAGAAAAGAATGTGTCATTTTGAAATCATCTTTACTCTACTCTCTGGTATCACTACGGTTGTGATCTGTGGATTACCAAATGTTATTCATCAATCCTCTTCGACCGAAATAATTACTGGAGTCGCTCCTATATCTACTGCTGATCTGGCAGAGATATTACCGGACTATCAGATTATCAGCGATGACCAGCAGGGCACAGTTAAAAAAACAAATATCAGCCACGAAATACAACAAGTAGTTGAACCTGAAACCATTAATTTGATAACAGGACGAACACTCAAGCGAGATGTCAGGACGCTCAAAAACTGCTTTACTAATTTAACGCCATTGCTCATTATAGACGGTGAACAACTGGCTAACGATCTTGTTGAATGCTTCACTGTGAAAAACTGCGGTTGTGGAGATGATCGCAAAACGAAAGGATACTGCGCTTGAATAACGAATAACCTCACCTTTTAAAGTTATAAAAACCTATGGCAATTGATAATCATAATCCGGTTTTTTTTTTTTTTTTTATCTGGCTATTGAATTGTTCCGTAGTTGGTGTCAAATGGAATATATATATATATGGATTCGATAATGGAACAAAAACTACAAACTTCATTTCAGTGCTATAACAACTTTATATATAATGACTCTTATGATGCAAAAAAACTAAAAGAAAATCAAACAATAAACCAAAACGATGCGCTATGAAGAAACCAAATGACAAACAAAAAAACAAGCAAGCACACATGAAAATGAGGAACCAAACCTTTTACAGTAATTATGACAACAAAACAATAACAGAACTAAATGAGAGTATGCAAAAAAGATATTTTGAAAAATGAATAAATTAAGACCAAAAACGTTACTCATTATTGCTTCAATTTTTCTATAATGATCTAACCAACTTATAACGAAACATATTGGGTTTCTTGAATGACTTGTGTGGCAGTAGTTGTGACTGTTTGAATAACATCAACGGTGTGGTATCTTGTGACATAGATTTCAATAGGACCTGCAGCCGAAGCAATAGTGGCAAAAGAAGCAATAATGGATAGGACTGATGATAATTGCATTATGAGAAAAATTGATGGAATAGATTGTTAATGATAGTGATGAAATGAAGTCAATTGAAAAACTGACCATTTGGAAGGATTTTTAGTGCTTTAAATATACATTTTTTCCAGCACTTCAATTTTCAGCCAGAAATTCATAAAATAGAAATACCACATTAAAGATTGTGTAAAAGCTTTTTTTATCTTAGAATTGACCTATTTCGAACACTATAGAGTGTTTTCTTATTGTGCATTGTACCGCGGTGCATATTAACAGTTTTAAGCGAAATTGCAGCTTTATGCATATTGTTCTTTTTCTTAAATGAACTTCTTCAGTGAGAAATCAAAACTTAGCATAAGTCAAATATACAACGATCTCAGTACTTTTATGTGCACATTTCCTTGTCTCGAGTCCTGCCTATCGTAATTAGCTTCTCATCTATTGACTTTCTCATTTATTCCTTGATTGATGTCTCTCGAGAAGTTAGGTCCAACTAAATTTTATAACTATCAATAGTTTCAACTTGAGCAACAGTAAGCACAGATGTTCTAGCTAATTAACAAAAACCTTAGCGAATTTCAAGGGTTCATCGCCCAATGTGCATACACTAACCTTCTAGAAGTTAGAAGGTCCGTATTAGTCGCAGTTGAATCTGAGAAAACACATCATGACGCATATCTTAACATCCTACTTATTTCGCTTAGAATTATGGAGAAAGTTTTGATGCCCGTGAAGAAGCCGGAGGGGACGAATAACAGCAGAGTGTAGGAACCACCGGTCACTTGGTCAGCATTATGATTACATTGGTATGTAATAGAGTTTGAAACAGAAGTGTCAATTTTGGTGAGATTTCGGGGAGCTTTTGGATTCAATATCTGAATTGCCAGACAATCACTAGTTAACTTCAAAGCAGTATCCAATTTTGAGCAGTTGCGCCTCGCTACCCAGTAAATATCTCTTTATTAAGATTCTTTTTAGCCCAAGCGAAAACTTGCCCGCCTCTAGAAACGTATGCGTCAATCTGTGACCATTTTACCACTCAAAGCCTTCCATACGCTCTTCCATACAGATACTGTTTATTGTCTACTATTCACTCTGTTGTTGGACTCTACTTTAACGTTATTCTAGTGGGACATCAATCAATAATTGACTAACCCATTCGCTTTCTGGGTGAGTGATAGATTAGGAGGATTTGTAAACAACAATGACTTATATTTGTCCGGTGACTATTATCCAAGTCTAAGCATTAGGCAAACTCTTCAGCTGGGCTAAAATTATAGACATGTCGCCAAACAACTGGAAGTGCTATTCATTTTTCACTACATAGCACAAATCACAATCAACGTATGGTTTTGAGACATAATCATAAATCAGCACCGAAATCTAAGCAACCATCCAATGCCTGCATTAAGTTTCGAGTAAACGGTATCATTGAGGTTCACAACTTGCCCCTTTCGGAGATATTTTCATTGAGATCTTGTAAATACGCAATCAGCTCTACACACGGTTTGTCAAACTTAAAGTTCGTGTTATCAAGCAACAAAGATCTGGGTTGATAGTAACAAAAACAATACTTACTCAAACTGGTAGATCTCCTCCCAGTATCCTTGCTGTGCCCATAACAATCAATACTTTCTTTCTAACGATAATAAAGTTCTAAATACACTCAAATCTCTTAAGGTTAAAAACAAGCGCGAATTACAGATGCATCAATCAGAACAGAGATCTAATGTTCTTTCCGTTTCAGGTAATTGAATTTTTCAACGTTCTCTGTGCATTAAGGGTGATCGAACTAAACAGAAAAAAAAAAAAAAAAAAGATCTGCAATTCGCGGCCGTTTAAAAACTCATTTGGAACAATGCCCTGAAATGCCGACTCGAGCAAGTGTTAGTCAAAAGTAACTTCCAAGTTCTAAACTCCAGCAGAATACACGAAAAGTTTTTTGTAAGTATCTACCTTTTAAATGATGAAAATTGATCTTTTTCATTTACTATGAACTTTTTTTTTATGAGGTACCAGCTTTAATCAAGTTAAAATGCAATAATTATCACACACCTTCCTTTTTCCTCAAAACTTCAATTCACTAAATCAAAGATAAAAATGAATTTCAGTCGACCAACAAAAGAATTGTGAAGCATTAAGCATCATTTCTTATTTGGAATATGCATACAATACAGAGGCCAACTGTTACAGAATCATCCCTAAGAAAAGTTGTGTTTCGTGCTCTTTTAACCTTCTGCGCAAACAAGCATACGCGATCCATATATTTTGTACCTTCGATGAAAACGTTTATGCATTATAAATGTGGAAAAAAAGAAAAGAAAAATTAATTTCCTTGGACAATAATGAACGCAAAACCTCGCTCCAATGGTTATGCCTTCGAAGCTATAAAAGAACTGTTTAAAAGTTTTTAAACAGTACTGAGAGACCAAGGTGAATTTAATTCTATTATGGTTACATGATTATTAGGTAACCATCCCATCATAAAACATTGAACTCGGTGGCATTTATATTCACCTTTTAGGCTTTAAAATAAATTATGGACTAATTTGGAATAATTTGACAAAAGTAGTAGAAATCAAAGGTGGAGACCTAAAGACACGTTTTCATAATTTGCAGCAGAGACGTTTTTCGTTTCAGTTGCTTTCGATTGGGATTTTGTTCTTTTTAATATTGTAAACTGTGAGCATCTGAATTATTCAGTAAATTACTTTAATGAAGTCTTTTAGGTAAATATTATGCAACTATAATATTAAGTAAATGGTTTTTGTTATGACACGAAAAGTTCCAGATTGCTAAAGCATTTAGCTTCTGAGATACAATAAAGTGAAATATATAAAAATAAAGATTCATAGATGTCTCATTTCACAATTTCAATTATAAATTAACTAAAAATATACAAGCTTTGTAATAAAAAAAAAATCAGTAGGTTTTCGATATTTTGAATACATAGATATATAGTCGAGAGTCATAAAACAAACTACAAGTGGAATTAGGCTTTGAAATTCAACGACAACTTGTTTTTTTTTTTCAAGATTAACAATTAGTGAATAAGATAAAAGCTTTCGGGTCGGAGTTCTCATTCACCTTCCGGGAAACAACAAGCTAAAAAAATCAAGGGCCAATAAGTAAAAAAAAAAAAAAGAATCAGACCCTCTTTCTCATTAATAAAAGAATTCAATGAAATGATGAAGTTTGATCTTTTCATTTTTTAATTTTTGAGTTCTGATACTTTATAGGATGTTGGTTATATCGGAACTATTGATACGATAGATGACTTACAGCTGGGTCACATTAGATTATGTTGTTTTGTGTCACTATTTTACTTGGTTTTGTGTCAAATTAATTTGAAATCGTGTCTTGAAATTTGGAACTGTTTTGGAGTTCATCATGCATTATGCATTATAGAGAGATTACCACCGGCCGTCCTTTAAAAAAAAATGTTGATTTCAGAGATAATCAAAGGGACTTTAATCTGGTCAATAATCTCATCAAGTTCTTTTTTTACTGATGCTTTAAAAAGGGAAACAAAAAGAACATTTAGAACTTATCCCAAATTTCAAGGTATTCAAGACAAGATAGAAAAGATTATCAAAAACAATGACATTTTAACCAATTATCTTTATCATTTCAAGCCTGTTGGAGCTTTAGTTGTTAACTATCAATACAAAGGTGATATTCCTGTTGTATTTGGGAATTATCTATCCCCATTGAAAACAATTGATGAACCGAAGATTACATTTGAGTCGTTTTTCCCATATGATTCTTTATTTGGGAAAGATTTGTATACTATAATTTTAACAGATTTAGATCCTGACTATCAAAAATGTCATGCTATTTGGTCAGACCTAAAGATTGACAAAGAAAATATAGAGATGATTGATGTGAGCAGCAAAGGAAAAAAATTAAGTACTACTTTTAGCAATGGCAGTAACAGTACAAATGTTAAAGTATTCAAGGTTCATTTTGATTTGGAGGATGGTGAATCACTTGTTCCTTATGTTGGACCTAGACCAAAAAAAGATACTGGTATTCATAGATATGTCTTTTTGTTATTTAGACAGACATCTGGGACAGTATTTAAAAAATTAAAATCTAGAGAGAGATGGGGATCAAATGATGACAGTTACGGGGTTAATAATTGGGCAGAATCTTATGAGCTACAACCATTAGCATTTAACTTTTTTAAATCATCTAATGAAGGGTTGTTCTGACTGTTCTTGATTTTGCATAGGAGATGAGTTTATACTAGGCCAATAATTACCCTTTTAGGAACTAAAAACCGGAATTACTATCAAAATCCACTAAAATCCTGTAAAACGCTTCTAGCAACTTGCTCCACGCGTTGGGAGCTTGTAATTTGTAAGACCAGATTGACTGATCCAACTGTGAAAGGAGAATAATATCGTTCTTGGATGGTTTTATATTATAGACTATTCAGTTAGTAATGTTCCTTTAAACCTGCATCTGCGGTGACTCCATGACTTTACAAATTTAATCACAAAAAACATGTTACCGGTCCAATACACCATTTGGAGGTAAGCGGAAAGGATCAATGGAGATTGCTACACTTGATGCGAGACACTAAAGAGTTCAGATTAAGGTCACTGACATGACACCTTGAAGGTGATTCAATTCAGCCTGATCGTATTGTTTAATAATCGATATTGAGGATCCGGGTAGAAAAAAAAAAAAAAAAAAAAAAAACAAGCAAGATGAATATAATAATCTGAGCAAGTTATTTGCTCATATAATAAGTACGAGCATGAACTGGAACTAAGCATAAACAACGTATCGGTTAGAGTAGAGTAACACTGCGCTGAACTTCCTCTGTAAACGGTTCTGATCCTCAACAATTCTTGGCAACCCTTAGCAGTTTTTAGCAGTCGTTGATATGAATAATCGGAACGAGTGAAAAATGACGTACGCTATTGACTTCCTAAATTTACGGCCGAGGTGGGCTATTTTAACAGTCCAAGTCCCGTAAAATCCTTAAGCAATAACCCAAACCCGATTAACTGCGGTGTTAACAAAATGCTTGAGAACCCGCCTAGGAAAGAAAAAAAAACCGGAAATTGTTCCGATTTGGGAAGTTTTTTTTCGGAAGAGCGAGTTTTTGATCGGTGAAGATTTTTTCCATCACCGCGCTAAGAGAGGCAAACAAAAAGGCGCTAAGAAATGGAATTGATGGATGGAAATCACAAAGAAAAGATGTGCTCCGAAGGAAGATGCGGTTAGTATAAAGTGTGCGCATCTCCCTCAAGATTAAAACTCCTTCATAATGTTAATTATCATCGTTTGTAATCAACTTACAAGAACTCATTAATAATACCTGACGGTTTCTGATAGGCAAAACAAACCATTACTAAACAAACATATATTACAAATACATTATTTTCGTTATATAAACAACCGCATATTTCCATCAACCGCACATTTCAAAACAATAGCTATAACCGCAACTCAAACAACAATGTCTACTATTACTGAGACTTACATCCTTGCGTCAAAGGCCAGAGCCAAACTTTCGAGAGAAGCTTCTCGTTCAGATCATGATTTGAGGCAGTTGGTCCATCATGCTAATCTACTGGATAACCTTATGGACAAAATTCAAAATCATAAATTCGAGACCCAAAAGACTTCGGTCCATTTCAAACCAATCAAATATACCGCCTATGAGTCCAATCCACTAAGTGAAACAACTACTGTTACATACGTCGGTGACGATAGTGACAGTGACAGTGACAGTGATAGTGATGATGAAGAATCAGATGACGAAGATTATCATTATGCCACTGAAATTTCATATAGTGATGAAAGTGATGACGAGGACTACGAATTCAACTCAAGCTCAGATGGTGGTGATGATGATGATGAAGAGGAGGAGGAAGAAGAAGAACAAGTTGCTTGGGAAGTTAACTTACAAAGAGTGAAGTCTGCAAAATTCAGATCATTACCAACAATTGATGAATTATCAGAACAAGAACTAGAAGACTTGGAAAGTGGAGATGACTCAGAAGAAGAGGAAGAAGAGGAAGTTGATATTTCTGATCTAAAGAAAACACCATCATTGAACTACACCTCAAGTACGGAAGATGAAGATGAGGAAGAAGAAGAAGAAGAACATGGTTATACACATTCGAATGGTCAACTATGGGCAATCAGTACAAAAAATCAGAGTATGGACCAACTATTACTTGATGGTCTGGAAAGCGATGACATTACAAATCAATCAGGTTCAACAAACACTGTTATTTGTGCGTGAAAGTGACTGATTTATGACAATTTGATGATTATAACGAGTTAATGATTATGTTTTTGAGGTTACAGGTTTTATTTGGAGTTACGGGTTTTCATTTCGTGGTATTATATTATTTATTCAATTCTTATTCTTATACATAAGTACATATTATAGTCAATAAGCTTTATTCTTACCAATATCATTTGTAATCCATTAGGAACTAGGACAAATTTACAGCTTCAGAAGGCATTGTTTTGCATATTTTTATTGTAAGAAAAAAAAAAAAAGAACTCGTTTCTTTTTAGTTTTAGCGGGAGAAAAATGAAAGGAATATGTCCGAGGTACTTTTCAATTAAATAGACAATTCGGGTATGCTCGGTTTGGAACTCTCCTTAAAGCTTCAAATGTATGAGTCACAACTGCTGTAATTTTAACCAATCAGTAATTGTCATCTAGAACACAAATTGTGCGTAAGAGCTATTCACTATCCTGGGGATATGGAAAATTATATATTACCCGGCCTTGAAAATAAACACGTGAAAATCACATGACTTACTTTCAGCTTTCTTTTCGCGAATTGAGAGATTCGAATTGTAAACAAAATTAAACATATCGAAAAGTGGCAATTCAATCCAGTTCAAGCACGATTCTATAATACATCCAAAACGAGATGAGTGCAGTTGTCAATTCAGGGTACCAATCAGAGGCATCTACACAAACACCAATTGAACACAGATTCAATCCTTACTCTGACAGTGGAGGTACCATTTTGGGGATTGCAGGTGAAGATTTCGCTGTTCTAGCTGGTGATACAAGACATACTGTTGGTTACTCAATTAATTCTCGTTATGATCCAAAAGTGTTTGACGTTGGTGACAACATTGTGATATCAGCCAATGGATTCAGCGCAGATGGGAATGCTCTAATAACAAGATTTAAAAATCAATTGAAATGGTATCATTTTAATCACAATAAAAAAATGACTTTGAGTTCTGCTGCTAGATTTATACAACATTTATTATATGGTAAAAGAATGTTTCCATATTATGTCCATACCATAATTGCTGGCCTTGATGAGGAAGGGAAAGGATCTGTTTATTCTTTTGATCCAGTTGGTTCTTATGAGAGGGAACAATGTAGAGCTGGTGGTGCTGCAGCAAGTTTGATTATGCCATTTTTAGATAACCAAGTTAATTTCAAAAATCAATACGAACCGGATTCTGATGGTGCAGTAAAAAAACCATTAAAATATTTATCTTTGGAGGAGGTTATTCAATTGGTTAGAGATGCTTTTAGTTCTGCTACTGAAAGACATATTCATGTTGGTGATGGTCTTGAAATTTTGATCGTCACTAAAGAGGGGGTTAGAACTGAATACTTCGAATTGAAGAAAGATTAAGAGCTATCGTGTATATTATTATCATTAAACTTTTTTATGAAGCCAATTTTTGTAATTCTTGCAGTTGATAAATTAGACTTTTAGATCCATTATTAGTCTTAGCTTGATCAATGAGCTTTGTTAATTGTTTAGATGATTGATCCTTTAAAACTTCATCCTTAAAATCTAGTTTTAGTAATGTCGATATAAAGATTGGGATATCGTCATGTTGCTCTTCCACTTTATCAAGATAATCCTTTTCATCGAGTTTCTCAATATCGTTCATCAAATCATTCAACTTGTCCAATGCAAGATTGGTATTCAAGGTTTTTATATTCTCATGGCTATCTGGTGCCTTGGAGTTGTTACTGATGCTCAGTTTATCCAATAGTGATGATTTCTCTTTTAGTTCATCTTTATTATCATCACCACCAGATATATCTAATTCATTCAAACTTCCCAAAAATTGATTCAGTTTAATCAACTCATAATAGTTATTATAGATGATATTCTTAATTGATGAATTTATAAGATTTATACTGGAAGTTAATTTGTTTGTGTTTGAAACTATTGTCTTGAAATCAGAACTAACCAAGTCAATCTCTTGTATTGGACGATTCTCCAAAATCTCTCTCTCCAAGTCGTCTTCATTTGTGTCTGAATCCAGATTTCCTTGTTTTTCCAAGGATTGGGCTTCTTTCTGAAGAGTTTGTTGTTGTTGTTTTAGTTTGTAGTACTCTTTCAAGGCATTCCGTCTCTTCTCATTTAATTCGTTCTTAATTTTAACGTGTTTCTTGTAGGAAATGGGCACTGAAGAAGAAGAAGACGAGACTGAATCTCCACTGGGAGTGTTGATTATTGGGATTTTTGGCGATTGAGGTGTTGACATTGCCCAGAGTTGTGCCTGATTTGTTATTTTGTTGATGTTTTTCCAGAAAAGAGTTAAATTGAATTTGTTATAAACAAGGCTCAAAAAACACTAAACAGATTTCAAAAACACATTGCGAAATTATATTTCAAAAATATACTAAAGTGGCTTCTGTTTTTAAAAAATTAACCATCAACAGGGACTCTCAAGAACTATGTCGCTGTCTAAACAGCTTAGGAATGACGAGATTTTGCTTGATGGGGACTATGAAGCACCAATTTTCAACACTCTGAGTCAAACCAAATCACATTCTATTACCAATCGATATTCAATGCTTAGAAATGGATCACTTTCAAATGAGAATATTGGGACTGGTAGCGGTGGTAACAATGATGGCGCTGAGATAGTGCAATTAAACTCATCCAATTTGAGTTCCGCATCGTTGCCTTCGTCTTTATCACCTGTACTGGGACCAGTCAAGAAAGCCATTTCCAAGAATATGAACGGTCTGACAGATGGATCTACCGGATCTGCTATTAAATCTTTCCTCAAAAAGACGAACCCCTTTAATGATCAACAAGTCAAATCTCCAACTGATGGTCCAATAACAAAATTAGCTAGATCTCCAAGTGAAGATACCAGCTTACCCAGCCATTTTTCTTTTACCACTCACAAACTTGGTTATGAGAACGAATTGATAACTGATCCTCCAAAAGTACCAAAAGTTTTAACCACTGATGGGGTAGCTCTGTTGAGAATAACAAGAAGAAAAAGAACTCAAAGAATATTTAAAATTGATATTGAAAAAGCTTTGGTTACTTGGAATAACGGCTCAAAAGTTATGAGTCTTGATAAAATACAACAGATAAGAATAGATGACAATGCCAAAAACTACAGAGAGGAATATGGGATTTCAAAAGAATTTGATGATAGATGGGCTACCATTATCTATCATAAAATATCTTCAAATAAATTGAAAGCTTTGCATATAATAGCTCCGAATAGAGAAATATTTGAGCTGTTTATATCCTCTTTGACAAAACTGGTTTCAAGAAGAAGGGAGCTCATGAAATATTTGGCAATTCCTGGTGAGAATTTTGCAGATATTCATTGGAAAAACTATGTCTCAAAAGATAGCAAAAAAAATAAACAGTTTCTATCATTTGATGATATATTAAGGTTGACGAAAAGACTACATATAAACTGTGATGATTCAATTTTATTGAAGCTATTCCATGAATCTGATGTCGGCTCTAAGAATTCTTTGAATTTTGAAGAGTTTCAAACTTTTGTTAAAAAAATGAAAGCAAGACCTGAAATTATTGAAATATTCAAACGGATTGCGGACAACGATGAAATACTTTATAAAGATGGATTCCATAGATTTGTCAGATCCGTTCAAAAACAAGCCGATGATGAGGAAACCATTGATAAATTATTTATAAAATATTCTGATAATGGTTCGTATCTAACGCTGGACAATTTCACAAACTATTTAACCTCTTCTAATGTTCTTTCAACATCAACAATTGAGAAAGAATATGAGTTAACAAGACCACTGAATGAATATTTCATATCTTCTTCACATAATACCTATCTTATCGGTCGCCAATTCGGTGGTTCTTGTTCCATTGAAGGCTATATTAAAGCTCTTCAACGTGGTTGTCGTTCAATTGAAATTGATATTTGGGACGGTGATCAAGGACCTGTGGTTAGACACGGAAAACTAACTGGTTCAATTTCTGTTAGAGATGTTTTTGTGATTATTAGAAAATATGCATTCATCATTTCACCATATCCTTTATTTTTATCGTTTGAAATTCATTGTAAAACTGATTACCAGTATAAAGTGAAGAGTTTGATATTGGAAATTTTTGGTGAAAATCTGATAACTGAACCTTTGATGACAAATTCATTCAATTTACCAAGTCCAATGGATTTGAAACATAAGATTTTGATTAAAGTTAAAAAGTCAAATTTCAATGAGGATCCAACTTCCAATTCGAATAGCTCATTCACTACGTCAAGCTCGACAGCCTACGAAGAGATTACAAATGATGAGCAACAATCAAATGTTAAAGTCTTGAAGAAAAAAAAGAAAAGAAATCAATTAAAAATAATTCCTGAATTGAGTCAACTAGGAGTTTACGCATCTGGCTTGAAGTTTACAAATTTTTCATTGCCTGAATCTAAAACTATAAATCATGTTTTTTCCTTTAGTGAAAATACTTTTAACTCAATGATTAAGGATTCGGAAAAAGACTATCTTTTAATGAAGCATAATAGAAGGTACTTAATGAGAATTTATCCATCTGGTTATAGATTAAACTCATCAAATTTTTTACCAATTAAATTTTGGAATTATGGGGTTCAGATGGTTGCAACCAATTGGCAAACTTATGATATTGGGCAACAAATAAATGAAGCTATGTTTAATTCTGGTCAGAGATCAGGTTATGTTTTGAAACCACAACAATTAAGGGACACCCAACCAAATTTAAAATTCAAATTATTAAGATTTCAACCTCCTTCAATCATCAAATTTAAGATTGATATTATTTCCGGTCAATTGTTACCAAGACCTGATGATTTAAAAGCTGATGAGTCATTAAGTCCATATGTTATGCTTGAGTTGATTGAAGCGAAATTGGTGAATGGTGGTTTGATAGTCACTGAAATAGATACTGGGAGCAAGACAGTTTTGTCAAACAGTGCTGTTTGTACAAAACCTATACATTCAAATGGGTTCAATCCAGTTTGGAATTACAGAGTTGAAGGACAATTTGAAAGCCTTTATGGGTTGGACTTCATTAGGTTTCAAGTTAAAACCGGGGATATAGCTTTTGCTGTGAACTGTATCAAATTGAATAATTTGAATCAAGGCTATAGACATATTCCGCTTTATGATTTGCAAGGTGAAGAATATATTTTTTCAACACTTTTCATTAATGTTAATTATGAGAAGATTTCAAAACACTGAAATCCCACTACCCATTGTACATATGTGTGGATTGATGCGTTTTGTTGTCTTTTAAATGTTTTAATTTTTCCTTTATGAGAGACGTATTTTTGTATATAATGAA
Source organism: Wickerhamomyces bisporus (assembly GCA_024271855.1). NCBI lineage: Eukaryota > Fungi > Ascomycota > Saccharomycetes > Phaffomycetales > Wickerhamomycetaceae > Wickerhamomyces > Wickerhamomyces bisporus. The sequence continues at coordinate 233,702 of JANBXE010000012.1, forward strand.
CTAATGATATATGAATTCTACATCAATTCAGTAACGAAGATAATAACCCATCTACTTTACAATGCCTAAACCATATACAGTATGATAAAAACAATCAGTTAAAATGCATCAACCATTGTTTTCTCTTTTTCAACTGGACCTTCACGAGCAGTACCAGCTAATAATTCTCTTCTGATTTCAGGGCCAATATCTTTATGGCCTCTTTGACGTACGGTTTCCAATAAGAAGTCTCTTTGGTCTTCAGTAATATCGTTTTTGTATCTTTGAGCAAAAGCCAAGAAAGCTTTATGCCAAACGACAGGTAAAGGAGGAGAAGATTTTTTTTCGTTATATTCGTCGACCATCGAGTTATCATCTTTGATTATTCTGAATTTCATGAAATAAAACACTAAATTATCAACAATTTGATAAGGAAGAGCATATTTTTTTTCCAATAAGATTCTTATGAAAACAGTGGATGCTGGAGTAAATTCTAAATTCAGTAAATAGTTCAAAGCAACTGAAGAATGTAACGCTGGGATAGAAACTTTTGCAACAACAGAACCAGCAATGGTAGCCTCTCTAACAGTACAACCACCAGATTGGACCAATGGAAAAAGGAATCCCTTGAAGAAGGCACCTGGTTTATATAATGATTTTTTCAAAGCTCTGTAGATATGATAGTTCAATGAATGTGTTTCACTTGTTTCAATATCTACTCTAAATCTTTCCAATAGCACCATTTCAACAAATTTTTCAGCTTGTTTTGAAGATAAATTTGAGACAAACAATTTTGTAGCTTCATAAACGACATGTGGAGTCCATGCTTCTGGATTCGTAACGTACAAAACATCTTCCCAATTGTTCAATGAAGGAATGACTTTGAATAGCTTTGGAATTTTACCATGAGTCCATGTGGTTAAGATTTGCCCGACTTGTGTATAAGCTTTAATAACTTTTGGAGGTAGTAAAACAGCATCAACAGGTTTCTGTATACCTTGTTCTTTTTGAAGTTGCTGTTGTTCTTTTTCTTTAATTGATGCTAAAATTTTATCAGCTAGATTATAACTTCCATCACCTCCAAAGGAGTTTGAGCTTTTCGATTGTTGAAGATACTGCTCAAACAATTTAGCGTCTTCTTCATTTAAATCTTCTTCATCTATTTCATATTCTTCTTCAGAACCTTCAAAATCAGAAATATTACCATAGTTTTCTTCATCTTCATCACTTTCTTCATCATCATTTTCAACAAATCTTGCACCAAAACCAAAAGCACCTTGGTCTCTACTATCTTGCTGTTCTTCTCTTTCCAGTTCTTCTTGTTGCTCTTTAGCCAATTGTAGAATTTTTCTTGAACTTGTACTATCAATGAAACCTTCTCCGTCATCTTCTTTATCATCCTTCTTCTTACCTCTGGCTTTTGTTCTTAAATTACCGCCTTGTGTAGTAATCTCCTTATACAAAGGATCATGACGGAGTTTGTCTTTGGATTTCGCAGCCTTACCCATCTCCCAATAAATCACAAATAGTAGCAAAGATTGATAAATTGATGTTCTATACTTAATTTTTTCTCTGTTATAATTTTTTTTTTATTTCTCGGTAAGAGCAGCATGCGATGCGATGAGATAGAAGCGAAATGTCTTACTAAAATGATCGATGAGATGAAAGTTAGCTGTAATAGCTGCTAGTATAGAGCCTGGAGTCTCAACCAAATGACAAACATGTTTTATCTTACCACAATGTCTCGCTTATAGCTTTAAATACAAGATTTAAAGCTATAAGCGAGACATATCCGAGGGCTGAAGTCACGTGCAAGATACTGGAACTTACTCTATTAGGAAATAACTTGATCTCGGAAATTTTTTTTCATTATTTCATTTTGCATTTGCCTATTTGTTTACTTTTTGTTTACTTTTCATACTTTTCATTTACTTTTCATATTTATCAGCCGAACTGTTTTCTTTTCACGATGGTTAAACTAGACAGAAAACGCACTGCTGACACTGAGCATACAAGATCAGTCAAGAGAATTAAAAATACAGGAAGATCATTGAACTCTTTCAAGCATTTACCGATCATAAATGAAACACCTAAACCAAAAACAACAAAATTAGATATATTCGTGTGGGGTACTGGTTCTATGTGTGAATTGGGACTAGGACCGGCTGCTAGTACCAAAGAAGTTAAAAGACCAAGATTGAATCCTTTCTTAAAAGATCTTGGTATTGTTGATTTTGCAGCTGGTGGTATGCATACTTTAGCTCTTGATCATAAAAATCAGCTTTGGTCTTGGGGAAGTAATGATAGTTTTGTTTTAGGAAGGGACACATCAAACACCAAAGAAGTATTAAAGGATATGGATGCTGATGAAAGCGATGATGAAGATGGTGATTTGAACGAAGCTGAATCAACCCCCGCTTTGGTAGAAGGGTTACCAAAAGACTTGAAAATTGTTCAAGTAGCTGCAACTGATAATTTATCTGCTGTTTTATTTGAAACTGGTGAAGTTTGGGCTTGGGGTACGTTTAGATGTAATGAAGGTGTTTTAGGTTATAAACACAATATCAAGGTCCAAAAAACTCCAGCCAAAGTTGATGAGTTCAAAGATATTGTTCAATTAGCACCTGGAAAAGATCATATTTTAGGTTTGGATAACAAAGGTGTTGTTTATGCATGGGGTAACGGCCAACAGTTCCAATTGGGTAGAAGAATTTTGGAACGTAATAGGTTAAGAACTTTGGAACCTAGAGAATTCGGGTTGGCTGATATTACATATATTGCATCTGGTGAATTCCATTGTTTTGCAATTACAAAAGATGGGAAAGTGTTAACATGGGGGTTGAACCAATTTGGCCAGTGTGGTGTCTCTTCTGACTTGGAAGATGGTTCAATCGTCACAACCCCAACTGAAGTTGAGCTTTTAACAGATAAAAAAATTGTTCAAATTGCAGCTGGTGAACATCATACCTTAGCATTATCTGAAGATGGCTCAGTTTATACTTTTGGTAGATACGATATGTTTGAGATTGGGATTGCTAAAGATAATTTACCAGAAGAAACTTTCAAAGATATCCATGGTAAACCAAGATCGGTTCCTGTTCCAACTAAATTAACTAAAATTCCAAAAATCAGAGCTATCAGTGTTGGTTCCCATCATTCTTTAGCCATTTCTGAAGATGGTGTCACTTATTCCTGGGGATTTGGTGAAACATATGCTGTTGGTTTAGGTCCAGCAGGCGAAGATGTTGAAATTCCAACTAGAATCAAAAATACAGCAACTCAAGATCATGATATATTATTGATTGCTGCTGGTGGACAATTTTCAATTAGCGGTGGTGTTAAACTTTCTGATGAAGACTCAGAAAAGAGAGAAGATAAATTAGAAGACGAAGAAGAATAAGAGTAACTTCAAAAGAGAAAAATTGTATAAGGCATAATTTAATTAATTGTAACATTTAAGTTTTTAGAGTTTTTTTTTAATATTAATTACTCAATAGTACATATGTATATATATATATTGATCTACTACAAGTCCTTCTTGTCAATTCTAGCTTGGAACCCCTGTTCTCTCAAATATAATTTAACATCTTCAACTGAGTATTCATCTCTATGAAACATACCAGCACCCAAAGCAGCATCAGTTTTAGTCTTTGCAAAAACTTCAGCAAAATGTTCTGGTTTACCAGCCCCACTTGAGGCAATAACAGGAATAGAAACAGCAGATTTAATATGATTAATTAATTCCAAATCATAACCAGAATTCGAACCATCTTTATCAATACAGTTTAATAAAATTTCACCTGCACCTAGTGCTTCACAAGCTTGAACCAATTCATAAGCACCCAAATCAGTAGTTTCACGACCTCCCATAATTGTGGTTGCATACCAAACATATTGTTCACCATTTGGACCTGGGAATCCAGTCTTAATGGTTTTATTCTTGGTATCTTCAGGTTTAGAAACATAAACCCTTTTAGGATCAACTGAAATGACAACAGCTTGAGCACCATAAGCCCCGGAAATAGTTTCAATTGGAGAAGTTCCATCACCTTTTTTATTATTTTCATAATATTTTTTAGCAGCAACAACTGAATCTGTACCAATACTAACCTTATCAGCACCTGATCTGAAATATAAGCCTGCAACATGCAACGCTGAAACTTTGGTTCCATCTGGATCAACGACATCTTTGATACCACCACCCACTGTTAATGGAACGAAAATAGTCTTTGCAGCTCTTTTCAAAATTTCCAGCATTGGAGCATCTGCAATTGGAGAATTTCTAAATGATGTGATGTTCAAAAAAGTAACTTCATCTGCTCCTTGATCATAATATTTTTGAGCTAATTCAACCGGTTTCCCTAAATTTTTAACATCTCCACCATTAGCGTCTTTTTCACGAACGTCATATTGGTCACCTTTAGTGACAACCAGGTCTCCTTTATCATTTGTTCTGACATCGAGACAAGCAATGACTCTTCTAGTCAAACCATTATTGGAACCATCGTTTGGTGATATTATTTCTGGGATTGGTGAGTGTGTTTTTTGTTCTAAAAATGCTTTAATAACTTTCAAACCAGAAGTTCCCGATTTTTCTGGATGAAATTGGGTTGCAAATATATTGTCTTTGGAAACAGCAGCAATGAATTTCTCATCACCATAAGTTGTGGTTGAATATTCCCAACCGTTTGACTTTAAATAAGTTTCCTTTTCATCATTTAAGATAGCGGCATAGGAATGAACAAAATAATAACGATTGTTTGGATCAATACCGTATATTATTTGATCTTTCGAGACTGCAGAAGCTGAATTCCAACCTATTTGGGGAACACTTTTGGTTTCGGCATTGAATTTGGATAAATTAAAGTCGATAAATTTCAAACCGTCGTACGCTGGGCTTTCTTCAGATCCATTAAATAAAGATTGTAAACCAATGCAGATTCCCATAATTGGTTTCCCCTGGGCTATATATTCTTTCAAAGGTTCTTGGAATCCTTTTAAGTATAGATTTTTGACGAAATGTCCATAATTCCCAACACCAGGTAAGAATAACCTTGTAGCTTTTAACAAATTTGGATCTGATGAATCTTTGATAAGACTAGTTTCATAACCCAAATGCTCTATAGCGTTTTGTAAAGAGCGAAGGTTCCCACTCTCGACATCGATGATATACACAATTTCAGGCATCTTTTTGCTAGGTGCTTTGGACTAGTTCTGAGTAAATGTTTTGTACTTTTTGACTTTATGACTCTTTCATGTTTTAATTTATTCATTTCTTGATGCTGAGTCATCATGCATCGCACTTATTTCCCAATACGGATACAATATATATATACTATCAAGCACAAAATAATATCTATTCTATTATGATAAGATCAAAGTGGACTTAAACATGTAGAACTTTTATACAAATATTTTTCTTTTGAGTTAGATTTTTTCTTTTAATTAGCGGCTTTTTTTAGTGCTCTTCTGGCTTTGACAGCAGTTGCTAGTTCAGTCAACATTTCAACGGTGGTTTCCCAACTAACACATCCATCAGTAACACTAACACCGTATTTTAACCCAGAAGGGCCTTCTTTTGGAATGGTTTGTTTACCCTCGTTGATGTGTGATTCAATCATGACACCAATGATTTTTTCTTCACCATTGGTGATTTGTCTGGCAACTTCTTTACTGACGATAGGTTGATTTCTGTAATCTTTACTGGAATTACCATGAGAACAATCAATCATCAAGACACCAGATTCAGGTATTTTTGATTTTGCTTCTTTAACTGAAGCTTCATCGTAATTTGTTCCTTTTTTACCACCTCTCAAGATGACGATACAATTTTCGTTACCTCTAGTGGTTGTAATAGCGGCAATACCGTGCTTGGTGACACCCATGAAATGATGAGGATGGGAAGCAGCAAGAACAGCATCAACAGCAACATCTAAAGAACCGTCAGTACCATTTTTGAAACCAATTGGAAATGAAAGACCTGATGATAATTCTCTATGTAGTTGAGATTCAGTTGTTCTAGCACCGATAGCACCAAATGATAATAAATCAGCCAAGTATTGAGGTGAGATGGTATCCAACATCTCAGAAGCAATTGGAACACCACTATTAGTCAAGTCAACAAATAACTTTCTCGACAATCTCAAACCTTTATTTATATTGAATGAGTTGTTTAGTTCTGGATCATTGATTAAACCTTTCCATCCAACGGTTGTTCTTGGTTTTTCCAGATAAGCTCTCATGATGACAACTAACTCGTTTTCCAATTCTGCAGATAGCTTTTTCAATCTTGCTGCGTAGTCTAAAGCAGCATCATAATCATGAATTGAGCAAGGACCAACAACTACTAATAAACGGTCGTCTTTTTTTTTGATGATTTCAATAGCATCGTTTCTACCTTGTGTAGCGGTTTTTAGAGAAATTTTTGTGGCTGGAACTTCATGTTGAAGCAGAGCTGGAGAAACTAGCGGGTCGTAGCCGGCAATGTTCAAATCTTCCATCTCTTCTGGAGCAGGGGTAGTAGATTTACTTATTGACTAGGAAGAGCGTTAGTATAGAACAATGTCATTTGATAAAACTTGCTTCATTTCTAGTTATTTAGAACAAAACAGAAAATTTCATGAGATGATACTGTGATGAGAAATGTATTAAGAGATGAGACAGCACAATGAAAGAAGCAAGTAGGGGAAGGACAAGACAATACGCACACTCATGGTTGTATTAGTGATATTATATATGGTGATGTATCGAACTAGTTGGTTAGATATCAGAAATAATAGAAATGAGAATAAGAATAAAAAAGAGAAAAGAACATAAGAGAGATATGTTGAGTCATAAATGAGTTAAAATGCCAATTATTTATGGAAATTGAGCGGCGAAGGCGGAGAGAAGAAAAAACCGACTATATAAAAAAAAAATTAAAAAAAAAACAACTTCCCCGCCAGGAGTCGAACCTGGAATCTTCTGGTTTCAGAAGTAACTACTTAAATCGTAGCCAGACGCCGTGACCATTGGGCCACGAGGAACAGTTGTTATTTAGGATCTATAGTAAAGGAACTTTCATGAAAGAATATTAGACCACTTGAATGTACGATATGCTATTCTTTATATTTTCTATCAGTTTCTTGATAGAAATCAATCACTGTATTCCCTCTCCAGTCCTACTAGCTCAGACTGTAGCATCAATGGCAGTTTTCACTTCAACTAGAACCATCATATTACTTCTTTTAAACTTTCTATTTTGATCGAGACACGTCAGAATTTCTCAATAATAAATCAACATTATGAAAGCACTTCTGTTCGATTCAATTCACCAATCCAAACAACAATGACTTCAAAACCCAAACCGAAACCAAATGTTGGACCTAAATCAAAGTTACTGAAGCCAAAGCATGACCCTAGTCTCCTTTTCTATGGTTCTGCCATCTATGATTTCTTATCACCTTTCAGAAAAGCCCAAAATCAATGGGCTGCAAGATACATTGTAGTGATCTTTGCCATCATAATACGATCAGCTATTGGTTTTGGTTCTTATTCTGGGTTTAATACACCTCCGATGTTTGGTGACTTCGAAGCGCAGAGGCATTGGCTTGAAATAACGCAACATTTGCCTTTAAAATCATGGTATTGGTATGATTTACAATATTGGGGATTGGATTATCCACCATTAACAGGTTATCATTCTTGGGTATTGGGTAAAATTGGATCCTTTATAAAATATTCATGGTTTGAATTAGATCAATCAAGAGGAAATGAATCAACCGGATTGAAATCTTTTATGAGATTCACTGTTATTTTAAGTGAATTAGTGATTTATGTTCCTGGCGTTTTTAGATTTTCCAGATGGAATGGGAAACAAATCAGACAATCTCCAATAGATCAAACTATTGTTGCATCTGCAATATTATTCCAACCAGCTTTGATGATTATTGATCACGGCCATTTTCAATACAATACCGTCATGCTTGGGTTGACATTATTGTCTATTGTCCATCTACTCTATGATAATTATTTCTTAGCCTCTGCATTCTTTGTTTTATCTTTGGGCTTCAAACAAATGGCTTTATATTACTCTCCAATAATATTCTTTTATTTATTAGGTAAATCTGTTGATTTTGAGACTTCTGGTATATCTTTTACCAATAGAATTAACTTTATGAGACTTACATTGATTGCAGTTTCCACTATTTCTACATTTATTATCTTATTTGGCCCATTAGTTTTATTTGGTAACTTGGATAATCTACAACAATCAATCCATAGAATATTCCCGTTTGCTCGTGGCATTTTTGAAGATAAGGTTGCAAATTTTTGGTGTTTTTCAAACATTTTTATCAAATATAAAAAATTATTCAGTCAACAACAATTACAACTGATTTCACTATCTTTAACATTACTTGGATTTTTACCATCATCATTGTTGATCTTCTTCAATCCGAAAAAGTCATTATTACCATGGGCTTTAGCTGCATGTTCTTTTTCATTTTTTTTGTTCAGCTTTCAAGTTCATGAAAAGACAATATTGGTTCCTTTACTGCCAGTCACCCTATTATATTCAACAAACGATACGGATGTTATTGCAATGGTTTCATGGATAAACAACGTCGCACTATTTAGTTTATGGCCATTATTAAAAAAAGATGGATTGGTTTTACAATATGGGGCTCTATTACTATTGTCAAACTGGTTATTGGGGAATTTAAGTTTTTTAACCCCAAATTTCCTGCCAAACTTTTTAACACCAGGTCCTTCTATTTCAATCATCGATACTGAAAGAAGAAAAAGGCACGGGCTGCCATCAAGTTGGGGTTGGATCTTTATAATAATATCCTCCTATGTCGGAATAAGTCTCATTCACTTTTTAGACTTCTATATTCCACCACCATCCAAATATCCTGATATATGGGTGTTAGCCAATGTTTCGCTATCGTTTGGATCATTTGGGATTTTCTGGATTTGGATTCACTACAAGCTATTCAAATTTCGTAATGCTACATATTAGGAAATTTAGAAAAAATCTTGTTCGTGTACTCAATGTACTCCTTCTTTTAGCATGAAGGAAATGTTATTCCTTCTTTTAATTTTCTATCTTCCGTAAATATACCCCATTCAGTTTCCCACATCGAATCATCTCTATGATAAACTTCTTTCCAAGGTTCATCAAATGCTTCGAAGAAATACCATGGGTAAGATTCATTTTTGGAATCACATATCCAGTTGTCTAAAAAATATTGCATTTGCCTCTTTCCTGCAACTGCTGTATTGTATCTACCTCCCTTGTAAGGCCATCCAACCTCAGATATAATTACTTTTGGTTTGTTTTCAGTATCTTCTATAACTGGCTCCACGTGATATTTAACAAAATCGTAAACCCATTTCGTTGCAGTTTGGACTTTATCCCCATTGAAAAATGGGTGTGTATTCGTTCCAAATATATCTGAAGCTTCCATAACCACCCTATTCGCTTTTGAACCCACTTCTGAAGTACCAACAGGTAAATCCCATTTCAATTTATCTCGTACATGTGTTTTCACTTCTGTGATATAATCTGCTAGTATTTCAGGTGTTTGATCTCCTCTAAATAGCACTTCATTACCAACATAAACAGACTCAAAATATTGTCTGGGGTAATTATTCAAGACTGATTTCAATTCAGTAAGTTGTTGTTTGTTAACATCTTCATTAGAGCCTATCCAGACTCCAATAGCCAAAGAGACATTCAAGTTCAATATTTTGATAGAATCTAGAATGTACCTTGCTTGGTTGCACTGTGTTCCATATGTTCTAATTCTAGACGTAACCTGTGATAAGAGAGCAACATCAAGCATAACATCACGTAAGGTCACACCACACATCGGATAAATAACATTTTTTGGAGCATAATCAACACCATAAAACACATTGCGTAAAGCAGAGTTGTTCATAATTGAAGCTATTTCTAAATTATTTTGATACTTTAATGGAATGTTATCGAAACTTGAAAAACCAGCTATGCTCGATGACAGATTTGGTTTTGTATTTGCGTTTTTCGCTTGATCAGCATTGTTTTCATTGTTAAATCCTGTTGAATCATTTAAAATTTCGTTGTTCACGTAATTTTTTAACAAAGCATTTCTATGGTTGGGACTTATGTTACCTAAATAGTTTTCAACAATGCTGTCATTACCTCTAGAGTAAATTATCAAGAGTGGAACCATTATGCAAACGGATGCCATTAACAAAACAAATAGTACCCATATAACAATATATTCCTTCTTGTTTGATGTAACTTTTTTGATTTTGGATGCAAACCCACTTGATTTCTTGCTCCAAAGTTTCCTATCATTATTATCAGCTGATTTGTTGAGCTTAGGATCCTCTGCTTTATAAAATGTTTTGAAAGGAGGACTCATACTGAAGAATTTGTTTTTAGGTTTTACACCTGCAGATTTTAAGGCATTTAGTTCAGTTTCTTGTGTTATTGGGTTGAATTTAAATTCACCCGAATTGTTTTCAGACACGCTTGAAGATTCATCATCAGTATTAGATCCTTTATCTAATTTTTCTAGTGCAGCGTCTTCAACCTCAGTTTTATCATCATCACGTAAAGTTTTACTAGTTTCATTTTCAAGCTCTCTTCTTTGACTATGAGACCGACTGATACTTGATCTGTCTTGTGAAAACAAAAGAGGCGGAGTTTCTGAGGTATTTTGCTTTTTAGAATAGGTTGATCTTGACCGAGATAAACTCACTTTGATAACATCAAGATCTGGTTGGGATCTTGCAAAAGAATTGTTTCTCAATAGTGTATCTTGCAACTTTTGACGCTCATGATCAGTCGAATATGCTTTAGCTTCCATCAACGAGTTCGAATATAAAATTGCAGGATTGGTGTTATCCCATTGACCTAATATATCATCTCCATTGTTTTGTGTTCCCTCTTGTGGTGATTTGTTTAAGTTTGAGGTTCCAAAGTTTGAACTAAATCCAAATTGATTATTGATACCAGTGGAAGTATTTGGAACTTCACTACTAGGACTATCATTTAGGCTTATCGTATTAATAACATCGTGTGCCAGATCATAATCTTCAGAAATTTGCCCCGACGTTCTTGGGTCAAAATATTTTTTAGTCCTAGAAGAGGTTGAGATTGTGGACTTAATAAGTCTTGGTAATGATACATTTTCTCTTGCATTAGATGTTGAGTTCAAAGGTGCACTTCTAGATCCACTGATATCACCCAATGGAAGATTTAAAACCCTATTTGGAGTTTGAATAAGTTCTGAAGACAAGTTTGATGAGTTATCACTTTCCGAATAATGGCTTGACGGGATTCTTGAATTGAGTGCAGTGTCCGCCGTAGTAGTAGGGTCACCTTTTCCAGTGCTACCAAAAATAGGAGAACCACCTTCTGTACTTTCGTCAGTCTGGAGAAAGTATGAGGTTGGATGCTCGATCATTTCATCATTATCTTGGAATCCAGTAAGATTTGGAGTAACGCCATTGACCAATCCTTCGTCTCTTGGTGACAGTTGTGAGTTTGAAGAGTTTCTAGTCTGGATATTTGTAGGATGAGGCGTATTAGCACCAACAGCAGCGGTAGTAGGAAATGAAGATAAACAACCATTTTCTGGTATTGGTTCAAGCGGAGATCTATTGCTATCAGCAGAGGTTAAACGGTATGACTCTCCAACCATAATGTAGTCTTTCAGCTGGAACACTTGAAGAACTATCTCTTATGAAGCATTAACCATATAGGCATGGAAATTCACGAACAAAAAAACGAAATAGAGATTTGTAATTTGAATTTGTCAAGTGACACAAAAAGTGTTTTGTGTAAACTGTTCATTTTAGAGCTGATCTCAGTCAAGCCATGCATCATCAAATCTGGTTGAAAAAACCGCACAAAAAACTCTCAAATTATCACTTGTATAGCAGTATCAAGCCTACCTCAGACTAATTTCAATAGTACATCATCCACATTGCTCATATTGGATCCTCATCTCTTTTTTTTGTTCTCTTTCCTTTGTTTACCTTTTTAAAATGCCATCAAAAATAGCATTTCGCGAAAGTATACCGCGAACACGTCCTGTCAGATTTCCACTTTTACTTTAACTCGTTGAAAAAAGCAGCCTTTGAAAGATACAAGAAAACAGCTCTGAAATTGGCCTTATTGTCGTGACTAGTTTTGATTGTTTCCACTGAGGCTGTGACTTGTGCTATCTATTATTCTAGTATTTTACAAAGTTGATGCACGATGAAGTTTTCTCGGTCGTTGCAGTTCAATGCAGTCCCTGAATGGTCTTCCAAGTATATTGCCTACTCAAATTTGAAGAAACTTATCTACAATTTGCAAAGAGAGTCCTTGGCAAACTCCACAAATAGAAATAGAAATGACTCAGAAGCATCATATCTCATCTCAAATGACCACGTACACCAAGAGCGTGATCTTTCGAAGGTGTTCATTGCTGCTTTGGATGCTGAGCTGAAGAAGATTGACAAATTCTATAAAGATAAGGAAGCTTCAACCTACACCGATTTTGATCTGTTGATGGAGGATCTTGACGATTTTGAAAATGAACTACGGGCATCCCATTCCAATCCTGGAAACAACAATGCTCCACTAAGTCGTCATGCATCCGTTCCAACAACTACTCTTGCTAACGAGGAAGATGACGGGTCCGGTATAGACGAAGAAGAAGAAGAAGACGATGTAATTCGTTCTTTTAGAGGTGATGAAAGAGGTAGAAGTAATTCCGTTCAGTTAGACAATAGAGTAAGACGTCATTCTGATGACCTGCGCTCAAAATCGCCAGAGTTTTGGGATACTGATTATGATAAAATGAAGAATGACCCGTTTTCAGTACTAGCTGATATCAGAATTACTTTAAAAAGAAGAGCAATTGCATTATACACAGTTTTTTCCGAATTAAAGTCATATATTGAACTTAATAAAACTGGGTTCAACAAAGCAACAAAGAAGTTTGATAAGTCATTAAATACAAAGATTAAAGATGAATATTTAAAAAATTTGCAAAACTCTTACGTATTCAAGCCGGAGACTGAAGAGGGTATAAAGACAAGAATTGATAAGATTGTTTCCGTATATGCATCATTGGCCACAAATGGATCATTAGAGAATGCTAAATCTGAATTGAGACTCCACTTAAGAGAACACGTTGTCTGGGAACGTAATACAGTCTGGAAAGATATGATTGGGTTAGAAAGAAGATCTCAAAATGCAAACATTGCAAGAACGCGTAATTCAAAACAGGCTTTGGTTGGAGAGGAAGGTGAACTAAAAGAGAATCAAACTGTCATTAACACCAATATTATTAAACTACTACTCATCGCAGCCATTACTTTGGCATTATTGGAATTTTCCCCATTTCAAGAAATTACACAAAAGAACTGTTTTTCCTTATTGATTTGTGCATCATTGCTATGGGCAACTGAAACAATCCCATTATTTGTCACATCACTATTAGTTCCTTTATTGATTGTTGTTCTTGGTGTTTTGAAAGATGAAGATGGCAATAGATTAGATCCAGAATCATCCTCAAAAGTTATTTTAAGCTCGATGTGGTCATCTGTCATTTTACTATTACTTGGTGGATTTACACTCGCTGCTGGGTTATCAAAATATAATATCGCCAAAATATTATCAACTTGGATTTTATCAAAAGCAGGAACAAATCCCAAAGTTATCTTATTTACGGTGATGGGCGTTGCTTTGTTTGTTTCAATGTGGGTTTCCAACGTTGCTGCTCCAGTTTTGTGTTATTCAATCATTCAATCACTGTTGAGAACATTACCTCGTGGATCTTCATTTGCTAAACAATTGGTCCTTGGGATTGCATTGGCTTCAAACATTGGTGGTATGGCATCACCAATTGCATCGCCTCAAAATATTATTTCTATTGGTATGATGAATCCACAACCATCATGGGCTCAGTGGTTTGCTGTAGCCATTCCAGTTTGTTTGATTTCTTTGATCCTCATTTGGTTATTCTTGTTGGTTTCATTTAGATCGACTGAACAGGTAACAATTGCCGGCGTAAGAACTGTTGATGAAAAATTCACAAAAACTCAATGGTTCATTTCTGGTGTCACTATTTTTACAATTATATTATGGTGTCTTGCTCATCAATTACAAGGCTTGTTTGGTGAAATGGGTATCATTTCAATCATTCCAATGCTGCTATTTTTTGGAACTGGATTATTAACTGCTGAAGATTTCAATAATTTCTTATGGACTATTGTTGTTTTGGCTATGGGCGGTATTGCGCTAGGTAAAGCCGTTTCATCATCTGGATTATTAGCTACTATTGCACTGGAAATTCAATCAAGAGTTCAAGACTTTTCATTGTTTTCAATTATGCTAATTTTTGGTGCTTTAATTTTGGTTGTTGCTACTTTCGTTTCACATACTGTTGCCGCATTGATCATTGTTCCATTAGTTGCTGAGATTGGATCTTCATTAGACGATCCGCATCCAAATCTACTAATCATGGCGTCTGCTTTCTTGTGTTCTTGTGCAATGGGATTACCTACTTCAGGCTTTCCTAATGTTACTGCAATTTCTTTGGTTGATGACCTTGGTGATCGGTACTTGACAGTTGGAAACTTTATAAGTAGAGGGGTTCCATCTTCAATTTTTGCTTATTTGGTTGTTGTAACTGTCGGATTTGTCTTAATGAGAATTATGGGATTATGAAGGCCATATTTAATATTAAAAATTGTTCTATTTAAGTACCGAAATATACAGAATCTATAAATCTCTTTCTGAACCAAGGCTCTGAATCCATTTTTTTGCGTAAACCAATCTCACCGACAACAACACGAACGTTTTTGAAGGCTTTTAAAACTCTGCTTAGTCCAATTTCAGATGCCAAATAAGTTACAACAGTAATATTATTAGTTTTAACTCCATGGTCGATTAAAACTTGAATGGCCATGATAATGGCAGCACCCGATATTATTTGTGCATCAATGAGCAAAATTTTATTATCTCCAGCGTCAATACCTTTAGGTAATGAGTTTGCATGTAATTGTGGTTCTCCAGTAGTCGAGTCAGATTGGATTAATAGCTTACCAATGACAATTTCAGGTAATGTTTTTCTTAAAGAGTGCATGAAACAATCACCAGATCTAATTATGTTGACTGCGATAACCGTATCGGAGGGAACAACAGTTTTGAATTTGATATCCAATGGGGTGATCACTTCGATGGATTTATAATCTCTAAACTCTAAGGCTTTATTGATCAAGATTGAAGAAACCCTATCAAAATAAAAAATGAAATCGTCCCTATTAGTGTTATGGTCCAATAAGATAGAATATATTCCTTTTAACTGGTTATTTCTTTCTAATAAGATCAAATTTGGATATGTCTCTTTAGTAATTTCATGCTTTCCTGTTAATTTATCCAATTTATCAAGATGCGCCTCCGACTTCAACAACAACTGCTTCTTGATATGTTTGATCAGCATATCTATAGCAATGGTGTTTTCTGAGCCCCTCGGGACGATCATATCAGCAAATCCCATCGTTGGTATAAGATGCCTCTCAGCATTTGGTTTCACGAACGAGCTCCATTGCTTTATAGCACCAGCTAGATCTCTTTTCCTATAGAGAATGTCTCTATTTAACCTCCGTGCAAGACAAATATCTAGATCCGTGTCCACATAAATCATTATATTCATCAAGGAGCGTAATTTTGTATGATGCAAAGCATATATTCCCTCAACGACAATGACACTGGCACCATAAATGTTTATAGTTTTGCTAGTTCTAGAATGAGTTTCGAACGAGTAAACCGGGATCTCAGTTTTTTTACCTTCTTTTAAAGACTGGACACACTTATAACAGAGATCTAGATCCAAAGCGTCGGGTGAATCAAAATCAAAGTCACAGTCGAAGGCCTTTTTACTATCTTCTTCACTAAGAGGTTTGTAAAAGTTGTCTAACGACAAAAGGACAGTCCAAGGAGTGTTGATTTCTTGAATAATTTTAGAAGCAACACTGGTTTTCCCAGAACCACTAGGACCAGCTATTCCAATGATATAAGGCTCAGTCCAAGGAGGAACATAGTTAATATTCTTTTTATCATTGAATGATGATGCATCTTCCAATGAAGATGTGACTGTGGGTCTTTCTGGATTTGAAGATGAAAACGATGTAGGCATTGCTGAAGCACCAAAAATATCCCCTTCAGCAATGTATCCTGTTTTTATTGACCTTTTTATTCTTTTTGTTATCAGGAAAGTGTTGATTTAACGATATGTTAAAAAAATTTACTCGGAAAAACTTTTAAAACAATAACAAAAAAATATAAGTAAGGCAAAAAACTAAGAATGGAGCAAAAAGGTACTGATAGAAGAAGACGAAAAAACGAGACTAGATGGGAAAGTGACTCTGAGTCAGAAGAAGAGCAAAAATTCGAAGGAACAGTGGA
This sequence comes from Wickerhamomyces bisporus, assembly GCA_024271855.1. Lineage (NCBI taxonomy): Eukaryota > Fungi > Ascomycota > Saccharomycetes > Phaffomycetales > Wickerhamomycetaceae > Wickerhamomyces > Wickerhamomyces bisporus. The sequence continues at coordinate 250,116 of JANBXE010000012.1, forward strand.
AAATCATCAAAAGTCAACCGAAAGTGAGACTGTTGATGATGAGGCTGATGAGATTAAACAAAGAAATGAATTTGCAAAAAGGCTGCTCAAAAGAGACTCCGAGTCGAACGCTGTTAGCGCAAATGAACAAGCTACTTATAGCGGTGATATTGAGGAACTTCGGGCATTGGCTAGGCAGAAATATTTGACTAAAAGAGAAGAAGAGAGATTCATACTACTTGAAAAAGAGGTTGATGACTTAGAGCAAGATATCAAAGAATATGGCTGGAATAATCTTACGAGGAAGGAGCAACAAGAAATAAAGCATAAAAGGGAAATTTTGCAAATCATAAGAGAGAAAAGAAACCTGGGGCAAGAGCAAAGTTATTCATTACAAGATGATTATGTCACGAATACAGGTAAGATTGATCGTAAGAGAAAAGAAGATGCATTGTATTCAAAGTATAAAGATCATGGTAAAGTGAGTTCTGATTATGATCAATGGGAGAATCAGCAAGTGGCACAGGTGGCACAAACTAAGAAAACAAAGATTGCACACCCAGATGAGATTATTGCTCCTAACCAAGATGAATACGATTATGTTTTCGATGAATCTCAAAATATTGAGTTTTTATTAGACGGTAAAGATGACGAGCATTCACAGTTAACTGAACAACAGAAACGTTTAAAAAAACAAATTGAAGATGAGGAAACCAGAATAAAAACAATGGATGAAGTTAGAAAGTCATTACCAGTCTACAAGTATAGGGATCAGTTACTAGAAGCGATAAAGCAGCATCAAGTTTTAATTGTTGTTGGTGAAACTGGTTCGGGTAAAACAACTCAATTACCACAATATCTGTTCGAAGACGGATATACCAAGGATGGGTTGAAAATTGCCTGTACTCAACCAAGAAGGGTTGCTGCTACATCTGTCGCTACAAGAGTTGCAGATGAGATGGGTGTGCGGTTGGGTCACGAAGTAGGTTACTCTATCAGATTTGAGGATAAAACAAATGAAAAGACAGTACTGAAATATATGACTGATGGTATGCTTTTGAGAGAATTTTTGACAGATCCCGAGCTAAGTGGATACTCAGCACTAATGATAGATGAGGCTCATGAAAGAACATTACACACAGATATTTTATTTGGATTAGTGAAAGACATTGCTAAATACAGGCCAGATTTGAGACTATTAATATCATCAGCTACCATGAATGCTGAGAAATTCAGTAATTATTTTGATGGTGCTCCAATCTTTAACATTCCTGGGAGAAGATTTCCTGTTGATATTCATTATACCAGCCAACCAGAAGCAAATTATATTCATGCAGCTATAACAACAGTCTTTCAAATTCATACATCTCAAGGAGCTGGTGATATTTTAGTATTTTTAACAGGTCAAGATGAAATTGAAACAATGGCTGAGAATTTAAGCGAAACGTGTCGAAAATTAGGATCGAGGATAAAAGAAATGATCATTTGTCCAATTTACGCAAATTTACCTTCCGATTTACAACAAAGAATTTTTGAACCAACCCCTCCAAATGCCAGAAAAGTTGTTTTGGCTACAAATATTGCAGAGACTTCTATCACTATTGATGGTATCGTTTATGTTATTGATGCAGGATTTGTCAAAGAAAACGTATATAACCCCAGTACAGGTATGGAAAGTCTTGTTGTTGTCCCATGCTCAAGGGCTTCAGCTGATCAAAGAGCAGGTAGAGCAGGGAGAGTTGGACCTGGGAAGTGTTTTAGATTATTTACCAAATGGGCATATTTCAATGAACTTCCAGCCAACCCAACACCAGAAATTTTGAGAACCAATCTAGCAAGTGTTGTTTTGTTACTATTATCCCTTGGGATTAATGATTTGATTCACTTTGATTTTATGGATGCACCTTCAAGCGATACATTGATCAAATCTTTAGAGTTATTATATGCTTTAGGTGCTTTGAATTCCAAAGGACAATTAACGAAACTAGGGAGGCAAATGGCCGAATTTCCAACTGATCCGATGCTGGCTAAAGTTTTGTTGTCAAGTGAGAAATTCAATTGTACTGAGGAAATTCTGTCAATTATTTCAATGTTAGGAGAATCAGCTGCATTATTCTATAGACCTAAAGACAAGAAACTACTGGCAGATAGTGCAAGAGATGCGTTTACCAAGTCAAGTGATCATTTGACATTATTAGAAGTCTTCAATCAGTGGGTAGATTCGGGCTACTCAGTTCAATGGTGTAAGGATAATTTTCTTCAACACAAATCATTGGCAAGAGCTAGAAACGTGCGTGATCAATTGGAAAGACTTTGTGATAGAGTTGAAATTTTAGTTAGCTCCAAAAACCACTTAAAAGAGAAAAACACGAAAGACTTAGCAACTAATATCGAGAAAGCCATAACTTCTGGGTTTTTTGCAAACGCTTCTAAATTATCCAAGACTGGTGATAGCTATAAATCTTTGAAGAAGAACCAAGCGGTTTTCATCCATCCGTCGTCAGTGTTGTACAAAGTGAAGCCACCACCCAGAATGGTGATTTATCATGAACTAGTCCTAACGAGCAAAGAATTCATGAGAAATTGTCTTCCTATCCAAGAGAAATGGCTCAAGGAACTGGCTCCGCACTACTTCAACGTGAAAGAGCTTGAAGAGCTGGAAAGAGATAACAGAAAGCTTCCGAAGGTGAGACAATAATCTTTACGGTTGCACCAATTTTAAATACAAGACCAAGTTTATTCATTTTATTGTTCTAAAGTCCCTCTGTAAAAAAGATCAAACGCGTAAATTTCGCGTATTTTTAAACAAAATTCTATTCAAAGTGAAAAAAAAAAACTCAAATTCCTGGAAACAATACTGGAAAACTTGAAACCTTTTTGTTCAATTGAGTGCTTCTTCTCTTTATTATGAACAGTGCATTGTGATTAGATGGAGAAAACAAACCCATTGCATCCTTTTTGGTATGATTTATCAAGGCCAGAAAGTGAGAACGCCCTTTCAGAGGAACCAAAAGACAGAAAAACCCGTGATGAGAATGCTGGTGGTACCAGATTTCACACAAGAACTGGCGGTGTGGCAGTTGAAGAAAGAGATGATATCGATGAATTAGAACAATCAACAAGAAAAAGGACATATGAGCAAGATTTTGACGAAAATTTTAAAAGAAGAAATTTTGATATGAATAGTAGTGCATTGAATTCGGAGACTGGTATTTTAACAAGTGATGACCTACCTCCGTTAAGAGCAATGAGAAGTTACAACCATCTGACCAAGACAAGTTCTGGACCTGGGTCCTATCTGTCATCTGAATCTGTTTATTATTTTCCAAATCGTGTTCCTAGTTCACCTCCAGTTCACGATTTCCCTTTAAATAGTTCTCCTAGAAGGGGTAATGAGGCTGATGATAATGATCAGAATTTTTTTACGAGTCAGGCAACAGTAATACCACAAGGTGAAAATAGAAGTGATGACTCAGATGAAACAATTGACTTCAACGTTGATCTTTTTAACAGAGTTAATGCTTATTTTAGCTCGGATTACTTACACGATGAGTACACTTCTAATACAGACAGCTATAATGATGAACTGACAAAGGAGAACGCAAGAAGGATGATTGCTGACTGTATCTTTGAAGGAAGGCCAAAAGTTCATCTTCAAGATTTAGGATTAAAGAAAATTCCTGATGATATTGGTGATTTAAGAGATATGACTGTTTTGGGACGAAATGGAGTTGAAGTTCCGAAGATTGAAATCTATGCAAGCAAAAACTTACTGAGAATTTTACCACCAGCTTTATTCAAAGTTGATAACTTGAGTGTTCTATCATTGAGAAACAATAAATTGAAAAGAGTACCCGGAATAATTTCAAAATTAAAGAATTTGGTTGAGTTGATAATAGTTACAAATGAAATTAAAGTTTTACCATACCAAATACTCAAATTACCAAACTTGACGTGTCTACTTGTGAGGCCTAATCCATATTTAATTGAACTGAAAGATCAAGATCCTTCAACATACTTTTGTGTGTCTGATGAGAATCCTGATAGCGAGGTTGATGTTAAACGATATGTTTCTCACATTAAGTGGATTGAATCATCAATTTCAAACTCTACACAGCTACCATACAACCATAAAGACCTCAGTGATCGGGAAATGCTTAAAATAGTATCACCATTACCAAAACTATCAGAACTGACGCTGCGTTGTATTAGCAAATACCAAGTTACGAGATCAGAAACTATGAAATGGAAAAGAAACATCCCGACATATATTCAAAGGATGATTGCTAAAGCATTACAAAAAGGTGTTTTTAATGAAACTTGTTCTATTTGTGAAGACATCTGCGTTAATCCAATAGCAAAATCATTAGAATGGTGGGATTTAAAATCACAAAGACTGGTTCCCATAAGACATAATTTCTGTTGTGGTAATTGTGTAAAACAATGGTTGGATACCGTTGAGGAAGAATTTCATAGATTCAGAGATGCAAAAATGGATGTTGACGAATCAGAAGTACAACAAGCAGACCACGCTGTGAATGGTAGCGAATTGAGATTTGATGATGAGTTTTAATGAAAATATATGGCACTAACTAGGTGTAGTCATTTCCGAAATGCAAGGCGTATTCAAACATTTATAGTCGAAAATGTCGAGCGAGGAAACCGAGGATAGTGACTACAAAGAGTTGCAATCTCAATATTAGAAGTGGTCTCATGATTATTCTTTTTAGTATACTGCGGTTGACTCCTAGGAGTAAGGAAAATTGGCCGCATTAAGATTTACCAGTGCAAAAAACAACTCAAAACACAATCACACACATACACACACACACTAGCAAAATGATTTTAACATAAAAACAACACCTTATTTGAAAGGTTTAACCATTCCCGGGCAATTTTTTATTTGAATATTAGTTGATACTTTGCTTTGCTAGGCCTTTATATATTGTGCTGCTATGACACAAAAGACCTCCCCCCTCCTCCTCCTAAAGCGCGGTGGCCGTCACGTGAGTTTCTTAATCCCTTCCGCGAAAAAAAACCATCATGTAATCTTTTCTGTATGGCACCAGACGATGACCTCTGAAAGAACAGCCAATTATAAAACTTCTCTAACTTCCTCCAACACCAACGCTATCCAGTGTTACACTAGAGATTATTCACAAGATAATACATTTTAACATGACTGTTACTAAGCCTGTTGTTAATGGAACGTCATTCTACACGCTTAAGGCGTCCTCTCCTGAACTTTTAGCAAAAGCTGCTCACTTCTATCAAGATTTAGTGGGTTTCAACATCAAATTGCAAACCAATAAAGAACTGCTCCTCCATTCTGGACAGGATTTCCCTGACACCAGTGCATCGTTGCAGGTTCTATTAGACCCTCAATTTGTTCAAAATGACTTGAAAATATTAGAAGACGAGATGTTTACTAACGATTGGAGATCTTTAAGATCAAACATTGTCTTTAAAACAGAATCTATCGAAAAAATTTATGAAAACTTGAAAACATCATCTCATCCTTTAAAATTCCAAGCTTATCCTTCTGAATTGGCCCCTGTCGAAGTTTATGTAATTGACCCCTTAGGTTATCTGATTGGTTTTACCTCCCTTGTCCATCCATTGTCTACAATTGCCCCAGCATATAGAAAAATTGAAACAACTGAATTAAGATCAACAACCACTACAACAGCTCAAGCAGAACACCATGAAAGTTATCAAAAACGTAATATTGCTGTCATGACATCCGGTGGTGATGCACCAGGTATGAATGCCTGTGTTCGTGCCGTTGTTAGGGCAGCCATTTATAGAGGCTGTAAAGCATTTGCGATTTATGAAGGTTATGAAGGCTTAGTTAAGGGTGGCGAGAGATACATCAAAGAGATGGATTGGGCTAGCGTTCGTGGTTGGTTAAGTGAAGGTGGTACAAATATTGGTACTGCTCGTTGTAAAGAGTTCAGAGAAAGAGAAGGAAGATTACAAGGTGCTAAAAACTTGATTGATGCTGGAATTGATGCGTTGATCGTTTGTGGAGGTGATGGATCCTTGACAGGTGCTGACTTATTTAGATCTGAATGGCCTTCATTGATTAAAGAGTTATTAGCTACTAATCAAATTACAAAGGAGCAACACGATAAACATCAACATTTGAACATTTGTGGTACTGTTGGTTCGATTGATAATGATATGTCAAGCACTGACTCCACTATTGGAGCATATTCATCATTGGCGAGAATTTGTCAAGCTATTGATTATATTGATGCTACTGCAAATTCTCACTCTCGTGCATTTATTGTTGAGGTTATGGGTAGACACTGTGGTTGGTTAGCTTTGATGGCTGGTATTGCAACTAGTGCAGACTATATTTTGATTCCTGAGAAACCTGCAAGCTCAAGAGAATGGGAAGACCAAATGTGCGATATTGTTAGTAAACATAGAACAAGAGGCAAAAGAAAAACTATTGTAATTGTCGCGGAAGGTGCAATTGCTGCTGATTTGACCCCAATTACTTCCAAAGATGTTTTGGATGTATTAGTTGGTAGATTGGGACTGGATACAAGAATCACAACATTGGGACATGTACAAAGAGGTGGTACTGCTGTTGCATTTGATAGAATCTTAGCTACTCTACAAGGTGTTGAAGCAGTCAAAGCAGTTTTAGAAAGCACACCAGAAACACCATCTCCAATGATTGGTATTGCTGAAAATAAGATTGTTCGTCGTCCATTGGTTGAGGCTGTTAAATTAACAAAACAAGTTGCTGAAGCAATTTCGGAAAAAGATTTCAAAAAGGCTATTGGTTTGCGTGACAGTGAATTTGTTGAACATTTAAGTAACTTCATTTCTATAAACAGTGCCGATCATAATGAGCCTACCTTACCAATAACTAAAAGAAAAAAATTGGCAATAATTAATGTTGGTGCTCCTGCTGGTGGTATGAATAGTGCAGTTTATGCGTTTGCTACATATTGTATGTCAAGAGGTCATACACCATATGCGATTAATAATGGATTTACTGGTTTAGCAAGACACGAATCTGTTAGAAGTATAAACTGGCTAGAAATTGAAGGATGGGTTTCAAGAGGTGGATCTGAGTTGGGTACAAATAGAAATACACCTGAGGAAGCCGATATTGGACTAATTGCGTACTATTTTGAGAAATATCAATTTGACGGGTTAGTGATTGTTGGTGGATTTGAAGCTTTTGTTTCGTTACATCAATTAGAAAGAGCAAGAAATAATTATCCAGCTTTCAGAATTCCAATTGTTTTAATTCCCGCAACTATTTCAAACAATGTTCCTGGGTCAGAATACTCATTAGGTTCTGATACATGTTTGAATTCTTTGATGGAGTATTGTGATATCGTTAAACAGAGTGCTTCATCTACAAGAGGTCGTACATTTGTTGTTGAAGTTCAAGGTGGTAATTCAGGATATGTTGCAACTTTGGCACAATTAGCTTGCGGTGCTCAAGCTTCATATGTTCCTGAAGAAGGGATTTCATTAGAACAATTAGATTTGGATATCCAATTTTTGAAACAATCTTTTGTTTTGGCTGAGGGTAAATCAAAATCCGGGAAATTAATATTGAAATCAGAAAATGCATCTAAAGTTTTGACCACACAAATTATTGCTGATATAATCACGGATGAAGCGCAAGGTAGATTTGATGCTAAAACAGCTATTCCGGGTCATGTTCAACAAGGTAGTTTACCATCTCCAATTGATCGTACCAGAGCCACTCGACAAGCAGTTAAAGCTGTTCAATTTATTGAGGAAAATACTGATATTATAGAAAAGGTTCGTTATTCAGACACGTTTGATCCACATGATAAACAAATCGGAGGAACTGCTGCTATTTTAGGAGTTAAAAGATCCCATTTGAGATTCTCACCAATCCGCCAAGTTTACGATTACGAAACCTCTTTAAGCAAGAGAATGCCCAAAATCATACATTGGGAGACAACGAGAGAAGTTGCTGATACTTTGGTTGGAAGAACCAAAATTCCATTAACCAAATAAATGCCAAATTAGAAAGCAGCGAGAAGTAGATAAATTTAAATAGTTTTATTTTATGTGACAAAGTTTTATCCGCGAATTTTTTGAGCTTGTATAACAAACAAAAATTTAAAATACCGAAATGAAAACAAACATCTCACAATTTGTGGCTATATTCCAGCTTAAGTCTGCTTTGGGTCTTTTAAAAGCTGTGGAAAACTTTGAAAATGTCCAACGATGAGACGCCATCGAAGAAACCTCTCCTATCACATCAACATCAACACCAACAACAACAACAACCTCCTTCCTCCCACAAGTTACACCTTCCCATAACCCCAGTCACTCAATCCATAGCTGTATTTCCTTCTTTCACAGCTCAAAGAAGTAGAAGGTGCTCAAGAGATAACTCAGCAATTTGTTCCTCTTCGTCATCACTATATGAGTCAAACATGAATATTGAAGATCGATACAACGAAGATCATGTAGGCAGCATAGGTGGATCTTCTTTTGCTTATTCCTCAGATGATCATAATTTTGATAATACTGATGATGATGAAGATGAAACAGATACCGATCTGGAGGTTGATATTGCTGGTAGATACAGTAGTGTAAGGAAATCTCAAGAAATTTTTAATAGAAAGAGTCTATGGGATGCATCAGGCACAAAATCCCCAACTCATGTTAAATCTATAATGAAAAGTGACTACTTCTCTTCTCCAATTAATGAGAACACACCAATTTTCAAAAGGTTAGTGAGCAAGAATTCACTGAAACCACAACTGAAATCGTTTAGAAGAATCACTGCTGAACTACAACATGAATCTGTTCCATTAGAGAATGAAATCAATCATGAGAAATTGATTTTATTGAGCTTGAAAGATGAAGCCTATCATTTGAACGAAGGTACGCTAACGAAAAATAATGATGTAACTGAGCTCCAGAATAACAGTTCGAAGAAGTTTGATATTATCAAGAAGGCTAATGAGAGTTGGAATCTGAAAAAACATTCTAATTTAATAAATAAGGCTACGACAACAACTAATGACAAAACCGATATTGCAACCACAGATAATCTGCTATCAACAATTTCTAATGTACCAACTGTCAATGGTACATTAGACGAGGGATTAGGGTTGAGTGACATACAAATACCACAAGGGTTAAGAAAAAGATCTCACGACAATGAAGCAACCACACCCATCACAAAGTCATTTAGCTCCAAATTCAAAAGAAGAGCAGTATCTACCTCGCCTATAAGTGCGGGAATTTTTAAAAGAGGTAATATAAAACTGATCTCTAACACATCCAAAGATCTAGAGAAGATGAGTCTAGATTAAATCATAGGTTATTTTTTTTTTAGCAGGAGGAACTGAAAGCATAAAAAAGAATGAGATTATAAATTATCATGAGTTATGAAATTTGAGGTTTAGGATGCTGAAGGCTCAAGGGGAAAGAAATAGTATGGTTTTATAGAATTTTTGTTAGTTTTAAAAGGCGTTTTCAATACAAATTAAATATGAAGTTATGATTTTGTTGGCCGTAACGAGGATAGTTCGCGAAAGAAGGAAAAGGAAAATAACGAAAAAAATCTTGGAAAAATCTTCTAAGGTGTTTTAGTCAGCTGTTGATATAGAATAATTTGCGTAATGTCTACCAGATCTAAAGCCCTACTGGCATACAGAAATGCTCTAAGAGCTACAAATACTTGCTTCAAAGGTATGTTTTTTTTTTTTTTGCTGGTTTGTTTTGAGGGTTATATTGTAAGACTCACTTTCCAATCAGTTAAACTGTCTCCAGAGCATACTGGTAAATGAGGTCATAACAAAATATTAACAATTGATTTTACAAAGGAGATACAAAAATGTTAAGCGCAGCTCAAACACAAATCAAACAGGGGTTTTACAACCCAGATGAGTCTAAAACCGTGGATGAAAGAATTCAACATTTAGAAAGTATTTCTAAATTCTTATTATCAAATATAGTACAAGCTGTGAAGGAAGAAAATGGTAAAGCCTTTAAATTACAGATTCATAAAGACACAGAGCTAGGTGACAACGAAAGTATCAAGAAAGCAAAGAAAACTTTGGCGGCTCAAAATGGAGGTTGTTGTGGTGGAGGTGCTGCCTTAGTGAATTGAAAAAGCCTGGTAAGCTGCTATTGAGACGTTTACAATAATTCGAAAGTGATTGTTATGTTTTGTAGAAAGTACACATGTAAATATGGGAGAATGGGAATATGGATTTCGAGTTTAGGCGCTTAATATATGAGAAATGAATATCGCTAATTCTGTAGCTCTACTTTAATCGTTATAGAAATTTCCAAATTTTAATTTTTTCATGCCATCTTTTTAAAACTTTCTCCAAGAATCAACATCAGATAACAACAATGTCTGTTGACCTGGTCAAAAGAGATGTTCAAATATCAAAAGCTTTGAGTTATCTGCTTCGCCATGGTGCAGTGAAGGAGAAGCTAATGATAGATGCAAGCGGATATGTAAAATTATCACAAATTTTATCAAACAATAGAATGAAAACACATAAATCAACAATCGAAGACATCAAGAGAATTGTTTCAAATAATGACAAACAAAGATTCACGCTAACTAAGAAGGATGATGGCGAACTATACATCTGTGCAAACCAGGGTCATTCTTTAAAAACGGTTTCCAATGATAATTTAACTCCCTTAATCAATAGAGATGAGTTTCCTAAACAGTTAATTCATGGAACGACGGCTAGAAATTTGAAATTGATCAAAGAATCTGGTGGATTAAGTAAAATGAATAGAAACCATATTCATTTCACTTCAAAATTGCCAAGTGCAGAAGGTGAAGAACAAAACCAATCAGTTTCAGGGTTAAGAAGTTTCAGTACTATTCTGATTTACTTGGACATTGATCAACTTTTGGCTGATAATATAATCAAATTTTACAAATCCTTGAACGACGTTTACTTAACAGAGGGTGATTCTAGAGGTTTCTTGCCGACGAAATACTTCTTGAAAGTTGTTGATAGAAGGAAATCAGGTATTGAGATAGATTTAAATGAGATATAGATTTAGTATATTATATTGCCCAAATGGGGAAAAAATCGCGTTTTATCTTTTTTTTTATTATAAAATTTCGAGATTCACTATTTCATCTCTTCAAGGAAATAAAATCAGGTAAAAAAAATCTTACCTGTTATCTTTTTTTTTTTGGCCAAGAGAAAGTATAAGCGACCTGTTTGTTGATAATTTATTGGTTCATTTTGTTTGATCCTTTTTCTTTTGATCTTGTTGTTGTTGTTGCTGTTGTTGTTGTTACACTCTAATTCTTCAACTTACAATTTCAATAATTATGGTCAATATAATGTCTCCTCTAATATCTTCCAATGCTCAAAGGTATCAGCCGATACCTTCCCAAACCAACGGTCAGAATCCGTTTCTTCAAGAGGCTAGGCGTAATTCGAGTTCAAGTCAAAGAACTCAAGGACAGAGACGTCCATCGTTTTTGAAACAACCAAAGGGTCATTTGGAAAAGTCCTCCAAAAAATTGATCGCTGTTGTACTACTATTTATCTTGTCGTTGATCACTTTTGTTTCACAAACTGAGACGACTTCATATCTATATAATAGTTTAGGCTTTGATCAGCCTTATTTCCTATTGATGATCACACATGGTTCTTGGACATTGATCTGGCCAACTCAAGTATTAACAATTGCCATTTTTAAACATTTTAAAAAATCCAAGAAACATGGATTGAATCCGATCAATTGGAAAAATTTCAAGAAAAATGTATTGGAAAGTGTCAAGAATCAACATAAAAATATTTACAAAACTTCAGGAATTATTATTGGAGAATACTATATTAATGACCTTGAGTATCCTAAAACAATTAAGGAATTTGTTACAAGAAAATCAATTCTACATTTGATAAAATGTAATGGGTTTTTGACAGTCATTTTAACCATTGCTGGGTGTACCTGGTACCTTGCAATGAGTCTCACACCAGCTGCTGATGTTACAGCAATCTACAATTGTTCAGCTTTTAGTGCTTTAGTCTTTGCTATTCCAATATTGAAAGAGAAATTTACCTATGTTAAGCTAAGCAGTGTCTTGTTAGCAGTTATTGGGGTCTTTTTTGTTGCATATTCTGGAGATGATAAAGATTCGGAAGGAAGTAAAGATGAATTTCCTCATAGAGTGTTTGGAGATTTGATTATTGGTTTAGGTGCTGTCTTATATGGATTATATGAAGTTTTGTATAAAAAACTAGTCTGTCCTTCAAGTGAAGCAGTTTCATCAAGAAGACAGGTTGCATTTTCGAATTTTTGTGCATCAATTATAGGTTTGACTACTATCGCATGTGTTTGGATAATTATTGTTTTTGCTCATTTTACAGGTCTCAGCAAATTTCACTTGATAACGAGTCCATATACATGGTTCATCATGATTTCGTCATTATTTTCGAACGTTGTTTTTTCCCTTTCATTTTTATCCTTGATGTCTTTAACTTCACCCGTCTTATCATCAGTGAGTTCATTGATCACGATTTTGATTGTCGGAGTGTTTGAATGGATGTTGTTTGGTGTTAAATTGGGAGCCCAACAATTGATCGGTGATTTATTTGTTGTCATTGGGTTTGCCGTGTTGAGTTATTCATACTGGAACGAAATTACAGAGGAAGATATCGTGGACGATACAGACTACGATGTAACAGATGCTGAACAATCAGATACCAATTAAGTTATTATAGACAACTTATCTCTCACTAACCAAAATCCGTAGAAAAGCTCTTATAATGAAAAAAAAATGTAAAAATAGATTACCTAGTTGCATGGTGATTTGGAGAAAGAACGCGGTTAGGCCAACATGACACAAAATTAATATTGAATATTGCCAGTGATTTGGTCGAACGTGCTGTAAAACCAATGAAAAAAGTGAGAGCTAATGGACTCATGTAAGCAGTTTACCCTTAAACTGGAGCTTACTTTGGAGATATCATTCAATTTTATTGTATTGATAAGCGAATATTTATATATTTATAAATATAGATTATTATTGAGTCACGTGATTGTACCTTTTAATGCTTCTCACATTCGCGAATTTGGTCAAGAAAAAACGCGCTTTTTTTTGAGGTTGTTTTAAATTGACAAAAGTGGATTAACGTCTAGTTAAATTATTCAAACCAGAACTTGCCTTTGAATAGAAAAGAAAAAATTCAGTCCAACAAGAAAGGAGACATTGTACATTAACTGTGTCCCATAAAGTCTTAAATCAAACTTGCTGCACATTTGTCGTTCAAACTACCTTTCAAAGGAACATTCCAACGTTGTTTCATTACATTCCAACGTGCATTCCTCTGGCTTTGAACTACATTTTATCAATTGGTAAAAACCAACAATAACTGGAGATTACTATTACATATCCTTCCATCTACTCTTTGTCTAGTTCCACAAATCCCCATTAAGTCTTCTATTTGTTGGAGTTTTGAAGCACCTGTTCTGTGTTAAACATGTCGTTATCAGCTTCTGCCTCAGTCTTTAGAGACGATGATTTCTCAAACTTGGGCCCTGCTCCAAAGCCGCCAACAGGCTTGATATCTAATCCAACATCTTCTTCGTTATCGGCTAGCAATAACAACAAGATCATAAGACGTCAAGGTTGGATTCAAGTGAAAGATGAAGGTATCATGAGTTTTAGATGGCCAAAAAGATACCTTGTTCTAAATGATTCAAACCTCATAATCTTTAAAAGTGATTCTAAAGATGAAATCTGGCTGAAAATTCCGCTTAATACCATTCTGAATCTATCAAGAGTTCAACTAAGGCCATATTGTTTTGAGTTAATTAGAAACTCAAATGGTAAAAAATCATTATTTATATCTTTGAAAACATTGAATGATTTATACGGTTGGCTAGATGCTATTTTTGCTAAATGTCCTTCGACCGGTACAGTTTCAAGTCCAACAAACTTCACACATAAAGTTCATGTTGGGTTTGATCCAACAAGTGGGAATTTCATTGGACTGCCTGAAAATTGGAAGAAATTATTACAACATTCAAAAATTACAAATGAAGATTGGTCAAAAGATCCGGTTGCTGTTATTGAAGTTTTAGAATTTTATCAAGATCAACAGAACAACTTGAACAATGCCGATGATTCTAACAACGAAATTGAAACTCAACAACAAGGTTACCATAGGTCGAATGATTCAAACGATTCCACAAACTCTTCAAGTGGATTAAGCGATAAAGAAAATATAAATGGTAGTACGAGAATGTTGAATGATTTATCGAAACCTTATCAGACCCCAGCAAAGCGTGATTCTCCACCAAAAGTATCACCATATTATACTAGTAGTGCCAATACTTCAGCAACACCTTCATCTTCAACAAACCAAATACCATCGCCTTCACCTTCCCCATCGCCTTCATCTTCAGGTCCCCCACAAGATGTACATCAACCGAATGCGGATCTAATACCTATGAGAAGAGCACCTCCTCCACCAAAGCCTGCTTTAATCTCAGCAAACTCGTTACCAATACCTACACCTCCTCAATCTTCTCAACATTCACTATCACATTCATCATCCAATCTTAGATTGAATGATCAAGTCTCAAAACCCAACTTAAATCCAAATTTAAAGATACAAACAAATTTCACTCCATCGCATGGTGCTAATCCATATAATGAATCATTCTCAAATGAAAGTTCTCCAATCACCGATTCACCAAGCATAACTGCTAAAAAAAATCTTCAACCTGCAAGACAGGCACCAAAGGCACCTCAATTCACTACACAAAGACCAGCACCACCAACCCCACAACATAGACCAGCACCTCCAAATTATCAAAAACAGTACCAGTCTAATGTACAAGTTCCTTATACCAAGCCGATTCAACCATTACAACCACAGCATCATAATGTTCATCCGTCAGCACAAGCTCAATACAAACAACAACAACAACAACAACAACAACAACAACAACAACAACAACAACAACAACAACAACAACAACAACAACAACCAATACAACAATCACCAACAAAAAGCGCAGCTCAGGCAGCTGCACAAGCAGCATTAACTAAATCACCTACAAAATTCACATCTCCAACGGTGAAACAGAGAAATGAACAAAAGAGGATATCTGCAATGAACGAGCAACAATCAATGAAGAATTTGAGAGCCGTTGTTAGAAATATTGATCCTGCCCCATATTTCCAAATGATTGAAAAAGCTGGGCAAGGAGCTTCAGGAACGGTTTATTTAGCAAGATCTTTAAAAAGAGGTGGAATTAAGGTTGCTATAAAACAGATGGATCTTAATGCTCAACCAAGAAAGGAATTAATTGTCAATGAAATTTTAGTTATGAAAGATTCTCAACATAAAAACATTGTTAATTTTCTAGAGGCGTTTTTAAACCGTCATGAATTATGGGTTATTATGGAGTTTATGGAAGGTGGTTCATTAACTGATGTCATTGAAAACAATGATAATTCATTAGAAGAAGATCAAATTGCTGCAATTTGTAGAGAAACTACAAAAGGTTTGAAATTCTTACATAACAAACATATTATTCATAGAGATATTAAATCAGATAATGTTCTTTTGGATTTGAAAGGAAATGTCAAGATTACGGATTTTGGTTTCTGTGCTAAATTGACTGCTCAAAAGAATAAAAGAGCAACGATGGTTGGTACCCCATATTGGATGGCTCCAGAAGTGGTGAAGACGAAAGAGTATGATGAAAAAGTTGATGTTTGGTCATTGGGTATTATGACCATTGAAATGATCGAAGGTGAACCTCCATATTTGAATGAGGAACCATTAAAAGCTTTGTTTTTGATTGCTACTAATGGTACTCCAAAATTGAAAAAGCCTGAGGCTTTATCAACTTCAATAAAGAAATTTTTGAGTATTTGTCTTTGCGTTGATGTTAAATATAGGGCTAGTACTGATGAACTATTACAGCATGAGTTCTTAAAGACAAGTTGCCCACAAGAGAGATTGGGAAAATTGTTAGAATGGAAGACAAAGCCACAACAATTAAATAATAATCATCACGTTCAAAATGGTATTTAGAGAATTTATTTCAATGTTTTTTAGCTCGCTAGTTTAGCACATTTTTCTGTTTGAAGTTAATGCTATTTCTTCTATAGTTTTTTAAAAAAATTATAATCGATAAAAAATTGATAAGGAAGAGAGAAACCTTTTTTTGTATTATATATTATATTTCTCCAAAGTTTAAAACACACCAATATCCAAAATTGAAAACCTCACTTTTAACACTAACAAACAATGGCACTTTCAAAGTATGAGATGTGAACTGTTCTACTAAACTGATATTAATAGGAATAACAACAAAATTTACTCCGGTTTCATAAATGGTTTCAAAGTTAACGTTCGTGGAGGATAGGACTTTCCTGTTCATTAATTCTACTCTTGAAGTTTTAGTATCTTTTGATAACTCAACTGATGGAATCGTTTTCAGGAATGAGCTCAATTTTGATGAGTTCTCAGGCTTACCCCCAATTTTGAAATTGGATATAGGTATATTCACTTTATGCGGATTATCACCAGGTATAGTTTCAAAAGTTGAAATTACAATTTGGATCTCTTTATCTAGTGGATTCTTTATTGAAAGAAGGAATTCATTCTTTGTTGAAGGCGATAAGGATTGGATTCTGTCTGGAATGTGGTGAATTTTAATTGATGGAATATAATCCACAGCATTTGAGAGCTTATAAAATTTTGTAGAATATGGGTCAGAATCTGGTTTCATTAAAGATGTCCGACATGCTTTACATCTTTTGGAATGTTTCGCTCTTAATCTGGTTAGTTTGGGTAGTATATTGTTTTCTAGGTCTGGTGGCGAGCAGCCAATGGGAAGGTCAATTGATTGCTGAGATGATAGTATATGTTCATTGGATGTGTATGAATCATTATTGATTGATAATTTCGAGTCAACTTCAGGATCAAATGTAGTTATGACTGATCTTCTTATATACTCATGGATATCATTGTATTGATCACTATTCAGTTTTAGTTTGTGGAATTGCAGGGTGACATCTTTTGGAGGTTCGATCAAACCTAATTGTAAATTTTTTCTTTGAATGTAAAATTTCTGTAGGTTGTTATAAGTTTCAATTGCTTCATATTGATTGATTTTAGATTTAACAATCTTTGATAAACTCCTAGGCTTATCCAGTTCACCAGTCTCCCAGTTGAAATAACATGAAACACATTTAAACTTAAAATTCTTACTGGATGTTGACTTTTGATGGATGCTTATATGAGAATCACAGATTGGACAATCGAAACAATTTCTTGAACAATAATTATAGTCTGGTTTCATTTCAATCATACATTTGGGACAGTATTTAGTAAAAATTTCTAACTCAGTACATTTCCGGCATTTAACAGCTTGACAAACTTGACAAAATGTGAGATATGATAATAAATGATTTGTTCTATCATTGAAAATGGTTGTTGGAAAAGTATCAAGCACTTCGCCTCTATTGCCGGTAGCGCTCAAGTTAGATGACTCAATGGGTTCACTGCATGGACAAAACACATATACCTTAACATCATTCATCATGAATTACCTTCAACCGAAGAGAGAAATAAACGACATAAAAAGACGGAGTGATTTGTTATTGAAAACAGTTAAATAGTTGGTTTGAAGCGAATAGAAAAACCGCGAACTCATTCTGTGTTTTTTTTTTTTTTTTTTCGTTGATTTTTTTTAGTATTGAAATAACAAGAAATGAGCAAGACATGTCACTTTTGTATTAATGAGAATTTAATATTAATAGATAATAATTATTTTCTGAAGTGATAATTTACTCGATAATGGGGCTAACTTCTTCAAAACTAATAGATTCCTTAACAGAAGGGACAAACTGTATGTACAATATGCTGTAATATGTGTTTCTTTTTTTTTCTTACGTTTCTAACAGATATTTATTAGTTGATCATGAAGAGATAGACAGACTACGTAAAAGATTTATGAAATTGGATAAAGATAGCTCTGGAACAATATCAACGGATGAGTTTTTGTCCATTCCAGGTGTTGCCACTAACCCACTGGCTACCAGATTGATTGAAACCTTTGATAAGGATGCCAGTGGAGATGTTGATTTCCAAGAATTCATCACTGGATTAAGTATTTTTTCAACCAAAGGGTTAAAAGATGACAAATTGAAATTCGCGTTTGAAATATATGATATAGATAAAGATGGGTTCATTTCCAATGGTGAGCTGTTCATATTGCTAAAAATAATGGTTGGGAAGAATCTCGATGTGGATCAGTTACAACAAATCGTAGACAGAACAATTATGGAGAACGACCACGATGGAGATGGGAAATTGAGTTTTGCTGAGTTCAAACAAGCAGTTGAAGAGACCGAAGTTGCACAGACGATGACTTTACAGAGTTTTTAGTCTTGAGTTGTTTAGAGTGAATGAATAAATGGTTTATATATATGTATGCATGACTCTGGTGTATATGTAAGACAGACGTGGTATAGCAGATTATAGTACTAGCGAGCTCTGGGTATGGTACCTACCAATTCATCCCTTGCCAAAACATTGCAGCGTTTGAAATATAGAGCGTTTAGCTGGCAGAGGATGACAGGATAAATACAAGTTAGTTAAGTGATTCAAATCCCTTTTTAGGGTTATGCGTCAAGATCATGCCTAACTTTCACAAGTTCCACAACTTTTGTTACTTGTTTCCGGTGCTTTACGGTTATTTTATGCAGTCAAACAAACAGCGACAGCAACAGCCATGACAACAGAGTATATATAGAACAATTACAACGCTGGTCAACAGAAAGTGTGGAATTGTGGTATGTTTTTATTAGTGAAAAGGCTTTTATTGGTTAGGATTGGCGGATACTAGATAGCGAGCGGCAGACATTAACTTATTAGCCAAACCCAATGCATTACCGTATCAGCGAATTACGAGCCCATACGAGGTGCACGACTTATAAGCTTTCAGCCTAATAGTCTGTACTGATGTAGTCTATCTGTCACTAGTCACACACGCACAGGCCCATGGACTACAGGTCATACATCACAAACAAACCATACGTATTTCATACTAGTGAAGGGCGATGCTGCTCGTTATTTTTCGTTTGTTGACTCTTTTATCTCTTTGATAATTAGTTGTACCTAATCAGTAAGTTGTTATTACATGCTCCAAATAGGGGTTTGTATGTTGTTGGGAGTCACTAGGCTTTGGTGCAAGGTATGGAGGAGAACTTAGGCAAAGAGTGGTAGAGCCACGAGTAGGGATCTGCAAGGTTGTGCATCTTGTATTGAAAGTCCGATTGTTACTAAGACCGTAACTTTCTTCACATACATATAGCGACAGGTTTCAGATTTTGAAAAGCGCGCTAACGATGAAACAAATATGCAAATTATGCATTGAACCCGCAGAACCTTGCAATTCTGATACAAGTTAACAAAACACAAATTCCCATACTTAAATCAGAGAGAGTGGTTAACTGATTTTTTTTTTGGCTTTATATAAAAAGAAGTGGATGTTGGGAAATATAAAAAAACAAATAAACAAATTATTTTGATGAGTTTACAACCCCACATTGAAATATCCAAGAGCGCTTATTGGTCTTATATTTACCTATCATTTCCCACATCTATCACGCTTTATACTTTACGATAGAAATTAAACTTCTTCCTTCGACAGTTTTTTTTTTTTTCACAATATCGACACAAAAAAATTTAAATAGCTAGATACAGGCCAAAGTATCTTCTCCAACAACGCCGCTACAAGTCATTCTGCTGTTTAAATAGTTATGGATAACCCTTCTCCGTCCTCATCCATCCCGGTGTTATCTGATCTTTCTTATCAGACGGAAGAGATTAAGAAATTTGTGCCCGATGATTATCCACAAGTGCTGAAAGATGGCAGAGTTCCATTACGGATTCAAATTTTTAATGATAAAGCGGTTCTAAGAACAGTTTTGACGAAACCCAAAAAAGGGGTTTATATGTGCAATCATTGTGATAATTTGTTCAGTAATTTTGGTGAGCTATTGGACCATTTTGACGAGTTTAAAATAAGAAGACCCCATAAATGTACACATGAAGAATGTCCATGGAAAATTGTTGGGTTCAATAGAGTAAGGCAATTGCATCGTCATTTGGCTTCGGTTCATATAGTTCAAAAAGAACACCAATGTTTTATTGTTGGTTGTAATAAGAATTTTGGAAGAATGGATTTATTGAATAGGCATTTAAAAAGTGTTCATGAAAATAAAAATTCAAGATTCAATAGAAAGTTATCAAGAGCTTCGATATCATCATCAAGCAATCCACCTTCAGCATCATCAAGTGCAAATGCAAGCCCCGTATTGGGTTCATCTGTGGAACTAGCTACCACCGGCACCAATTCTACCACTTCCACCACAGCTTCTACCGCCCCGTCATCATTATCATCATCAAACATGGCAGTAGTTTCTCACTCAAATTTGTCAAATTTGATTAATCCAAACTCTGCTGGAAACTCTGATGAATCAACCATATTTAATGAGGATGATGGTGACACTGATAACAATTACAAGCATTCAATCAAGTTCTTAACTAACAGCGATTAAAAGTATCAAACATAATTCTATCACCACTTTTTTTCTATTTACAATTATTAAACACCCAAAATAAAATTTAAAAAAAAGCCATCAAACAACAAAGAATCATAATTTTATCTAATCTAGTTGCATAGTTCATTTATCACTTACTTTATCAGCATCATAAACAGTCAACTTACTCAAGACTCTTTCATCAGTTTTCAATTCTTGAACCCATTCACTGTTTTTTTCAACTCCCTTCTTAACCCATTTTGTTGGCCAATCTGATTCTTCATCTTTTGCTAAATCAACATCATCAAGTTTGAAAGGACTTCTCAAATTCTCAACCAATGCAACAGTTTTTTTACCATATTCTTCAGTTAGATGACGTCTAGTATAAAATCTATAAATTCTTTGAGGTGTGCTTAAAAATCCTAAAAGATGATAAACTGGAATAACTAAGATTGGTTGCTGGAAAATTGGAGAAACTGACGTCTTGGTAGAGATCTTAGAATTGAAATCAAGTTCTGGCGCAAAAGCGGCTTTTGAATAATCTTCTGGCAGGATAAATGGCTTAGGAATTGGTAATTGTTTCTCTCCGTTTTCATCAACATCATCAGCATCCTCTAAATCTTCTCCTTTGGTTTGAGTTTGGTCTGCATCTTTGTTTTCAGTGTCCTCAGATCTTCTGCTTTCAGCATCAACTAAAACTGCATTTTCGTTTTCATTTTCATTTTCCTTTTTAGGATTTGCTTCCTCATTTTTTTTATTGAATTCGTCCAAGTTCTGAATGATTGGTGGGATAACTTCATCCGTTTTTAATACTGACTTCCCGACTTCCTTTAATTTGTCATCATTGTTTTTAGCTTTTGCATTTTCTGCTAACTCAAATTCATTATTCTCCAATGGTTTTTCCAAAGGACCTAATAACCCTTCATGCAAACCTGTCAAGTATTCTTTATAGGCCCCTCTACCAATGCAAATAACACCTCCATTAGCAGAAGGATCCAAGACTTCTGAATCCTCATTAATGACTTCAATGCCTTTATGACTGTTCTTATAATAAACTCCTAATAAATTGGAATAATCAAACTCATTCTGTTTCTTTTTGGCAAGTAGTTCTTTTTCAAGTTTCACGTCATCTTGTTGTTTCTTGGAGAACCACTTCTTTATCTTATTGTACCATTTCTTGTCCTGCTCCAGTTTTAGCAATGCTTGTTCATTTTCTAAAATCTCACGACGCAAAGCTCGAACTTCAGCAGAAACGATAGATCTTATAACACCTTGTCTGTTTTCAGATTGGATATTATAATCAATTCCACCAGCATTCAATATAGGCTTAATATAACGTCTAAAAACAGCTACACTTTCATCCAAATAATCACTAGGAGGAGGTGCAATGTAGATGGTTATTTTTCTAGCTAGTTTATGTGGATCTAATGGGGCATTACCAATTTTTTGGACTCTATTCATCCATTTTTTTCTGATCTGCGTTTGTTGATACTTATCATAAATGATACCAGTAGCAGCACCTGAAACCACCAACCAAAATATTGTCCAATTTCTAGAAGGTAACCGTAATGTAGGTATACCCATTGCTTTCAATGCTGGGTTTGAAAATCCTTTTGACTTTGGAGGTTTCGCATTCTCGACTGGTGTTGTTTGCTTCACCACTTTGGCTTCAGCAGAAGGTTCTACACTGGCAGTGACGTCAGACTTGGAGTCAGACATCTTGGTTGAAAGTGTTTTAATACGACAAAATAGTAATAACTTTATGGGTTTTATAACTCGAGGTTTTATTTTTTTTCATATTACACTAGGAAAAAAAAATATATCACGTGCCTTTCACGTGATATATCACGTGATACTTTGTTTCACCGCGAATTGACCAGAACGAAAAAGAAATCCTAGACGAAATTTCAGTAAATGACCAAAGTAAACACAAATCTACTCAACACAGAGACAACTCCAAATTGAATTCAGAAGAGAGAAAAAAAGGTCGACTTGAAAGTCAATAAAATACAAAATTATTCGATCTTCGTCACCACCGATATTCCGCTTTTTTTTTTTCTTCCCGGTGTTATTTCCTCTATTTTTAGTGTTTTTAGATGGGAAATACCGCATCACAGGACAACCCTCGCTCGAATAATCAAGAACAACAAACCCATCAGGATTCGAACTCAAGTTTATTACCAGATAGAGAGCAAGGTGCTAATAATAATACGCTAAGTCCTTCCAGTACCAATTCCATTGAAACAGGCCGTTCCACAGTCCATCCATTGTTGAATCCAACAGACTTACGTCTCAAAACGAGTATTCCAACTACTCAAATGGTTCAAAATAATCAGGGAGAATTTTCCAATTATAGTTCTGTTCCATCTTCTCAGGATGTTACTATGTCAGGTACTGGCGCTTCAAATGTAAATTTAGTTTCACAACCATCTGCAATGAATATTGACCCTCAACCTCCAATAGCAGAACATCAAGAACAACAGCAACATGGAGAACCAATACCTCCGCCAAGAAGGAGATCAACCCTAATTTTGACTGACGACCCAGCTTTTGAAAAGTTACAGATGAACAAATTTGACACAAACGAGGCTAATCAGTCAACTGATAGTCATAATGAATCAATGCAAGCTGACGATAGATCAGAACAAGGTTTACTGGATAATAAAATAACTGTTCCAGTCGAGATCAACTGGTTTCAAGGAGGCCAGAATGTATTCATTACAGGTTCGTTTACCGGCTGGAGAAAAATGATTAAGCTGGTTAAAGAACACGAGAATAAATTTTCAATTAGACTGAAATTGCCATGTGGTACCCATCGTTTTAGATTCATTGTTGATAATGAACTACGATTCTCAGACTATTTACCAACAGCTACTGACCAAATGGGTAATTTTGTGAATTATATTGAAATTCAAAGTCCAGAGACTTCGCAAATCCAACAAGGTCATGCAGATCAACCAGAGCTTCCAAATAATAAAACAGATTCTAAATTAGGCTTAACAAATGACGATGATGATATGGGTAATGGATATTCAAGATTTCATGAAGAGAAATCTTTGAAACCTTTGTTAGATTATGTTAGAGATATCCCTGCAATTTTTACAGATCCTTCAGTTATGGAACAATATTACCTAACCCTAGATAATAATCAAAATCAAAACCAGGCATGGTTAACTCCACCACAATTACCACCACATCTGGAGAGTGTTATTTTAAACAACTATTCAGCAGCTGATAAAACTAATAGTAGTGGTGCATTACCAATTCCAAACCATGTTGTTTTAAACCATTTGGCAACCACAAGTATTAAACATAACACTTTGGCTGTTGCAAGTGTTGTTAGGTATAAGAGAAAGTATGTGACACAGGTTCTCTACGCACCATTACAATGAGTTAATAGTATCTTATTTAGCCAAAGTAGAATTCACTCAATTACACACTATTCTATTTATGCTGTGATATTTCCATAGTAACCATAATATTGATTATATAAGCAATATTTACTTTTCGCGTTTTTTTGTTTTGTTTTGACATTAAAAAAAAAGGCGAAGAGCTTGAAGATTTTATCAAGATTTGATTTAACGAGGTCAGAAAAAACTACTCTTTCCATTTTCTTTCTTTCCAGGAAGAGGTCTGTTTATAAACACTCAAAGTTTTATTAAAAGGAACTATCCATTATTTTGTCCCTTGTATTTACTTATTCATTCCTTTTTTTTTCCATCTAGACATACCTCATTTGTGACGTGACTGGGGTTTTGGCACTAGGCTTCAAGGAAAAAAACGTCACAAAACTATTAGAGCATTATTATATCATTGCATCTGAATCTCAATACTACATTTAAACGGTTCTATGAGTGCAATAGGTTCGTCAGTAACGGTTGCTGTTCGTGTTAGGCCATTCACCGCTGCTGAGTCTGCACATTTGGTTCAGCAGAAAGATGAAGGTATTTTTCTTGGTGATGGTGCTTTAAGTCTTAATAATGATAACAAAGAAAATAAGTATCCCACAAAACGGTTCGGTCCTCAAGGTCTAAGGAAAATTGTTGATGTGGTTGATGATAGAATGTTGATTTTTGATCCACCAGAAGGAAATCCATTAGCAAATTTATCAAAAAATGTTTTTCCTCAAGGAAAAAGAACCTCAAGATTTAGAGAGCATAGATTTGTATTCGACAAGTTATTTGACACTTCAGCCACACAAGAACAAGTGTACTATGACACAACTAGACCATTATTAGATAATGTTCTTGATGGTTTTAATGCTACTGTTTTTGCATATGGGGCTACTGGGTGTGGTAAAACACATACAATTAGTGGAACAGTTGAGGAACCTGGGATAATTTTTTTAACAATGAAAGAATTATTTGAAAGAATAGAGGCGTTACAAGATACAAAACATATTGAAGTTTCTTTATCATACTTAGAAATTTACAATGAGACAATTATTGATTTGTTGCAACCTGAACACGACGGGAAACTATTGACCTTGAGAGAAGATGCTAATAGTAGAATCAGTGTTGCAAACTTATCGACACATACACCAAAATCGGTTGAAGATGTTATGGATATGATTATAATAGGAAATAGAAAGAGAACATGTTCACCAACCGAAGCTAACGCAACATCTTCCAGATCACATGCTGTTCTTCAAATAAATGTCACTCAAAAGAACAGAACTGCTGATATAAGAGAAAACCACACGTTTGCTACGCTATCTATTATTGATCTTGCTGGAAGTGAAAGAGCTGCCGCTACAAAGAATCGTGGGGAAAGGTTACATGAAGGTGCAAATATCAATAAATCGTTACTAGCTTTGGGGAATTGTATCAATGCACTTTGTGATGCTAGACGGAAAAACCATGTTCCTTATAGGGATTCCAAATTGACGAGATTATTAAAGTTCTCTTTGGGTGGTAATTGTAAAACAGTGATGATTGTTTGTATAAGTCCTTCAAGCCATCATTATGATGAAACACTAAATACTTTGAAATATGCCGATAGAGCCAAAGAAATCAAGACAAAGATTACAAGAAACCAACATAACTTGGATAGGCATGTTGGATCATATTTGAAGATGATTACAGAACAGAAACAAGAAATTGAAGAGTTACGCGCACGAGAGACTCAAAAAATCGAGCAAGCTGTTGAGAATTACAAGATCCAAAAGGACAGAGTATCAATAGGGGTTTTAGAATTCATTGATAATCTGAAAAATACACTGAACTCTAAAAAATTTGAACAACTAAAGCTACGAAAATCGCTGATTTTATGCAAAAGAAGATTGCTGATACACCAAAAAGTAGAATTAAAAAGATATATGAAAATATTTGAAAGTCTTCAATATCAGCCTGATGAATTTGTACATGTTTTCAATGCTCTGGGTGACCTATTGAAAAAATTACAGATTAAAATTGATGAGCTAGAAAGTTTATACAATCAAGAGACTGAACTTGATTTTACATTATCTGGTTCTGCTGATAGTGGTATTAGAAAATTAACAGAATTAGAAGCGTGGTCAAGTTACGATAAGATTATTTTGGATAGTTCGTTATCACTTATTAAAGACTCAATAGAGAAAACTGTTTTGCACAATTCATTTGTTGCTTTTGACAAATTGATCAACTCACAAGATTTTAATGGAAACTTTAAATTTACTGCATCTAACTTGTTCAAAATTGTGACCAAAATTGCATATTTAAAAGAAACTTCTTATGTCACTGAATCTTTGAATGATGAATTTCAAATAATATTGGAAGATTTCTATCAAGAGTTTGAAGAATCATTAAATGACCTGACTGATATTGATCATAAGTTTGAGAAGTTTTCATCTATAATGCAATACAATATTAACTCAGAGATTAGCATACCAACCTCACCAATTAGAAAGCTGAATAGATCGAGAGCATCATCGCCATCATTCAGACAAGCACCAGCATCAAGGCTGATATTGTCAAAATCAGCATTATCCCATAATTCAAAGGTCACCAAGGTTAGTTCTCCTACAGTATCAACTTCAAGAATAAAACCTGTCAAAAAAGTTAGATGGGATGTTCCAGCTGACTCAGACAAAGACGATGATAGCGATCTTGATTTCCATCAAACTGGGGAAGAAAATGATTCAGATATCAGTATGGATGACCTCAGTAAAGAAACAAATGCTTTTGAAGCACAACTTTCAACGACTGAAGAATCTATGATCGATCAGAGCTTTTCTGAACTAGAACAAGTATTATCAGCTCCAAAGAAAAGAAAATCTTTGACTTCAAAACCTTTAAAACCTAGCTTAAGAAAACCTTTCAATACCCTTAACGAGAATGTTACTAATATGAATGAAACTGTTAACCCATCCCTACTAGATAATAATATCCCTGGATTGGGCAATCCAGTGAGATTGAATAATGAAGTTTCAGTAAATGATTCAAGTATGAATGATTGAACTAATTGGCCCGATCAACTCTTTCTAGCTTATCTTTTTATAATGATTGCATAATTTTAATTACTAATTCACTAACTTGTAAACTACGAACTGCTATATTTAAAAACAGCAAAAAAAAGAATACCGACCTCAAAATATGTATTATTAAGTAAAAGCAAAATCAAGTAGATTGTCAGTCATTAAAAAAAAAAAAAAACAGTATAAAAAATTCAAAAAAAGAGGAAAAATTAGAGTGAACAAACAGATTGAACACATAAAAGCACACAAAGCACATAATAATAATGGGACGCAAATACACACACACACAAAAAAACGAACGACACCAGCAGGGAGGGGAGACTAAAACTTTTGGGGTAAAAAAAAACCAATAACGATTATTTTCTTCTTTTTTTTTTGGGTGGATAAAATCATCGAAGATATCCAGTTTTATAGTTTTTATAATAAAAAATGTATCTAATATGAATAAAATTGAGCAAAAAACATAGGAACCATAAATAAAGACAAATAAAAAGCAGGAGCAAAAATAAGAGGAAAGGAAAAAAAAAAGCAATAAATTCCACCACTAGTAAGCAGAAGCGATCATATTGTTATATGACCAATCAACTGATCTTGAAGGAGTTGAACAAAAGCGACAATCACAGTAAGACGATCTCAAAGTTCCACCATTTCTTGAACAGTAATCAGGTTCAAGGTGCAAGGAATATGTTTTACGGTGTTGATGATGAGGTTGCGGAAGGGACTGTTGTTGTTGTAGATAGTAATAAGCACTCCCACCAACTAATGGTTGAGATTGAGATTGATAATAAGGGTGTTGTTCAAAACCAGCAGATTGATAATTGTAGTTATTTTGACGATACCAATTTGATTGATAATTATTAAATCTAGAAGTTGAATCCTGTCTTGGAGAGAATTCATTATCATTTAATATTGGAGAGATTGGTTCACGATAAGTCGAGTGCAACGATTGTTGACGTTGATGGCCATGATTATGAGTGTTGATTAATTGCTGATTTTTAATGGCGTCTGAATATTTTGAAAATTGGGACATTAATTCATCGTATTTTGAGTGATCAATGTTATGTAATCTCCACTCAAATAAAGCTAACCAACCTGCTTCTAATGAGTTAATTAATCTAACATTTAAATTTGTGGCATCAGACCATGATCTGTTTGTGAAAGTATTATCATCGTTTGATTTATTAGCCAAAACCAAAGACAGAATAACATTCTGGTGAATCATTTCATCAGATTTGTTAGACAGAAATAAATCACGTCTTTTTTCAAATTTTTCCAACAGATAATAATTAGCCAAAATCAATGAAGATAGTGGTAATCTAACTGCACTTAAAACAGTTTGTAATTTTAAAATAAAAGCAGCGTTATCAGTATCATGTCTTTCAAATAATCTGAAAGCCAAATAAGTTGTAAATTTACTCATGATTGATAAGTCATAATCTAAAACAGATGAGACACCACCAGTAGATGGTTGATCTTCAACAGCTGGAATAGTAGCAGCAGAAGCAGCAGAAGCAGCAGAAGCAGCAGAAGCAGCAGAAGCAGCAGGAGCAGCAGGAGCAAAATAGCTATTGTTGTTATAATTATAAGCTGATGATTGACTTGTGGCTGAAGTAGAAGGAGGGACAGCACCATACATAGGAGGTTGAATGTAACTATTAACAGGGGCAACATTGGCACCATTATTATAACCAGAATTTGGATAGTAAGGGTTTTGTCTTAAATGAGAGGAAGCAAATCCAGATTGATGATAAACATCGTTGAATTGGTGTTGAGAATAACCGTAGACTGAAGTCATGATATTTGTGAGATAACTTAATATAACAAATAGGGAGTTGAACTTCTTGATTGGTGTTTTTTTGTTGTTAATGTATTTATAAAAGCTTCTAATGATAAACACAAGTGCTTTTGAAAGTCAAACAGTTAAATTCTTTTTTTTTTGTTGAACGATTACTTAGTGAAAAGCTCGTTCTGAGTTGATGAAACAGTAAAAGTCTTTAGTCAAGGACAAAGGCAATGTATCAAAGTTATTATTGAAACCAACCAGGGAGTTGTATGTTTAAGTAAGGGTAAATAACCGTTAAACTGTTAACATAAAAATAGCGCCAGAGCAAGCAGGAAATGTGTCTAAAAACAGTGGATCTCCGTGTTGAGTGGCAAGGAGGTTTTATAATACTTTTTGAACAGAAAGTTTAGACCTTGATTTGCTGGTTTCAGATATGTATTATTAATTAAATGGAATTATAATCAATAATAATAACTAAAAGAGGATTAAAAAAATATAAAAAAATCTAGTCTCCAAGGTGATATTTGAAAGTTAAGCTTTTAAAGGATAAAATTCAAAATGATGGATGGAAACGTTAAGACAATTTTAAATTTAGTTTAAAGGGGTTTCAAAGAGAGGGAGTTGAAGAGCACAAAACTGACAAATTGTGAGTGCTTATACTAAAATTTTTTTTTTTATCTCGTCGGGAAAAAAAAAAAAAAACCTGGTTTGCGCAGCAGAAATTATAAAAAAAAAAAAAAGGAAAGAAAAGAAAAAATCACGTGATGAAAAAAAAAGAAAGAAATGAAAGAAATGAGGCGCGGCTTTTTCTCACGAGTTTTCGGCCGAAAAAAAAAAGGGCAATTAAAACATTTAAAAAAATAAAAGCGGAAAGAAGAGATTGATCACGTGCCGATTATGTAGATGATTAGCACCTAATTTGGTAATATCCTATTATGGGAGTTTATTATCTTTTTTTTTTTTTGTTCTTCTGTTTTTGTTTTGTTTTGTTTTTGTCATATTTTAGATTTCACTAGGTAAATGTGAAACAACAGCTAAACTCTACACAGATTTTAATAGATAAGAGTTTGAATTTGGATAAAGACATGGACGTCCATAGTCTACACTTTAATAAAAAGAAAAACCTCAGGGAAGTGCGTCCTGTTTCTACGAAAGGGGACCAGCCACTCCCCAGAATAAAATCAGCCTCAGCTGTCACAGGCGATGGTAAACTGTTCTTATTCGGAGGGTTCGATGAGGACGATAACCTTGATAGTAATATCTACATCCTAGATACAAATACACAAGAATGGAAAACATACCACAATAGAGTTTATAGGGAGGGACATTCTGCACTGTACGTTCCTTCAACACAGAAAATACTAGTTTATGGTGGTGTACCAGAAGAAAATGATACTAACGAATTGGCATCGGTTGAACTGTTGGAATATAACTTGGTCACTAATGAATGGTCAATTGCACCATCGAACAACAATTCTCAGAACTTTTCCTTACCAAAGCAAACCTCAAGACATGCTGCCTGTTTATCCACAGATGGAACAAAAATGTTTATAAGTGGTGGTCTTCATAAAGATAGCTTAAACTCACCCTATGATCATTTATATTGTTACGATATATTGACCGGATTATGGGATGGTCCAAGATCATTCGTTCGTCGGTTCGGTCATACAATAATCTACTATAATGATAAAATCTGGTCATTTGGAGGATTGACTAACGAAATGGCACATGCAAGTGAAATATCATGGTTTGATTTAAGAACAAATACAACTGGATCAATTACGATCAATGATTTACCAAAACTAGAAGGTGATCACGTCTACCTGAAATCGAATAATGACTCTATCTTACTGGATGTTTTGATGCCACTCTGGACTTATGATAAAACCATTGAACCTTGTATTGCATTATACGATATCAATAATCTGAGATGGCAATCAGTATTGGCAGGCTCTTTCAAACCTTTGTTGGGTTATAGATGGAGACATTCTTTTGTAAAAGAATCCTCCTTATATTTATTGGGATATCCCTCAAATAAGGAGACAGAGGATCCATCCTTTGATTTCAAATTATCAAGCATGATCAGTATTGATTTATATGACTTAGGTATAATTAATGGTGATGGGAAAAATTCAGAAATCTCAAATGATGGTTCAATTGTTTCAGACTTATCAGCATTGTTATACCAAGACAAGTTTTCGGATTTTGAAATTTTAGGTATTGAAGGTAACGATAGAGCTTCAATAAACTCAGTATTTTTGGAAAATACAGCACTAGATGCACCGTTCAACGATAACAATCACTTTAAGTCTGATACTTTCGTTAAGTCGAAACCATTAAAAGTTCATAAAACAGTATTATTAGCAAGATGGCCTCATTTTGAAAGAGTTATTGAAAGTGGGATGGTTGAAGCGCAAACAGGATCACTGTTTATTCCTGAACCGATAACTTGGTTAAAGAAATTAGTTGAATATCTGTATACTGATCAGCTGAAAACAGATGATATTGATACAATCACTGGGTTGTTGATTCTTTCTAATTTATATGATTTGCAAAATTTAAGATTGTTATGCATTGAGTCCATATATTCAAAAGGTTTAAAGATAAAAAATGTTTTAAAAATTTGGTTAAGAGCAAAGTTAGTCAATGAGGAAGTTTTAGCTCATAATGCTTCAACTTTCTGCTTCTATTACTGGGGTAAAATTGTACAAACAAAACAATTTAGAGAACTTTCAAAAGATGATCTGATTACTTTGTGCCGTGAGGTTGGACAAGATGGCATCATTGTCAATAATAACAACTCAACTGATGGAATCCCAGCTCAATCACGAGGAAATGGGACTCCAAATAACTATTTGGGTCAGCCATTTACCAGATTTGAAGAAAATGATTTTATTTTGAATAGATATCAGTCTTTCGGATATTTAAGTGGGTTTATTCCTTTCTCAAGTGGTCCCATATTCGGATTGGAAGATTTCAACGATGGGAACAATAGACTTAATCGCGGCGGATTCAATCAGGATAAACCATATGACAGCGACAATGATGTTGATGAAGAAGATTTAAATTCAGATATCGAAGATGAGCTGCATTCAATGAATTCGTTCAGAACACGGTTGACAACACCTCAAGCTTCAATTTTTTTGACTAATCCTCAGAGTGGGTTAAACAGCTTGGGTGACAGAGAAAATGACGATGACGATAACGATAATATCGATGACGACACTGATATGGAAGATAACAATCATATTTAGATCTTGAAAATAATAAAAGAAATATAAAATGCTTCCTTTGACAATGTTTGTTAACTCGTTATTTCCTTTTGTTTTTTACATTTATTTAAAGTAAAAGATATAATTTTGCTATATTATATAGTACAATTTTGTAGTACTCAAATACCACCAGCTTCTCTATACCAACGAACAGCTTTATCTTTCGATATCACAACCAGCCCATCATTATTATCGCCACCAGAACCTCCTCTTATACCTTTGTTAATAAATTTAACACCGAATGCAGCAGAAACACCAGAGTCATCTTCATCAATAATATCAGCATCATCAACATCAGTCGGACTTAAATTCAAAGTAGATTCTCTTTCTCTTGTTCCGACGTTCCAAACTCTAACTTTCCCATCGTAGCCTGCACTGGCCAATGATTCACCACTTTCGTTAAAGTCAAGCTCAAAAATCCATCCATCATGGGCATATGCACCAACTGAAACGGATGAAGAGTGTGTTGGGATTGTAAAGCTTCCGACGCACTCGCCGTATGTTGTATCATAGATCGTTATAGTACCATAAGAACCAGAATCTGATGCAACAGCAAGTAATTTTCCTAACGGTGAAAATTTCAACGACCGAACAGATGAAGAGCTTTGAGAAGAACCTTTCAACCCAAAATTATGAAACGTATATACCGGTTTAGAAGTTTCTAAATGAGTTAAAACCACATCACCATTTTGGAAACCTGTTGCTATCAAATTTTCATCAGAAGTTAGGTCCAAAGTGGTTGCAAACGCTTTGTTTTGTGATTTAATTGTTCCATTCACTGTGAAACTTGGTAGCCCACTTTGTGTTAGTTCAAAATTCCAGACTTTAGTGGTTCCTGTTGGTTGAGTTGCAGCAAATCTATGAGTTTTACCTTTAACATCTTTAAGCCATTTAATGGCCCAGTACTTGTCTTTCGTTTCATCTAGTTTAACAGAATCAAAAGACCTTATTTCACCTTTATTATCAACGTGCAAAAAGAAGATATCACCACTGAAGGAAACAGTTGCAATCAAAATGTGACGAACTGAATCAATCACATCCTCGAAGACATCAACATGATGTAGTCCTGATTTATGGACAAACTGTTCCAAAACATTTTCTTTTGCACTATCAGTCTCAGTAATAGCATTTTTCCAAAATTTCAAGTATCCATCACCTGAAGCTGTGATCGTGTATGGTTTAGAGATTGCAACTGAATAAATGTCAGCTTTGTGAGCAGATCCTGCTGTAGATGTTGAAATAAACTGTTTTGACTATTTCAAAAGAGGGATTGTTAGAAAATTGATTCAGAAAATTACAGAAACAAGTATCACTTACCATAACTCTAGCACAATTATAATCCTGGAAAGAAATTATAATACATAAGTTTGGTAAAAGTTTATAAAGAAAAAAATCAGCAGAACAGATTCACAGAACAGATTCGCGTGAATATACCCAGAAGAATTCGCGGATTTAATTTATAATTAGCTCTTAAATTTTAGGAGACTTCTGATTGGAATGTATTAATTGTTGTTGCCTTTAGTTCGGTATTGATCATTGAGTAGTGAATGAGTCTTCAGGTTGAAATCCCACGCACATCAGTCAGTAGCGATGGGAAATATACATTGTATCATATTTCAGTGGTGATCGGCACCAAAAGTTACACATTAAAGAAAAGATATTCAGACTTTGCGAATCTTAAAGATGAACTGGAAACTTTATATTCTGATAATTTACCCTTTGAGTTTCCAAGGAAGACGATTCTAAGAAACACGGTGAATAACTCTGGATTGACAGAGGAGAGAAGAAAATTACTTGAGTCATTCTTGATCAATGCTATCAACGATAAAGTCCAATCTAAATGGAGAAAATCATTACCGTTTAGGGAATTTTTAAATTTGCCCCCAGGAATATTTAGTAATGTTACTGACTCAACAAAGGAGCTGGCAAATAATGCTTGGGGCTTATCATCATCTAAAAAAGACCAGCCCATCACTGATCTGTCATTGTGGATTGATATAACAAGGGAAACTAAAGATATATTTGTTGAAGCAAGATCCAAAGTTTTCACATCCCCTTCAGAAGCAAGAAGGAAGTTGATAATTGGAAGAGCCAAATTTGAGGGCCTGCTAAAAGGACTAGATATTGTGGACTCACAAGGATTAATAGGAGAAGGCGAGGTTAAGAGACGACGTGAGTTGTTACACTCTTTGAGCAGAGAACATCAAGACATAGAGCAATTGTTATCAAACATATCACAATTTCCAGAAGAGTCCAAGATAGCACCTAAACTTTCGCTGTCACACACAAAGAACCAGCTGTTCAAAGGTCGTGTTTTGGGTGAACCCCAAGAAACTGACAGAACAAGAGGTCAAAATAACCAGCAACTATTACAAATGCAGCGCGATGATTTCAAGAATCAAGATGAAGACCTTGAGAAATTGCATAGAACTATACAGAGGCAGAAGGAACTGGGAATTGCTATTAATGAAGAATTGGCTTTACAGAACGAATTACTAGATGAATTAGAAGGAGAGGTTGATCGTACCTCAGCAAAGCTGCATTATGCCAACAAAAGAGTAGGAAAATTTACATAATATCGGTGAAAATCTAGGGCCACGTATTTTAACTATGGCAACAACAGTAGTGCCAGCTAAAAGTTTCTACTAATAATCTGATTAAATATATTTATCTGTAGGAAATTTAGAATAGAACGTCTACTTTTTTCGACTTATAAAACGAATTCGCGAAAAAGTACCAACAAGGCAAAAAAAACTTTGGAAAACTTTTGCTGGACATTTCAAAACAAGACGGAATTTTTTATTTAAATAGAGTGTCTTTTGGAGTTGGATCTTGCTGAATTTGTCTCTAATTGTTTGTTTAGTAAATTCTTAGAATATCGCTATACTTTGCTTGTGCTTTCAACCCATTTTTCAGAGATCTAGAGCCTGTATTTGCTGTTTGTTGTTCAATTGCATTGCCCAGGTACGACCATTTTGCTAATTATAGATAAAAAAAGCTCCATCACTACTCGAAATCACCGATAAAATAGAATGACTACCGCTACTAACGTACCTCCCGGACGCTTTCTGACATTAACAGACAGTGAGGAGCTGAAATTGAAAGAGGTTTGGGCCCATTTTCTAAAATTTTGGGGAACCCCGGTAATTTTACCATCAGCACCTGAAAGAACTGCAACAACTGCTTCTAAAACCTCTGAAAAATCAAAGGATGATAAATCCAAAAAGAAGATGTTTTCTAGATTCCGTCGTGGTCACAAATCAACAAAATCTGCAGATAAAGTGTCTTTGGCAACCACAAGATCAAATGAATCAATTGAAGGTAGTTATAACCATAAAATTATCCATGATTCCCTAAAAGATCTAAAACCTGAAGAAATTTATGAAAACTTCTGGAATATGCTAAGAACTGATACTCCTGATAATCTGATTTTGAGATTTTTAAGAGCAAGAAAATGGGATAGTGATAAATCTTTGGCAATGTTAGCTCACACTTTGCATTGGAGATTAAAAGAGAGTAATGTTGATCAAATATTAATGAACGGTGATAAGAAATTTGTCGAAGATAATGAAGAGGGTGTTGTGAAACAGTTAGAGTTATCAAAAGCTTACCTAAGAGGCTATGATCTTGAAGGTAGACCAATTGTCCACATTAGACCCCGTTTACATATTCCAAGTGATCAAACCATCGAAGATGTTCAAAAATATACCCTTCTGATCATTGAGGAAGCTAGATTATTTTTGAAAGAACCTGTTGATTCTTGCTCAATTATTTTTGATCTATCTGATTTTTCAATGTCAAACATGGATTATGCACCAGTTAAATTTATGATTGCTGTCTTTGAGGCACATTATCCTGAATCTTTAGGTAAATTATTCATACATAAAGCACCTTGGATCTTCCCTCCTATTTGGAACATCATCAAGAACTGGTTGGACCCTGTTGTTGCTAGCAAAATCACATTTACAAAAAATCCAAAAGATTTGGAACAGTTCATCGAGAAGAAATATATTCCAAAAACACTCGGTGGTGAAGACGATTATGAACCAACCTTCACAAAACCAAATGCTGATGATGACAAGCTATTACTTGATACCAAAACTAGAGACGAGTTGAAACAAGAACGTAAAGAAATAATTGAAAATTTTATCAAAGCTACTGTTAATTGGATCGAGGCAAATAGTGTTGAACAGAGCCAAAAATTCAAAGATGAAAAACAAGATCTTGGGTTCCAATTGGCTAAGAATTACATCAAATTGGATCCTTATATCAGGTCAAGAAATAACTACGATAGACTAGGACTATTAAAATTACAAGCTTAAACTAAGAAACAAAAGAAACCAATTATGAATGCTTATAAAAACCCTCTTTACTTGCCTTCGCATATAACCCTTAAAGAGCCTATATAATTTTTTTCGACAACTATGTCAACATAGAGCCATTTTTCCTGAATGCATTCAATTTCATACAAAAAGCTTAGTCCAGTGAATACAAAAAGAAGTGTGTAGGAATTCCTGTATTTGACTATTATATTTCTCGTTGGGACTGCAATTGTCGATATGGAGATATGAGGGCTTTCTGTGTAGTCGAAGTCCTTAAAAAAGTCCCATAATTTCTCACTATCTACAATTGGGTCTTTAATCTTTACTACAATGCTATTTTACATACAACAAGAAGGTTCAGCAACAAAAGATAAATGATTTTTCATGACATGGATTTAGAACTTTGGAAATCCGAGCTGTGTTTTCTTCAATTAACATACTTGATAATGATACTGGAATAATTTAAAGTACCTTCTAGTTCAAGAGATGGCTTATCGAATACAAAATAGCATATCTCAGGAATTGCTTCCGCTGGAAAAAAGAGCTTCCTTCGTCTCCATAGTTTGTGATTCTACAACAAAAATTTCCCAAGCTAGCTAGCACCATCTATCAACTGAGAACGGAGAGAATTACTTGTTTTGGATTTCTCCTTGAATCTGCGTTGCTCAAGCTAAAGCAGTTAATTCCACACAAACAACAATAACTCAGAGAGCATAAATGTGCTAATTTAGAGTGAAATTACATTTTCCCTAATCATCGCTGTCACTACCAGCGTTTCAAATACCAAGTGATCCCAATAATAAAAAAGTAATGAGTGATGTATTGATAAGTGCAATTTCGCTATGAGATTTGGTTTTTTCGCGAATTTTTCAACTAAAACGGGTTTCTATAGAAACAAGCTCGGAGAAGAGTAAACAATCAATAAACTCTTTGCAAATTTTCTTTCTTTAGAACAATTAGAACTGTGACTAATAACTAATGGAGAATATTTCAAGTCTCATTCATGGACTCTCATCGAGTATGCTCTCTCTATTTTGTTATCCTTATTGTTTTTAACCACTAACAAGAAATAGGTACATCTGATATCAAAGAAATCATCAAAAAGTTAGACGAATTTCCCATAAAGAAAGAAGGAATACCCATCGACCATCTTACAAAACTTATACAAGTAGTATCAGATCCATATTCACGTGTTCCGAATGGCATTAAAAATCACATAATCAATAATTACCTGTATTTCAAAGACCTCGTCCCCAGTGTGGTTGCTTATACGATTATTGGAAATATTGGAGTGAGATCTGAGAATAATACTGAGAAGAGACTGCCACCATTACTACAAAGTGCACTACTCTCATGGCTGATATCTGTGTACTCCTTTTTAGAAGATCCGGCTGTTATTGAAAACTTGTATGGACTTTTATTCAACTATCTTGAATTTGAATACATTAGGCCCAAGATTGCGCATCTTTTGCTTCTTGCGACTAAAAAGCAACACATCACTGACAGAAGAATAAGAAACCTTCTCAGACTAAATCAGAAATATACACTATCCGAGCATATAATTGGACTGATATTACTCTATCAACAATACTACCCTGAAAAAATTCTTGATACATTTCCAAAAATATCACACAAAGTATTTTCTCATCCTGACTACGAATATTTACAAGACTTGGCTGAACTTAGAAAATCCAACAAGAGAACTTTAGTTGCAACTGGAAATATCCAATTTCACGAAGACTTTGAAAATAGGCTAAGGAAAAGAAAACGAGCAGCTGTTAGCCATTTGGACTACTCAACTCTTTTCACACAAACTCCTGGAAAATCATTACAAGAAATAGTGAAAAATATTGAAACTATTGATATTTCAAAGAACTGGAACAGTTTATTGTTTAACTCTTCAGCTACATCTATACTGTTGGCTGTTTTGAAGTTAGGTGCAAATGATGATTATAGGCTGAATGCATGGCTATCTACATTAATAGATCAAGATCCGCTCAATAATACTGAAATAAACGAAGCCTTAAAGTACCTAACGAACTATGTTTCATATTCATACAGTGTCCCAGACCAGATAATTAAGGGTATATTGCTGAATGAGTCTGTTATTATTGGATTATCATCCTCTCTAGATTCCTATGTTTTCAACTTCTTGCAAAATCTCAACATTCTCCATATTGCCGATATCAAGAAAATTATAAAGCTTTATAGGGTACTCGTCAAGAGGAAAGGAATTGACTGGTATGTCGGACTCATCGATTCGCTTTCAATGCTTTTGCAAAAGCTACTTCTGCAATCAAATCAGGCTCCACCGATCATCAGAGATATTGAAGACGTTTTTAAATCAACTATTGACTCAATAATCTCAACTCTTCAGCTCTTTAATTATGACCGTCGAATATTGATGGCTTCTATGAGACTTATTTCATCCCTACGAGATGTTCCAGAACAAAATTTATCAGTTAGACTGGTTGTGTTACCTCCAACATTTGTCTATATTTTACTTTATGTAAATGACTCAATTACAATCTCAGAGTTGGGTGGTCATTTGAACTTTGCCAAAGTCATTTTAAAAGATGCTGAACCAAATGCTGAAGTTTTGAAACTGACTAATTTACATAATGCTTACATCGTCGATATATGTAACACGATTTGGAGAAATAAGGCTTTTGATATCCCAAGAAATTCTAGCTCTAATGTTTTGGGTCTCTCGTACCGGTTTTTCAATGCATTATCTAACAGTGTTCCAATATATGATAGAAACTCAAACTTCAAATCCTTATTCAATATCCATTATTCACCTGCATTCTCATCATATAGTGCTGAAATAGTTAGAAGATTAGAGAACAATAGCACAGAGTGTATTGTTCGCCATGAGGGACCAATCACCCAGCCGTCAGTGTCTCAATTACTAAATGATGAAAATATCAAATGGTTGAATATATCTTATGATGACATTCGTGTTTTGATTCTTAAAGATATTGAGAAATCAGGATACAATGGAATAGCAGACGTGCTATTCTCACATTTAAAAAGTATTTTGAATAAACGTTGATCATGAGTCGTTATATTAATAATATGTACACGTTTTTTTTTTCTATTAGTTGTATGCGGGCAATGTCTTAAACGACAACAAAACTGATCGCCTTTTGCTTTGTAATAACTTTTTTGACGGTCTTGCCTTCTAAAAATTTCTTAGCTTCCTCTAAAGTTTGGATAGTCTCTCTAACAGTGGATTCATCCAGATAGAAATCTTTGGTTGCCTCATATGTAAACCTCATCTTCCCATTAATGAAAATGTTATACTTAGTTAAGTTAGATTCTTTAATTGGTTCATATTCTGGCCATGATTGAGCAAACACCGTTTCCCATGGTTGGTTCAAGCTTGATGATATCCTTTCCCATGCTTCTTCAGCAGTGGCAGGAGTGACAGGAGTCATAGTGATAATCAATTTTTTCAACGATTTGAGAATCAAAGCACTATTAACTTGCTCATCTTCAATTCCAGAAGCAATAGCTCGCGTAAATTTCATGTAATCTGAAATGACTGTATTCAGTGATAAAGTATCATTCAAAGAGTCTGTAATTGATTTCAAAAGCAATTCAGTTTCATTGTGAAATTTTATTTCTGACTCAGTCAGCTCAGAAGGAACAGTTTGACTTTTGGCAAGTTCTGGAACTTGTTTGGACAATAACAATAAACGACGTAGCCATCTCTCAACACCAACAATTTTAGACTCATCCCAGTCTAATATATCCGTTATAGGGGCTTGAAATAATACATGAGCTCTAGTAGCATCTGCACCGTATTTTTGAATAACCTCAGTTGGGTCCGTACCATTATACTTAGATTTGGACATCTTTTCATAACTTATGGCTGGAGTTTCACCGGAGGCAAGTATCTTTGGATTATTAATATCAGTCCAGTCAAGTTCATCTGGTTTCAAAAATCTCCCATTCTTTGGATCTTTGTAAGTTCTGCCATGAACCATACCTTGAGTTATTAATTTCTTGAAAGGTTCACCATTGACAGATGAACCATCCCAAAGCCCCTTTTTAGATAAAAATTTAGAAATGAATCTAGCATACAGTAAGTGCAAAATGGCATGCTCAACCCCTCCAATATAAATATCAACAGGCATGAAGTCAGTAACTTTTTTGTAGTCAAAGATTTTTTGGTCATTCTTAGGATCGATATAGCGGAAGTAATACCATGAACTGTCCATAAATGTATCCATTGTATCAGTTTCACGCTTAGAGTCATTACCACAGCTTGGACATTTGGTATTCACGAAACTTTCTAGATTAGCTAGTGGATTTCCTTTGCCAACAATTTTAGCATCTTTGGGCAACAAAACAGGTAGATCTTTATCGGGAACAGCAACTGGACCACAAGAATCACAATGGATAATAGGTATTGGAGCACCCCAATATCTTTGCCTACTAATCAACCAATCTCTAATTTTGAATTGGGTGGTTTTCTTGAATGATTCCCCATCGTTATATTCATGTAAGATCTTTTGGATAACCCTTTCGCTTGCTAAACCATTAAAGTCTTTATCAGCAACACTCAAAACGCCTTTGGAAGTAAAAGGTTTTTCGACTGGGTCTTCTTGTGTTTTAGGATTTTTAGGTTTGATAGTTTTTATAATATTATCATTCGGTCTATTCTCTTTCCAAAATGCAAAATCTCGTTCATCATGACCTGGACACCCCATGACAACACCGGAACCATAGGATCCTAAAACATAGGGTGCAGCAAATACTGGAATGTTGGTCCCATCTTTTAGCAGTGGGTTGGAACATTTCAAGTTCTTGATTTCAAATCCAGCTTTAGAGTCGTCCGAGAAGTCTCTGGCGGCTTCAATGAATGATTTCAATTCTGGATCAGTTTCAGATATATTTTTAATGATTGGAGAGTCAATTGAGATTGCAATATACTGGATGCTAAATATAGTATCAGGTCTTGTAGTAAATGCTGTTAGTGTGATCTTGGAATCATTAGTTTCAAATTTAATTTCAACACCATGCGATTCACCAATCCAATGTTTCTGCATCAGTTTAACCTTGTTTGGCCAATCTTTCAATGTATCTAAATCTTTGTTTAAATCAGAAGCAAATTCAGTGATTGCTAAAAACCACTGGTTCAGTAATCTTTTTTCCACAATTGCACCGGATCTCCACGATTTTCCCTCAGCATCAACTTGTTCATTAGCCAAAACGGTTTGATCTACCGGATCCCAATTTATCTCTGCCTCTTTTCTATATGCTAAGCCTTCTTCATATAACATCAAAAAAATCTTTTGGGTCCACTTGTAGTAATCTGGGTTACAAGTAGTAACTTCTCTATCCCAGTCAAAATCAGATAGCATTAATTTTGTTTGATCTTTCATTTTGGCAATGTTCTCCCGTGTCCAGAGATCCGGATGTATATTTCTTTCTATAGCAGCATTCTCAGCAGGTAATCCAAAGGCATCCCAACCCATAGGATGAATAACTTCAGATCCTCTTGCGCGATGGAATCGTGAAAGAACATCACTGATAACATAAACTCTTAAATGACCCATATGGAGTATACCAGACGGATATGGGAACATTGACATGATAAACTTTTTATCTGTGCCTTCATTTTTGATTTTTGATACTGGATATAATGAGTTGTCAGGTGAGATCTCTATCCATCTTTTGGCCCATTTTGCATCAAGATCATTCAACTTAAGCTCATCAGCTTTTGCTAGTTTTGTAGTGGAAAAGTTGGCCCTTTTGGTTGCTAAGAACAGCGTCTTTAATTTCTCATTAACAGCATACCCTGAGTTTAGACTTCTTATTCGAAGCATCTTTATACAGGGCTTCACTGGCTAAGAATGAAATTAATCAATTCAGTTCGGAGAGTCTGTGATTTTTCGAGTCTTCAAAATTTTATTAGTCACAGGATAAGTTCGCGGACTTGTTTTGTAGAAAAGAAAGAGAAGAGGGAAACGCGTAGTTTTGATTCGATATCTGGGGGTGGGAACCACAGAAATGACTGTGGAACGTAGGAAACGCCCATTTAAGGATGACTCTGATGAGGAAGATATGCTTTTGAACCTGAGTGATGATGCTCTGGAAGAATCTGACGATAATGTACGTTCTTTTACCTTTGTAATTGGAGACGCGCACGATGAGCTAACATATATTTAAACAGCAGGCCGTTGACATCGACACAATCTTGACACAGAATGATCCTCTAAGTGACCCAAAGAAGAGAGCAAAAATGAACAGGATCTACCGATCTCAAGCTTCCCAAAGAATGGAGATAGATATTGAAGAAGTAAGTTCTGACTATATATACTTCCATTATCTATGAGCATTTTACTAACCATCATATCATAGAATGAAGCTGTTGCCGGTGTTATTAAACGTGTCCGCTTAGAAAACTTTATGTGTCATGAGAATTTTGAGCTAGATTTTGGTCCAAGGCTTAACTTCATTATTGGTCACAACGGTAGTGGTAAAAGTGCTATCTTAACTGCTATCTCGGTGTGTCTCGGTGCTAAGGCTACTGAAACCAATAGAGGGTCAAGTCTTAAGGATCTTATTAAAGAAGGAAAAGAATCTTCTATTATCCGTATTGTACTGACAAATGAAGGCTCTGATGCTTATGAGCCATCAAAATTTGGTAAAGAAATTACAATTGAAAGAAGATTAAGACGTAATGTTTCAACTGCACCATATATTATTAAATCTGAAACTGGTAAAACAATGTCATCTAAAAAAGCAGACTTAGATGCCTTATTGGACTACTTCAATATCACTGTCAACAACCCTATGGTGTTCTTATCTCAAGACATGGCGAGAGCTTTCTTAACAGCAAGCACTGATGACCAAAAATACAAGTACTTTATGAAAGGTACAATGATGGAAGAAACGCTCGATAATTTTAGAAAGGCTAGTGAGCAGTTTGGTGACATGTCTATGAAACTAGTGAGGATGAAAGATGAAGTTGACCAACTGAGAAAAGAAGCGAAGGAAGCAACAAAGTTACACGAAAAGCTAAGGGACTCTAATGAAATGCGATTGAGACAACGTTACTTATACGGTAAATATTTTTGGATGGAAGCTGATAAAGCATCTACTACTATCCAAACTGTTAAAGAAACTGAACTTGAATATAAAGAAAGTATTAAACAAATTCAAGAGAATATTGACGCTCTTGAGGAAAAAATTCAGAACTATGATTCAGAGAAAGAGAAACTGCTTCAAAAGAAAGAAGCTATCAGGGAGCAATTGAATGAAGCTTTTCAGAGAGTAGAAGCTTCGAAGGCTGCTGCAAATGCTGCCACAAATAAGGCCGAAAATCAACTACGTAAGTTGCAGGAGACTAAAAATACAATTTCTACAAAAGAAAAGCAAATTATGAAACAGAAACAGAAAATTGAAAAAGAGGAAGAGAAATTAAGAAGAAACAATGGTGGTTCTGAGGATCTTTTGAAAAATCAATTAGAAGCTCTCAAGAAACAAGAATATGAAGCAAAAGCTCATATGGGTAAACTGAAAGAACAAATTGCTGAAATTGATAACAGATCAAAAGATTCGTATGAAGAAATTCAACGCGAAATTGATGATAGACGAGAAGAAGCCAGATCACTTGATCAACAGATTCATCATATCAAAAGTAAGAATCTTGATCCATTCGATGCGTTCCCACCAGTTATGAGACAAGTTGTTAGAGAAATATCCAAAACCCAATTCGATTCAAAACCTCTAGGTCCTCTGGGTGCTGAGATGAAAATTAAAGAGCAGTACGCAGCTTGGAGCAACTTGATAAATTCTCTGATTGGTGGTAATGCTAACACATTTGTTGTTCAAAGTTTTAAAGATCAAAGGACTTTACAACAGATTATGAGAAAGGTCAAGTGCAACTTCCCAATAATTATCAGAAAAGGAGAAAAATTTGACTACAGTGGTGGTTTACCTGATCGTAACTTCTTAACCGTTCTGGACGTTTTGTCATTTAAAAGTGAAGATGCTAAATATTCAATTATTGATTTGGTTCATATAGAATCTATTGCTTTAATTGATGATTTTGATGAAGCTAAAAGAATTATTGAAAGTCGTGCCAAAAATATCACATCAACTGCATCACCTAATACAAATGCTGCAGGTTCTAGATTTTCCATGAATGTTAATGGTGCTTTTAGTTCAAATCCTATTTATTACGATCGCAGAAATATACCAAAAATTGGATTGGAAAGCTCTTCACAGAGTGTGG
This sequence comes from Wickerhamomyces bisporus, assembly GCA_024271855.1. Classification (NCBI taxonomy): domain Eukaryota; kingdom Fungi; phylum Ascomycota; class Saccharomycetes; order Phaffomycetales; family Wickerhamomycetaceae; genus Wickerhamomyces; species Wickerhamomyces bisporus. The sequence goes on from JANBXE010000012.1 coordinate 294,758, forward strand.
CAAGTATCCAGGAAAACGCTAATGCTCTTAAAATTGAAATTGATGAGCTTTATAGAAAGAGAGCAGCTTTGAATGAACAAAACGCTTCAGAGAAATCAACAATTAATCAAAGACTTAAAGAATTGGCATCATCAGTTAAACAAGCTAGAAGCTCGATTTTTCAATTAGAAAGAAAGTTAGTAGAAGACGTTGATTCTGGTTTAGTTGAAGCTTTGGTTGAAGAACTTGCTGCCTTTGAGCAGGAGAAGACAATATATGAAAAATCTATTGAAGATATCAATGAAAAGATTATTGAGGCCAACGATGCAAGTAAAGCCATGGTTACCGAATATAATGAAGCCAGGGTGGTGCTCCAAGGTATTCACAATTTAGAACGTGAATATCAAAACATGATAAACGACTCAGATGGTAATCTTCAAATCAATATCACAAAAAGAGATCATTTTGAAGCCAGTAGAGTTAAAAGAGAAAGAGAGTTAGCAACATTATTAGACAATCTACCATTGTGGGAAGAAAAAGTTGAAGAAAATAAAGAAAATGCCCTGAAACATTGCTCAAGAGAGCAAGCTGATCAAATTAATTTGCAGGACATCGCTTCTGTTAAGACTGAGATTGAAAAAATAACAGCTCTAGTCGAGAGAGCGAACGATGATTTAGGAAAATTACCGGAGGAGATCATCAATGATGCGCACATTGCTAGAAATAAATATAACGATGGATATACACAATTCATGTCAGCCGTTAATTCTAGAAAACTATTAATGAGATCTATCCATGAAAGAATAAAGAGTTTTAGAGACAGTAGAGGTTCAACCTGTTATGCTGCTGACTTGGATTTCAAAACATCCCTACAATTCAGAAACTTTACTGGTAACTTAGAGTTTGATTTCACAAAAGGTAAACTAAAGATGCTGGTGAGCACAAAAAATGATAAAAAACCAAGACATGTGGACTCCTTATCTGGTGGTGAAAAATCTTTTTCCCAAATTGCATTATTGTTAGCAACTTGGAAGCCAATGCGCTCCAGAATCAAAGGTTTGGATGAATTTGATGTCTTTATGGATCAAGTTAATAGAAAAATTGGTATGAGATTGATGTTGGCCAAATTGAGTGAAGATGCCAAATCGCAAACTATTTTCATCACTCCTCAGGATATTGGCCAAATTGCAGATTTAGATGAAAGATTTGTTAGGATTCATAGGATCAAAGATCCTCGTCCTGGTCAATCTAATAATCAAAATAACTAGTTACTTCTTAATCATTTTAATTAAGTTTTAGTTTATGTTCGTTACATATTGTTGTTATGATTGATGTCATTGTTATTATTATTGTTGCTAGATGTCTATGTAGCGCTTTACGGCTAGTGTTCACTCATCACCATCATCAACGCCCTCTTCGTCATCATCGTCATCGTCTTCTTCATCACTAGATACTTCACCGCCTAACTTCTTCAATTCATCTTTATAAGCGTTCTTTTTAGTATCCAAATCATCAAGAACTAGCATCATATCATCCAATTCTGATTTTAAAACTGTCTTTTCCTTTAACTCAAGCAACTCTTTCTTTAACTTTTCATTTTCTTCTTCGATAAAACTCGTTAATTTAGTACGTTCGTTTGATTCCTCTAACTCCTCCGTCAAATTAGCAATTTCTTTCTTCAATGTGGATATCGTAGCGAGTTCTGCATTTAGTTTGTCGTTCTCAGTAGTTAGGCTCGAGATATTGGAGGATAGGTCTTCAATTTTCTTTTCAAAAGATTTTTGTAACGCTTCTTTTTCTTGCTCTAATTGATTGTTGGTCGATTTCAGGCTATTGATTTTTAATGATTGATCGTGTTTCTCAGTCTCCAATTGTTTCAACTGAAGATTCAGTTCTTTCACAAAAGCTTCATTTTTAAGTAGTTCTTCATCTTTATCTTTCAGATTAATTTCAAATTCCTTTTGCATATTTGTTTTCTCCTCTTCTAAATTTGAAATCTTTTCAGATAAACTGCTACTATTAAGTTTGGAATCTTTGGATTTTGCCTCTAGTAACGAGACTTGTGCACCAAGCTCTTTAACTTTTGATTCACATTCCATTTTAATGGCATCATTTTCATCCTTGGTCCTCTTCAGCTCCTCTTCAACGTCCTTGACTTTTCCAGTTTCGCCCTTCAAATCATCTAAAAGCTTCAGTCTCTCTTTTTCAAGAAGGGCCACAGATGACTTGTATTTTTCAGCTTCGACTAATGTATTCTTAACTGTAGATACCTCTTTAGTGGCAATTTGTAGTTCTAAATTGGTATTATCCAATGATTTTCTCAAAGAAGAAATTTCATTATCTCTGCCACTGAGCTGTTCTGACAAGCTTTTCTTCACCTGTTCTAGATCTTCAATAGTTTCCTCCAGTTTGATCTTCTGCTTTTCCAAAACAGTAATCTTAATGCTGGATTTTTTTTCTAGTTTTTGGATTTCTTCTTCAAGTTTTGATACTTTATCAGAATACTCTTTTGTAGTAGAGCTGGAGTTTTCACTTAAAAGAGATCTTTCTTTCTCGAAATCTAACGACTTGGCTTCGATTGACTGCTTCAGCTCATTTACCTTGTTCTCAAGGTTCTCCACAATTTCCGAATGTTTTTGTTTCTGCGTCAAAAGCTTTTCTTCAACTAATGCAATCGTTTCGTTTTTTTTAGAGATTTCTTTATTGGATGTACTTAATTCAACCTCCAACTCTTGGATTTTTTTTTCCAAAAAAACATTTTTCACATTCAAATCCGATGAAGAGTTTTCCAACTTAAGTTTGTTTTCTTCTAGAAGTTTTAGTTGTTCTTGTATCTCTACAAATTCAGCAGCCTTTAACTTATAGTCCTTTGAAAGAGATTCGTATTCTTTCTGTTTTTGATCAATTGTATGAGAAACCATCTCCAAAGTCGACTCCAATGACTTTTTTTCTTCATTGGCTGATTTGTTTGATTCCTTCAATGATGCAATAGACTTTTTCAGTTCAGCTTCTTTGGCTTCAAACTCGACAGCATTATCATCCAGTTCTGTTTCTAAAGTCTTAGTAGTTACTGTCAACTCTTTGATTATATTATCCTTTTCTTTCTCAATTTTACTAACCTGTGCCTCAGCTTTTGATAGTTTATCCTCTAAAGAGTCTCTTGTATCTTTTAATAAATCCACCTCTTTGGTAAGAGAATCAGTCTTTGAGGATAATTCATCAACTTTAGAGTCCGCTGTTTTTAATTTAATCTTCAATTGATCAATTTCAGCACTCTTTTCCTTAATTGTAGCATCTAATTCGAGCTTTTGGCCCTCAACAGTGGACAAGCTATTCTTCATATGAGAAAGTTCCAGCTCTAATTGTTTAGTTTGTCCTTGTAATTCAGTTGACAACTTTTCAATTTCAACAATGTGTAAATCTCTTTGCTTGGATAATTCATTTTCGTTATTTTTCTGAGCTTCTTCGGCAGCAATAAGAGCAGACTTTAATGATTCATTAATATCGCGAATTTGACCTTCATATTTCAATACTAGAGAGTTTGATGTATCGAAATCATTTGTCAATTTTTTGTAATTAGCTTGTAAATCATCAAAATCTGACTTTAAGGCTTTGAGTTTTGCCTCATATTCTTCCCTGGTGGTTATTAGCACTGAGGAGAGATTCTCGTTTTCTTTTGCAAGCTTATCAGACAAGCGGTTCAAGTCCCCATTTGCAATATCCAATTGGTTGACCTTCTCTTTCAACTCGGTAATATTAAGGGAAAAATCAGATTGTTTCTTTGATAAATCAGCCTCCAATTCAGCTTTCTCAATAGTCAAATCATTGCAGGTATTGGCCAGGGATCTTAGTTTTTCTGTCATTTGTTCCAACAAACTATTATTCTTCTCATTTTTAGCTTTAAATTCAAAAAGTTCTTGTTCAAATGAAATTTTCAATGATGTGGCTATCTTAAGTTCTTTGTTCAAAGATTCAAGCTTCAACTTCAATGATGAGGATTCTTCGGACTTTTGTTTCAGACTGTTCTCTAACTTTTTCTGATCCTTGATTTTCTTCTGAACCTCTTTCTCTAATGACTTCACTTGACTTTCTAGTGACTCTTTCGATCTTGACAACTGCATCAATTCTCTGCTCATCTTGTTTATACCATCTTCAGCACCGGTCTTTTGTGTTTGAAGACTCTCTAAGTTCTCTTTCAATTTATGAATCTCTTCATTTTTGTGAGCCAATTCATTGGACGAAAAATCAAGTGATTTTTGCTGTTCAGAAGAAAATTCTGTCAGTTTAGCGTGTTCCTTTTGCAATTGATCAAATTCAGAAGACAATTTGCCATGTTGCATGGACAACTCATTGTGTGTATATTGCAGCTCTTGAAGTTCAGTTGTGGCTTGATCGTACTTGAGCGATATTTCCTCTAATTCATCAGAAGTCTTCTTCAGGGATTTTTCAATTTCTTCCTGAGAGCTCTGCGATTTCGATTGATAGTCTTCGTAATCTTTTTTCAAAGAGTAGTGATTTTCTTGTAGCTGTTCAAACTTCTCATATGAAATTCTTCCATTAGATTCTAAAGTTGGATCTTGGTTTAACGTGTTTTTGATTCTATAATAATTTTCCTTGATCAGCGTAACGACAGCTGGATAAAGAAAAACTTTTGGTAAACCAGTTTCATCTCTTTGTGGATCCAATATATCTTCGTCAGAAAATTCAGCAAAAAGTGGATTATCTTTGAACTGTAAAATTTTGAAGCCGTAATTGTCTTTTCCCAACATTTTAAGAATCAATGCGTGTAGATCAACCCTGGATAATGGTGAATCTTTGCTTGAGAATTCAAAAGCAACACCTAATAAAATGGTGATCAACCCTTCAGTAATAACGCCTTGATTTGATGGTTGCGATAAATAGGACAACAAACTTTTGATATTTGATGTCTCGCTAAGGAAATCGTTTACAGCATCAAAATCCTCATAGAGCCAAACTATCAGAAGCATCAAGTAACCTATGGAGATACGTTTATCTTGTGTTGTTAGAGTGGTGACTAACAGCCCAGATATAGCTTGAATGGAGGTTAGTACTTCTTCCCCAGCTTCTTCGTCGCCACTTGTGATACCAGTAACAATCTTTTTTAACTTTTCATTATTATTAATGATCTTGATCAAAATAACACTTGAGAACCAGATTTTGTAAGGATTTAACTTAATTTCAGGATCATATTCTAGCAGTGAGCTGAAAATGTTTGCAATAGGAGGTTTCTTCATTGGAAGACTGGAACCATTGGATTTAGTCTCTTCTGAGGTCTCATCTTCTGGGTCAACCGATTTGCCATTAGTTGCTGGTGCTTCAACTTCAACAACAACATCATTGTCAGCTTCATTAGATTTGAATGATTTGATCTGGTCACGAATTAACTCTAATTTTCCTTCATCATTACCATTGAAATAAGCTTCCAGCAAAGTTTCTGCAGCAACACGAATATCAAAAACATGGACAGAGTTTAGGTAAAGACACCAATTTAATAAAGCTGTTATAACAGAAACAGTACCATCAAATCTTTGAATCTGAATTGGAAAGCTGGGGTCAATATAAGGAACATCAATGGAGCTGAAACTTGACTGTACTTCTTTGTTTTCATTGATTAGATCAGCAACGGTTAATAATGCAGGAGATCTGATGGAGTTTGGTGTGTTTTCTGAAAATGATAATTGTAAAATGTATAAGAAGACATCAGCTTGAAACAGTGCATGTTGGTAAATTTTTGTTGAATCATTGCCTGGGATAACAAATAAACGAACAATTTCCAAACAGATTGTGATATTCTGTAATCTTTGGTCATTCCATACAATAGATTCTTCTCCCAAAGGCTCACCAATTAAGAAGGACAATCTTGGCAGGCAGTTTGTCTCAATGAAAAGCTTCTGATTAGAAACATTGTACTTTAAAAGGTTTGAAACCAACGTTAAACAATCTTGAACGACAATGCTTCCTCTGATATCACCTTCTTCATGAATGATCTCGAACAATTTATCAAATGTATTTTCAAACGCAATTAGTTTTTGAATGTTGAAGTTATCGTTGGCTATAGCCATCAACAACAAAACAGTTTCATTTCTAATAGGATCATGTGGATCGTCCAGCACCTGAACTATGGAGGAAATTCCTAATGGAGAGTTCAATAATGAGTCCTTTGTCTTCAATGGACGAGTCGAAACAAGCGCTTCAAGAAACTGCAAAGTGTACAGTCTCACATAAAAATCATCATTTTCCAACAATGAAATCAAAGTCTCGATATTTTGATCATCTTGAGTGACTTCGTCAGCGATCCAAAGTGAGAATTGATCAATAGTATTACTCTGTTCTTTCATCAGCAATGGAGAAGGATATTTACCATTCTGTATTCTTGATTGTTGAGAGATCCAACTCCTCGTGAGATCGTCGTCGCCTTCACCTCTAATGAACAGGATCAGTAAAGTTTCTAAACATGCCTTTAAGATTTCGGTATCCAACGAAAATTCAGTCAAAGTTGAAATCAAACCACGAAGACCACTTGCAACGACAGATTCTCTATATTCACGGCTAAAACCTTTCAAAGCAAGAATTGCAGTCCTTCTATCTGAGGCCAATCTTGAATGCCGTAACCGGTCGCATAAGGTGGGAATGACCTCTTCTGCAGATTGAACCTTCTGGTTGTTGTTGATGAGGCCTGAGATGATCTCCATTTTGTTGCCTTTACCTGATCTCACACAAAGTACAGACAAAACCCAAACAATTACTTGGAACTATCACCAATAATATAATTATAAAAGAATTTCTCTGTCAGAAGGAGCGTGTTCCACTTTTGAATCGGGAGAAAGAGTTTCAGAGGACTTATTGGTTATTGTTGTTTGTTGAAACCACGTAAGCGATGCAATTTTTTTAAAGGAAGAATTCGCGGATTGGAAAATCGCATTTCAAAACATCAACAAACAAAATAGGCAAACCCCATACTTTAGCCATAAATTCTTTTAAAGCAATGTCTACCCACGCTTCAAGCCATGACAGTGAGACGAAGACCCTTTTGTTTCCTGAACTCTCGACCCTTGGAATTGATTTGGGCCTCGAGGATAAACCTCCATCAGATTGGGCACTCACTAAGATTGGGACACTGGAGGCTAAAATTCAAACACTGCTACACACGAGGAAGAACAGAAGAAATTTTTCATTCAAAAATCCTGAGGAATTACCACTACACAACTTGGTGACTATTGCCAAGGAAAGTTTTGGGTTTGATGGCTGGAGAGATGAAGTCATTGACACTACTATAACATCACAAGAAGAGACAGTTGACGATTCAGGTGAAATACGACATAGCATCACTGTTGAAAGCATCGTTCGTATTATCTTAAAAGACGGTACATATCGTGACGATCTGGGAGTTGGCAAAAGTATAAATGTTCCCCAAAAAAGCATGGCATTTAGTAAAGCGAAAAAAGAAAGTATTACTGATGGCAAAAAAAAAGGACTCCAGTCCTTGAGAAATATTATATATGACCATGAAGATAGATTGAGAAAAGGAGATTTTTACAGCAATAATGTTTTTATTTAAATAACTGAATAATTAATGTTTGTTGACAACTATAAATATATGACTGATGACAATGGCCTAATAATCTAAAATATTTTTCTTTGGAAACTCTGGGATCACCGGAACTGGAATCTCAGCGATATGATACACTTCACCATTTTCGTCAATTCTTTCTCTATCTTTCTCACTTATGTTATAGATTTCAACAACATGTTGACTCAATTCAGTCAAAAGTTCAACAAACTGTTTTTGGACCTGATATGCCTGTTCTCTTTTAGATCTTCTTAATAACCCTTCAATCAGTCTAACAGCCTCTGATTTTGTTTGTTCCAGTCTTTCAATCAATCTACCAACAGATTTCACTAGATACTCCTCTTCATAAATAGTACCTTTTTTACCTCTGGCTCTTTTACGTTCTTCTCTTCTCTTATTCTTAGCAGTTCTTCTAGAAGCACCAGTTTTAGCAGTACCGGAAGTTTTACCAGTATATCTAGTGAAAAATGATTCTTTAGTTGAGGTCTCAGATGGTGCAATGGAAACATCATCAGCAGCATTGTTATCTTCTAGCTGACCAAAAAATGCGTACGGATCTTCTTCCTTCTTGGCTCTTAGTTCTCTTAATCTCTTTAGCTGTGAAGTTAATTGACCTTTACAATCGGCAATCAATTCAGCAACAGTACCAAACCCATCACCAAGAGAGGAGTCAATGAGATTCTCAATTAATTCTGGTCTTTTTTCGGTTGTTGCTAGTAAAATTGCTTCTTCATAGTAGTATTCTTTACAATACAATGAAATAGCAGCCTCGACATCGTTCAAAAACTTGAATTGGATAGTGGCAGCATCGAAGTACTTGTGAGCTTCCGTCAGACTAGTAATTAATCTCTCTGCAGTTTCTTGCAATTTATCTTTGAGTTCTGGTCTTTCAGTGATAGTTAAGGCTTCTCTCCATTTTTGACCATTAATATAAGCTTCTAGTGCGTCTTCATAATTACCTAAAAGTTCATATATCAAACCGGCTTCAGCATATTCTTGTTTGGAGTACAGACTTCTTGCTTGCAATTCTAAAATAGAATCCTGTTTTTTTGAATCATATCTGAATATTCCCAATGCAATCTTGTATAAGTCATGTTCAACTACAAAATCTTTGAACTCTTCACTAACTTCGGAGTCATCTGCAATTATTTCTGATAAATGATGAATAGCTTTCTCATATTTTTTCAAGTATTCATCAATTAAGAATTTACGACGTAAATCGGTTTGTTCAAACAAATTTTGCAAAAATGGAAGATATTCTTTTGGATCTTTTTGTGATTGTTGAGCAATAGACAATGTCAACTTTATATCATAGAGACCAAGCGCAACATTGTACAACATATTGACATCTTGGAGGAAGCATAAATGAATAACTGACTTTTCCTGTTCTTCTTTGTTTTTGAAAGATGAGATCAACGTTAAAGCTGAAGATAGATTTGCTGGTTTTTCACACGCATATGCAGTAATAATTGTTTGGATGTATTTATCTTGATATTTAGCAGTTAACAGAACAGATAAAATCCCTTCGCAAATCTTATTGATCTTTGAATCTTTTGGATCGACCCATTTATTCTTTGGTTGATAATGATTAGCGTCCTGTGAGATCTGTAATTGTTGTTGTTCTTTAACCAATTCATCCAATTCTTCATCTGAGTTGGTTTCTCTGTATTTCGTTTTTGTAACATCTTCTTCGTGTAAACAAGAAACAAACAAATCCAAATAATCAACCCTTTCAACCTGATTAATAAATGTTTCAAGATTTGAAAAGAATAATTCTGGATCATAATCATGCAAGATATCTAAATCAATCCTATGAGTACGGCAAGTAATGAACGCATTTTTATAGTTTTTTTCTTTAATGTCTTTTCTCACTCCAGCAAGGACCAAGATTCTTGGATTGATTTTTTCTAAATTTCCTCTTGGAGCCTGTAAGATAACAGCAGCTTTTGAAGGAATGGCATTCACTAGTAGAGATCCTCTTTCAATTTGACGAATTCTTTCATCGTTGATAGAATCAGTTGATTCAGTCAAGGGTCTTATATTCGTCGTATTCAAATGAATGAATCTTAAAACATGTTGAGCAGTAGTGATTAATAAATGACTCTCAGTTAACTTTATTGAAGTAACTGCATTTGAAATTTGTAATTCATTGGCAAACAATTTACCATTTGAAGACATTCCAAAAGCAACATAATTGTGTTTTGCTTTGTCCTCAGTATCCCACTCAGATTCAAACTGATATTCATCTTGCAGGTCTTCATCACTGTTGTTGATAACTGCAAGTTCATAGTCCGAAGATAATTGAGGGAATCGAGTGATATCTTTTGAACTGTAATCATAATCTTGAATTTCAGGATTAAATCGTTTTATGATGGTATGAATACCACCATCTATAGTCTCATATGAAATGTTAGCCCAATCTCCTTGAGATTTAAGTAAAACAACCTTCAAAGGACTATCAATGCTTGAAACAATAAAAATATCAGATAAGTTTGAAACGTCAAACAAAATAATTCTTGAGATACCAGAGTCGCTATCTAATAGGACCCCAACCAAATCATCATTTGCAAAACAAACCTGTCTTAAAATTTCATTAGTCGTGGCAAATTCTTCTTTTGATAATCTTGAAACAATTTCTGGATGTCTTCCGCTTTTCAAACTATCCAAATCTCTAGAAGCTAGAATCAATCCATCATTAGTCAAAGCAGCAAATATTTCATTGGATCTACTAACAGCAACATCTAAGGCATTTCCATCAACTTCAAACTCACGAAATGACATTGGTGGGGGAACATTAGCAATAGAAAATGGAGTTAAGTTAATTGTAGAACCATCAATAACAACGTTCATACCAATATCTAAAGGTGCAATTGAAGGACCGGCTGTGGTTTTATATGCAAAATCAACAATCTCGACGTTTGAATCAGTACCAATCAACAAAGTCAAATGCTTTTCTGGGTGCCATTTGATAAAGTTAATATTATCTAGAGACGATATTTCTTGCTTTAAATACCAATGGTAATTCTTAGTTGTCCATAAAAATATACTATTACCTGATAACACAGCCAAAACTTCATTCGTTGAGTTCCAAATCAACTTATCTATCTTTGATCGATCAAATGGTAATCTTGTATTAAATTCACCATGTCTCAATCCATTTCTTTCAAAAAACACAATATCCAAACCATCAGTTTCTTCGTTGTTATTGTTTTTTCTTTGAATTGAAGTGATTAAATTACCCCAGGATAGTTGATTTTCTAATCCATCAACTGGTTCGCTAACGCTATCCAATCCCCCATCTCTGTTATAAATTCTTATTATTCTTCTATCAACATCATTAATTTTATCAACTGTTGAAACTGCAAAAAATTCGCAATCAGACCTCCATGAAATTTCAACGTTATTTGAATCAAAATTGGATAAATCTCCGCGATCGACGTATAAAGGCATGGTTGGATCTCTTTTATTCAAATCTCTCTCAAGGTCAAGATTTTTAATCAATTCCCTTTCAACTTCTTTAGCACCTTTTCCCCTGAATTGTGTTTCTTTTGAACCCCAACCAACATCAACATGATTTGATAGCTTTGAATCGGACTCTGCTAATTTGATTTCAGCAATTGAATCAAATTGTCTACTCAATAAGATGATAGTTTGTTCATTTGTCACAAGAACAAGCGTTTCCTCATCAGTCGACCAATCAGCAGCCTTCAATCCATTATCAATAGAGCCAACAACTTCAACAACAGTTGCATCAGGATCATCAACTAACGGGTCATAAGTTGCTAATATAACATCACCATTTTCCAAAACAAATACCAACTGATTTGAATCCGAAAAGTGTGCAAAGGATAAAAGGTTTTCAGTATTTGGAAATGAAACCAAGGTTTTCACGGCTCCATTTCTTTGAAATTGTTGAACTTCATAAACACCAAATTCACCAGGACCCAGTAAGACGGTTATACTGTCATTGACAGGATCAAAGACTGTAGATTTCACGGGGAGATCAGGGGCAGTGCTGGAAGAAAGAGCAATACGGCCTCTATTCAAACAAATGAGGTTACGCATTATACAAGAATTAGACCGACTTTACGAAGACTTGAACTTTTGGCATAAAACAGTGATGTTTTTTTTTGTTCTTCATATAAAAAAAAAAAAATATTTACTGGAAAATTTACCCTGATCTCATCACGTATTACATAAGCCAACTATTATAGTATGTAGTTAATTTCTATCTATAAATTAGTATCAATTATATCATTAGCGTTGATGAATGAGTCTGTTAGGATTAGAAATTTCTTTTCCATCCCATGTTTTGACTTCAACTCTTTTTCAACAAATTTTATTGTGCTCAATTCTGAATAAGTTAGCCCACCAATCATTACAATAATGACGGTATTATCGTTATTCAACAACCCACCTAGTCCTATTGTTTCTTTGCTTTGGGTTAATTCTTCATCTATTGTCTTACCTAAGATCAATGAATTTAAATCCAGATTCGACCAAGAGGCCCTTTTATCCTTCTTGAAAGAGTTTTGTAAGATTCTAGAAATTAATGGGATATAACCACGATATGCAAAATCAGGTTCTTTTGGATTCAATGGGTCTTGTTGGGATTCGTCATCCTCCGTCGAAATTAAGTGGAGTTTGTTGTTTAGTGCTTGGAAATTCTTGATTATTGTCAGATCTCCCCTAATTGAAATTAATCCAACTTGAATAAAATTTCTCAATAATGTGAAGAATTTGAAACCGTAAGTTTCAATAATTTCATTGGTAAGATTGTTGAAATCTCTTTCTCTTAAACCATTATTTGTAATGCTTGTTATGGCAATTAATCTTAAAATATCGTTAACAGAGAAACCTTCATAGATGAAATCAACTATCTTTTGAATAATGCTTGAATAACTTAGATTTTGTAATAAAATATCTTGTTGAAACTCTAAAATTTGATTGAATTTTGAATCTTCGTTATCACCACCTTCAGCATTAATCTTATTCAGTATATCTTCACTTATTGTAGTATGGATTGCCACTTGTTTTTTCAAAGTTTCCAATCTTTTCAATTTTTCAACAAAATTTTTAACTTTTGATAACGATGAAGTCTTATCGTTAATTTCATCATATTGAGATTGTAAATTCTTAGCTTTTGAGTTTAAGTAATCACAAGCAATACCAAAATTCAAGAACTTTATCTCATCATATATGGATTCTCCTTTTTCGATATCACCATTTGTAGACCCTAAGAATATTACCCCATCATCACCATTATTATTCAATTTAATTGAATTTATATCGATATCATAAAACTCATCGATTATTCCACTATAGGACAATTGATTTAATAGAACACTTAAGAAATCAAGATTTCTCTCCAATACTATTAGATCAGTTTGCTTCCCGCTATTATTTGAATTACTTCCGTATAAACCCTGATCAATTTTATATAGTTTCTGTTTTTCCAATATTGAAAGAGAACTAATTGAATTACTTCTTAAATTTTTGAATATGGAAACAAACTTTGACGAATTTAAACCTTTTGATAAAATATGGGTTATTCTCAATTCTGGGTTTGACAGTAAATGATCATTCAGCCAATTTGCTAATTTGAACGGAATGTTTGTTGTTTTGTATAAGTATAATGAATTGAACTCTGATTTTGGTAGATTCAACTGATAAAGGTTTGTGGGTTGATCATATAATGATAATTTCCAAGATTTTATTGAATTTATATCGCCTAGTAGTCCAATCTTATCTAACTCATTCTTGAAAGATAGGAAATAGTCATCTGTCATAATCAAATCTAATTTCAAAGCTGGGTTTGAGTTTAACAATTCTTTAGCCCTTGATTTCAATATTGACAGATTGGATATATCAGACCTTATAAGGAAAGTGAAGTTGTTTGAAAGTATTGTAATATCATTTAAAGAGTCATTAAACCAGTATACGTTTGATATGTTTGATTTATGCTTAAGGATCGAGAATGGAATTAGTGAGTTGATTGATGGGGATAGTGACTTGTCTATGATCAGCGATTTGTTGTGTGTTGACAATACATCCATCAATTGATCCAACGATGTCATTTCTAGTTGTGTCTTTTTTTTTTTGGAAATCCAGTATGCTGCCGTTGTTTGTCGTTGTTGTTGTTGTTATTGTTGTTTGTTGTTCATCTCGGAAATTGAAATATAAAATAAAACCATTGAATGAATCTTGAAGAAATACAAAAACTACACGAGATTATTTAATCTGAATATAAAATCTACTTTTCATTTTAGTTTCAAATTTAACCAATAAAAAAATGTATCTGATGTTATGAACTTTTTTTTTGCTGTGATCCAAAATGTTCAAAATGTAGTGTTTTCTGATGTTTTCAAGTTTATATAAATAAAGAACCATTAAATGATGCGTCACTTCTTCTTCTCCGTCTGTCTCTTCACCTTCTTCTGTCATTCCGTCTAAATCCTCCCTCCTGGACTAATGATAATTATGGGCTGTTATTTAATTTATTCGTCATCCTCAGCAGCAGAACTGGCAGCGTTCTTAGCGTACCAAGCTTCTCTCTTGACAACTAGAGGTTTGTGGAAACCCCACCACCAGTAACTGGCGAAGCCTAGACCAAGGGTGAACCCGATGGAAACGTCGGCGACGACTTTCTTTGTTAGCATGCCTTTGATTGGAGCGATGGCCATTGTGTCTGTTTGTGTGTGATTTGAGCTAGTGAATATAAAAGCACTTGCAATTCAATCATCTAATTTGTTGAAGAAAAAAAATCAGTTAATTCTTTTTCAAGTCACGTGATATTCCCCTTTAGTCAGCCAATCAGCGCGCGCTTAAAAAGAAATGGATTGCCGCGAAATCTTACATAATTTTAATCACGTGACAAGTAAATTTGAGGCGGGTAACCATATCTTATTGGTGGAACGAGCGCTCTTCCAATAAAATTTTCCATAAATCAACATCTAAACTATATAGCAATAGCTTCTTAACTGAGAAACTACACACAAATACAGCCAATAATGTTCGCCAGACAATTCATCCAACAAACAGCCAAACGTTCCTTCCACACCTCAAGAGTCGCCAGAGGCCCTCACTTCAAAGAAGGTGTCTACGAAAACATACCTTTCAGAGTCCACAACAGAAAAATCCCATTTGCTGTCTTACATTTCTCATACTTCGGTTTGGCCTTTGCCATCCCATTCGTTGCCTGTTACGTCCAATTGAAGAGATCTGGTGCTTTCTAATCTGTATCTCTCTTTGTGGTTGTTGAAAGATTATGGTGGGTTTCTTGCATGAAGTAATAACAAATATATACTTAAGAAAAAGCAAAACAAAAAAAAAAGATATTCATTTCAGACAATGAGGTTTTATGTTCTATGAGTTTTTGGTTTATTTATTAACAGAGAGATAGAATACACTTTGTTTTATATTTAAAAGATTGTAGGACAAATCAATCATTTATGATGTAAATAAATAAATAAATAAATAAATAAATAAATAAGGTATAATGAAGAGGACAAATAGCTTATTCAGTCAACCCTTTCTTAGCAGCTTGGTTCCATCTGTTGATAGTCTCCTCATCGTATTCAACCTGGGGATTATACTGAGTTTTTTGACCAAATCTAAAGATTGTAAGTGCCAAAAGAGCAGCTGTACCACCGATAAGAAGGAAATTAGAATTGGCATTTTTTGGGGTGAAATTCCAACCACCTATTGGAAAAAGTTAATATCTAATAAAAAAACCTGATTCAAATGACTTTACTCACCTGTTGGGGTCCAAACGTGCTGTTTAATCGTTAGTAAATCCATTAAATATGGAGAACAGTGAAAGACGTACTTTTGGGAAGGGAAAGCTGGGACCACTCTGCAACTTTCGTTAGTAACATGACCGGCATAATTCAAAGCACTAAAACTAACCATTTCTCAACAGACTGAATAACAAATAAAGTAAGAATCTAAAAGTTGATTTAAGTAAAATACGTCGTTTTATCCCTAATTCAAATACCCTTTTAATGTTTCCGAGACCAAAAATCTCTACAACACATTCGCGGGATTTTACATTTACTATGAGGTAGTTATTGGTATGTCTTTTGAATTACCAGCTCCATACTTGAGCCTTTGTGGAAATCGTACCATGATCAATCTCATGATCTGTATAACGTTATATCTCGAGCTATAATTAAATCACAACAACATTATATCAGCTGACGATTTAACTAAATATAATATGATCGTAGACTATAAAGTATTAATACAATAAAACTTTCCAAAATATTAAAATTCAACATATATATATTAAATCATAAAATTTAAAAATCTAGTAAATAATATATTTTAAGTCTCCTCATCTTGATAACACAGCTGATTGCTCATAATAAATCAATCAATCACCGTCTTCTTTTTAATATAGAAATACTATAAGAATAAGCAAATGCCTATCTAATTATAATACAGGGGCTTCAAACCAATGATTGACGCGTCAGAAAACAAGTGATTTAATTTATACGCGTTTCTTTCTCATCGCTAAAAAAACCACCAATTAGACACAAAGACACAAGATTCACAATGTCTGATTTCACTCAGGAGCTAATTTCCAAGTTTGGTACATCTATTGATGAACCTGAGCTTATTCAAGCCTGTCAACAAATCCTTAAGATTTTCTCTCTCTCTGTTGAGGACTTGTACATCAATTGGGAATCATTCGTGATAACTAAATACGATGGAATCAAATTAGAGTATACTGTTGATAATCTGTTAAAGTTACAGACTTATATTCAAGACAAACTAGAAAAGAAAAGAGGTACCAATGCCCCTAGTACAATCAAATCAAATAGAAAAATTATTAATATAAACAGTACTTCAAGTCCATTCAACATCATTCCAACAACTCCATCATTAATTAAGAAAAAACAAACAAAAACTTCTTACAACGAAACTCCTTCTCATGCGGCTGCAGTAAACTCTTCGTTGCTGAATAGAACGCCACAAGCCAAGTTTTCCACTGACACCTCGATCAACCAAACTCCAACACCATTAAAATCACAATCTGATGAGTCGGGAAAAGTAATTGAAACACTAAACCCTCAAATCAATCAATCACCCGGATTTGAGCCTAGTATTGATCAGGAATCCCCAGTCAAACTGATTTCGAATTTTGATTCTAAGAAATACCAATTTCGTACAATGAGAACAAAATTATTAGAAACTGCAGATGTCCTTGATGATCAAATCGATTCTTTTATTGAGATTTTCTCAAAACATTATAATCTATCACATTCTGATATATCAAATCCTTCAATTATTTCTCAATCTGAGATTATAACTGTTGGGAGAATTGTTCCTGACAATCCGTCAATTTCAAATGATGTGAATTTAAATGCCGATTCTTTAGCATTGGAAAGCTCGAGAATAGTTGGGATAGGTCGAAGAGTTCAATTAGATATAACAAAACTAGAAGATTATTCCTTTTTCCCTGGTCAAATCGTTGCGTTGAAAGGTAAAAATGCAAGCGGTGAATATTTCAAAGTCACCAAAGTAATGGAAGTGCCATTACTAGGTGCTCCTATATCAACAAAGGAAGAGTTATTACAATACAATCAAGGCTTGGACAGTGACATTAAGGTTTTGATTGTTAACGGGCCTTATACAACAAACTCTGATTTGAAATTTGATAGATTATTGGACTTAGTTGATAAGGTGAATAATGAAATAAAACCTCATACAGTGATATTCTTAGGCCCTTTTATTGATATAACTCATCCATTAATTGCAACTGGTGACTTTGAACTATCCAATGAGGATACAAAAATTAAACCAAAGACATTGACTGAAGTTTTTAAGTTAATTGTATCACCAATTTTGAAAAAGATTAATAACAAAATACAATGTATATTGATTCCATCTCTGAAAGATGCAATTTCAAAACATGCTGCATATCCACAAGACTCATTTGATAGAAAAGAACTGGCCTTGACGAAGAATTTCAAGACTTTTCCAAATCCTTCAATCTTCCAAATAAACGAATCGTTAATTGGCGTTTCAAATAATGATATCTTTAAAGATTTAAAAGATATTTCAAAAGGTGCAGAATCAAAAATAAATAGATTTGACAGAATTGCGAATCACATCATTTCACAAAGGAGATTTTACCCAATTTTCCCAGGCTCTTCCAAACAAAGAAAAAGAAAACTAGAAAATGGCGAGGAAATAATTGATCAACTACCTGGAAGTGATTTAGACGTACCATATCTTGGATTAAGTGAATTTGGTGAAGTTATTCCAGATATTTTAATCATCCCTTCGGAATTGAGATATTTTGCGAGAGTTGTAAAGAACGTATTAGTTATCAACCCAGGTCCTTTCATGAGACCAACTGGTGCAGGGACATATGTTGTTTTGACAATAAAAAGAACTGGAGATGATTTTGAGGAACTAGAAAAAGTGGAAGATGATGCTTATTTACATACAATTTGGAAACGTGCCAGAGTTGATATCATCAAGACATGATCTACAAATCTTCTCTAATAATACAAAAAAACATAAATATAGTATAAAAAAATTAACGAACTGTAATAAAGTAGAAAATAACATATAAAAATGTCAGTATAAAGACAGATTGATAGACATTTGCTCATTTCTTTGGTGTGGTATGAGCAGAACCTGATGAACTATGCTTAACTTTTTCTTTTAGTCCCTTGAAAAAACCTTTCTTTCTTGGTGATGACACACCATTTGAACCAAGTGAATGAGAGTCAGTTTGATCGCGAACAACACTAACTGGTGGTTTCAATGCATTGTCCTCTTCTAATAAACCAGCTTTAGGGGTACCAGCAACAAAGCTCGAATTGCCATTAAATGGACTGGCATTGATACCAGTTGTATGTCTTTCATTAACTGGCTGGTCAAGTTTATTAGGTTTGTTGGCAAATTGTTGAGTGGCATTAGTTTTTGGTGGTGTCACAGGAAGAGTTTTATTTGACTGAGTGGCTGATTGTTTTTGTTGTTGTTGTTGTTGTTGTTGTTCCAATTTCAAAGCATATTCATCAGATTTATCGGCTATTTTTTGAACATATGTATTGCCTTTTTGAACATAAGCGTTATCACTATTAGCAGCATATTCCTCAGCTTTATCTGCTGCTAATTGAACATAATTGTTGAAAGTAGAACCAGCTTTACCAGTAGCAGCTTTAGCAGAGTCCAAGAAGGATGGGGTGTTATCTACACCGTTTTCAGTTCTGGCAGAGCCAACTTTATCATTTCCAGAAGCTTGAGAAACCAAACCTGAAGCAGCTGCAATGATACCACCTGAAGCCAAAGTAGACTTAAAGTTGTTGTTGTTACTTGATTGGTTAACAGGATCCAGTGTTTTAGTCTCAGAATTAATTTGCTGTGAGAAGGCAGTATTGTTAATGTCAGATAGGTTAGTAGCAGCAGTAGTGTTATGGACAGTGGAAGCAGTAGTGGAAGCAGTATTTGGAGCAGTATTTGGAGCAGTATTTGGAGCAGTATTTGGAGCAGTATTTGGAGCAACATTTGGAGCAATATTTGGAGCAACATTTGGAGCAGTAGTAGAAGCAGTATTTGGAGCAGTATTTGGAGCAGTACTTGGAGCAGTATTTGGAGCTGAAACAACAGTAGAACTAATAGAAGGGGCATGTTGGTTCAACTGTGGTGAAGACACTCTATTGACTGAAGCAGATGAACTCTTCTTTGATCCAAAATCTGGTGGCAGTGTTGCACCATTCAAACTGCTTGTATTAGAAGGGCTTGACGTACGTTCAACAGTTGAGGATGGAAGAACATTCGAAATAGTAGCACCTGTTGCAGTGGCTATGCCTGCCAATCCAGCGGTGGCAGCAGCACCTTTTGAATTGTCAGCAGTTGATTCAGCAATAGAAGAGACATCAGTTGAAAAATCGAGCGCTTTTGGACCAGAACTGGTAATAATTGTTTGAGATGGTTGAGTAGCAGAGGATGAACGAACTTCAGATGCGTTACCAGTAGTATCTTTAACAGCTGGGATATCAGTTACGGTAGAAGGAGCAAAAGTATCGGAAGATGAAACTTTATTGCTTGGCGCAGAAGAAGTAGCAGGAGCAGAGGATCCAGAAATAACGTTTTTTGTTTCACCAAAGAAATCATTTGGCGATTTTTGGACACCTTTAGCAAAGTTCTGAGCACTTGAAAAGTCGCCATTCTTAACATCACCTGCAACAATCTTAACATCGTTGGCAACTTTAGTAGAATCAGATTTAACAGCTTGGCCGATTTTTGATATATCGGTTTTGGATGAATTTTTCTTACCAAATCCAAATAGTCCTTTCTTCTTAGACTTTGAAGGACTTTCAGATGTTGACTGTGATTGATAATCAGAGACAGGGGAGTCAACAGCAGTAGAATTTAAGCCGTTAACAGGTCTATTAGAATCCTCGTTAGAATCTTTTAGTTCGGTATTTGCTGCTGCAGCGGCAGCAACAGCTGAAGTAAATCCAGCAATACCAGCAGCAGCACCTATGTCGGTATTAGATGTTTTTTGAGAATTAGACGAAGCAGTAACAGATGGTTGGACTGGCAAGTTTGTAGCAGGGACAGATTTGGAAGCATTAACAGATGGTTGGACTGGCAAGCTTGTAGCAGGGACAGATTTGGAAGCAGTAGTGGATTCAATTGGTTTCCCACGAGTTTGTAAATTAGAATCATCATCTGGGAACTGCTTGTAACCTGAACTTGAATTTTTCGAAGGAATAGTTTCTGTATTGTCAACAGTTGACTCAGATTGAACGGAGGTATCTTCTGTTTTCTTAGATAAAGCAGCGATAGAGGCTGCTTGTTTAATAACGGAATCGCTATCAAAGCTCTTCCAAGCAGTTTCAGTTGAGTCGGTAGTAACATCTTTTTCAGCAAGTGTGTTGCTAGATTGCTTAGCATAAGCTTCGACATAAGAACGACGTAATTTCAAAGTACGTTGGTGATGTTGACGTTCAACAACTGAGCCTGAGGATCTGAAGATAGACTCGACAACAAAATTTAAAAAGATTGAGATGTTTTCAGAAACTAAAGCAGCAGTTGCAGCTTTCCACCCCTGTGAACCAACAGCAGAACTCAAGTAAGTATAGGATGTACTTGATAGGTAATTATCATTTTGTCTAAAGAATGATGTAATGATTGGCCCAACAATAGTGCCTAACCAAGTTAAGAATTTTAAGTTGGTTCCCCATGGTTCTGAGTTCTCCACTTTGACAGGAACTGGTCTTGAAGTTTCAACTAGTAGTTTCTCTAAATCACCTTTGATTTCAATATAGTTTGACACCAAAGAAAATAGCGGAGCTAATGACCATACTGGACCAAAAACGACCAAGTAACCAAAGTTGATAATTAATTCTCTGTATTCAGCATCAACATCAAATTCAGGCAATCCAACTTGTTTACGAACAGATTTTAAAAATTCAACCTCTTCAGCAGCGTCATTTTTGGACAATGGATATTTGTTTAAACGTTCTTTAATCAAGCGAATTGCAACAGGGACAATATTTTCTAATAAAAAACCAACAATTAAATTGGTAACTGCGAAATATTGATACTGAGTAATCAGTCTTTGAGTGTTAATTTGAAAACGATCTTGAACAACTGGAATACCAAATTTTGAAGAGCGATTCTGAATTAAAGGTAAGAAGGAATTTGTAACATGACCAAATGGTAAATAAAAGAATGTAGTTATAAATAATGGAGCATAAGAACTTAAGAAGTTATGAACAAACAGTTTTTGAGTTTTTGATCTAATATAGGTTGATTGAGTTTCATGATTTTCCCATTTCAAAGCTTTTGTAATAAAAGTTGAATAGAAAGCAGTAATATATGGAGCACCAACAACGATTAGGATAGTTGGAACGAACCCCAACACAAGTTTACCTGAACCTTGATAAATTTCATTCAAGAAAATTTCAATGAAAAAACAAACAAATTGATAAGACAACAATAGTGCACCTCCAAAAATAGCAACAGGAATAAAACCAAATTCTTTGATAGTTCTTTTGAATGTTGGGGTTTCGAGAGGTGAGGTTGGATCCGATTGAATGGTTTCAGTGACATATTCGGCTCTTGGAATTTCAACTTTAGAAACCCCTTTGGTGTCCCAAGTAACTGCGTAAATTGTTTCTTTCTTTTTCCAAGCATTAATAAAAATTATAGCCCATAAAGAGTTGAGAATGGTAAAAATGACGGAAAATCTTTTGAAGAACAAATGCGAAATTAAACCAAGCACAGTAGGGATTGATAACCAAATAAAGTAAAATCTAACAAATGCGAAGTACAAAGCCACTTTTTCACCAGCTAGCTCTTTGATTGTCAAGATATCATTTTCACCAATCAACGGTTTTTTTAACCAGGTTGTGAGTAACTTGTAGTTCGCATCATAATCGTACAATGGGATAATCTTCTCAACAAACTCCCAGTCGCCAGAGCCAGGAGTAATACCAGCACCACCTTCATGGATAGGGTTTGTCAAGATTGAATGAATAACACGAAGTTTGTCAGCAATGGTCAAGTTGCCTGGAATTAGCTCATCATCTATTTCGCTTTTCAAGCCATAGACATAATCTTTCAAGGCTAAGGACTTCAAGTGCTTTGATACGACTGAGTAATCCGCCTTGATGAAAACCAACAGTGAATTTTGCTCACCAGGTCTGACTTGTGAATAAAACCCATTTGATTTTAGATGTTTAATCAACTTTGTGAAATTCAATTGAGCTTTCTCAGAAGGCTGATTTGAATAGTTTACAGGGTACTTAACCGATATAACATAATCTGAGGTTGCAAGGACCCCATTGGTGGTCATAACCTTCTCAACAGAGGACATTGTTCAAGTACCAGTTATTGTTGATGTTAACAAGTAGAATATCAACAACCAGAAATACAATTGATCAGTTTCTCGAGAATTATTTTGGGTTGAGATCAAGTGAAACGACAGCAAAACTTAGTTTGCGCTATACTGAAATTTCGCGAGTTTATTCTTCTGTGGGGGTGCGCTTAACAATTTCTGTTTAGATTTGTTTTCTTCAAGTTCGATTCTCTTTCGGAGCGTGTTTTTACTTTTATTTTGGTTATTTTTTTTTTCAGAAATTGATACTGGTATAAAGTTGCAAATTAGTTCAGTCTTGTCAAATTGTTACATGCTACGGTCCTCTTTGAAACAAGCTCTCAGCCCATTTAGAAGACAAGTCTCGTACAAAAAGATGTCATTAGAACAATATACCAAAGAAAGACAACAAGAACTTATTGGAAACTACGAATTAATCTTGTCACAGATTAATCAATCTTCAAACAATAGACCTTCAAGTCTAACCCATCAAGTACATCTGGTCGCAGTCTCAAAACTAAAACCAGCAAGTGATATCCAAGCTCTTTATGATCACGGAGTTCGTCATTTTGGTGAAAACTATGTCCAGGAATTGATTGGTAAAGCTAAGATCTTACCAAAGGATATAAAGTGGCATTTCATCGGTTCTTTACAAACAAATAAATGCAAAGATTTAACTCACAACATTGAAAATCTATGGTCCGTTGAAACAATTGACTCTTTAAAAAAGGCAAAGAAGTTGAATGATACTAGGGTCGATAAAGGCGGGATAATCAATGTCTTTTTACAAATAAACACATCAGAAGAATCTCAAAAATCCGGACTTCTTCCATCTGATTTACCAACTATTTACGAGGTTGTGGAATATTTGTTGAATGAGGCAAAAAATATTCAGTTCACTGGCTTAATGACTATTGGATCTTTTGACAGATCACATTCTGAAGGTGAGAATCCAGATTTTACCGTATTGTTTAACTTAAAGAAAGCTTTGGATAAAAAGTACAACACAAATCTTGAATTGTCAATGGGTATGAGTGCTGATTTCAAAGAAGCAATTAACCAAGGCACTTCATACGTCAGAGTAGGTACTGATATTTTTGGCTCAAGACCTCCAAAAAACTAAAAACTACATATTTATCATAGCTCATAAAGCGTCTAACTTTATCGAAAAAATAAACACAACTTTTATCAATGATTGAAAAATCTTGTAATCGATTCTTTGATCATTTCTCCAATTTCAGGACTTGTGGCTCTGATCCTAAACTCCACACTATATGTTGATAATAGTTTTAGTTTCAACAACGCACCAAAATTTCCTGTACTATTTGTGTGTAAGATTCCACTACCAAATATAAATTGATCACTGTGTTGTTGAATTACAGCGAACCCTAACTTATCAATAAATCTTACTAGCCAATCATTGTCAATTGGGTTTTGGAAATTTATTTCTTCAATAAACTCGCCTGAGTTCCCCAGAACATCAATTTGTTTCCAGTGTTGTAAAAACTGAGCAAAAGGTAAAACAGTTGGTGTAATAAACTTTGTTAAAAATATAGGTAACTTCAATCTAATGACATTAAATCCACCGCCTGTATTGAACTGTATCCTCAAATTTGGAATTTCATCAAATGTAAAATTGGATCTTAATAGAACCTCGATTCTGGAACCAGTTTTACCGTTGATTTTGATATCAGTGTCAGGTAATTCAAGCTGGTTAAGAACCAGGTTAGGTTTAACAGTCTTGTAATTGACCAAATTTGTGATGAATGAGCTTAATGGCTGTGGAGATTTATTGGTGAAAGTCAATGTAAATGTTATTAACTCTTTTTTCTCTGGATTCTTATTCAATCTTAAAATGATCTTGATCAAAGAATTTTCAAAAAAGATACCTTGGTTGAACTCAAAGATTCTATAGAACCCCTTTTCCCAATTTGGAGTTAATGGTCCGTCGTTTGTCTTTGGAGCTGGTTGTTTTGTTTGAATATCATCACTAAATGGATCAATTAAATCAGCTTCAACATTTTGATTGACTGGTGAGGTCCCACCTCTAAGTACCACTTGTTTCAGCTTTTGTGTCAAATCATCTGTACTTCTAACAAGCTCCCTCTTTGCAGCAGGGTTGGTTTTACTCAACCTTAATAGCAATGGGTTCTCTTTGGTGTTGAATACTGGTAGTTCGTCAAATATAAGCTCGAACAAAAGCTTACCTTCATCTGTATTCATTCTTGATATTAACGTCAAGTATTCATAAGAACGCTGCTGTAATTCAGAGTTGATGGAATTCACTTCTAGTCTTAAAATTTTGATTACATTAGATCTCAAGATTTTGTTACCCAAATCGTTTCTTAATAAGTTCAAAAATGCAAACAATAACATGGACCTGGTGTTGTTTGAAACAAAGAAGTAAACATTGGCTAAAACATCGAATTGCTTATTCATTGAAATTTCATTTTTTATTAAGAATCCGAATTGACCAAGAATATATGATCCAATTTTAGCCATAGCTTCAGCAAACTTTGGTTTTGCAAGATATTTAATGACTTCTTTACATGCAAGTTCCTGTGAATTTTCATTGTTGGTGATGATCTGGACAATTCTTTCCCAAATTGATTCATTTAGCGAACTACCAGAAATATCAATCAGTTCTAACATTGTATTGACAAACCATGAAGGATCTCTTGCATACTTTTCACTCAATACAGAAACTTTGATGGCAATTTCTTGTTTGATGATATGGTCTGAGGTTTTAAGAATTTTCATCAGTTCGCTTGTTATGTAGTTAATTGATTCTGGCTCTGCTAGTGTATAAATCAAGTCCAAACTTTTTTTCGATATTGAAACATCCTGCTCTTTCAACAGATGGAAAATTTTTAGTAAATGTTTTTGAGAGTTCTTCAAGTATTTTGTCTTAGAACTTAGAGAAATTAGTGAGTCCAATGCTAAATATCTAGTATTTAAGTCCTGTGAATCCAACAGCTTAGCAATGGCATCAATTGATGATGATAATGCTTCTGGAGATGGATCCAAATGGCCAGCAAGTCCAATCATGGAGAATAGTACAGCATTATGAGCATTTCTGATTGAGGAATCAGTGGTTGACCTGGTTGTGAACTCAATAACTTTAGCAACACACTCTCTCAATATTCTCAATGAATGAAGATCAATCTGAAGCTCGTCTGAATCTGGTATCAAAGTGGTAATTAGTCTAGTTATTTTCACAATCAACCATGGACTTGCAATTTTACCAAAAAAATAGTCTTTCGGTAATTGATCTGACTCTAGAATTAATAAACTCAATTTTTTAGTTAAAGTTGGAATCATAGTCTTAGACTGTTCAAAATCTATTTCAATTGCAATGAATTCAACCAAAGGAAGGACAGATAATACGACTCCTAAGTCTGGGTCATCTATCAAAGCCAAAATTCTAGGTATCCAAGCTTTGTGTCTTAGTAATGACTCTTTATTGGCTTTCACCAACTTCAACAACGCTAACGAGGATCTTTTTTTTAGCAAAGGAGACGCAGTTGGGGATCTCAAGACTTGGAAAACATCATCTATCAAAACCTCAGCGTAAATCTTATTTCCCAAAGTGGCAATGCATTGTAATGCCAACAGATTGAATTCAAGTTCGGTAGATTTTAAATCATTCTTCAACGAGTTAATCATAGCATTTACAAAGTCCGATTCTCCATCTTTCTTATAAAACACACTAGAAGCGAACAATGCAGTGGCTAAATAACCGATGAATTTCTCTGAGTATACTTTTGATAATAAAAGTTCAAGAATCTGTTTTGAACCAAATGTAACATTAAAGGTTTGAGTATTGCAACCTGCTGTAAGATAGATATATATCAACTTACTGATGTATTTCTTCTTCTGATAGCCAGTCAATTTATCACCCCCTGAATTGAATTGTTTCTGAATATTTACGATTTCTGAATGGATTCTATGATCTTGGTCTTCTTTGGTATTTACGGCCCTTAAATCACCAATGAACTGCTGTAAACCTTTCATTTGAGCACCCATCTTGTTGCAAATTTTACTAACCGGTGACTTGCAATCAGTTTTCTTCAACCCCTAGTTGCTTTTTGCAGCTTCCGTTAAGAATTGTTCTTAGATCAACGTTTATAGGGCTCTGTTGTTTATAAATAAAACTAGTAGAGCATACCGAATTACTCGAGAAAAACATAAAAGCACTGAAAACACGTGACTTTCTTTCTTACTATCCTTTTAAGGTCAAGGTCAATAATTATTAGAAGTTTATAAGAGGAATAAATCAAATCCGTGATAGTTTAGTGGCTAGAATTACCGTTTGTCGCTTTGGCAATACATGGTAGACCGGGGTTCAATTCCCCGTCGCGGAGTTCTTTTTTTTATATATAAAATATACAAAAATTATTCCTTTGTTTTTTTTTTTGTTTTTTTGGCTCTATTTGAATATTGTGTATTCTTCATCCATATGTATGTAATCTATAAAAAAAATACTGTCATTTATTTCTCTGTTGGATCAACTTTGAAAACTTTACCAGGATTCAAGATTCTCAATGGATCTAAAGCTAATTTTAACTTACGTTGTAAATCGACTCCATTTTCGCCAAATTCTTCAATCAAAGTATCTCTTTTTGTTAAACCAACACCATACTGACCTGAAATAGAACCGTCTAGAGCCAATGCTCTTTTTTGTAAGTTTGTGTTTATTTGTTCAATTTCTGCCTTTTTAGCTGGATCATATAGGACAATTGGTAAAAAATTACCAGAATCTGATCTGGCATAGCCACCAACATAAATACCCTCGACACTGTTGATTTCTTTGGTGGTTTCTTCGATCAATTGTGCCAAATTTGAGATTGGAACAGTGACATCCAAGGAGTGATATAGTTTTGCGCCTGGGATCTTTGGTTTAGCATATTTAAATGAAGCTGGATATGCCAATTTAACAGTTGACCATAAATCTTTGTTTGAAGCTTCATTCCATGAACTCGAAACTTTTGATGAATGCTCAGATTTAACAGTTGTTTCGATGGTTTTGATTTGGCTCTTTAAAACGTTTTCGTCGTTGTCAGTAATCTTAATGAACAAAGTTGGACTAACAGGCAATTGACTTTTGGAAATACCACTTTGATTGATAACATCAATCAGGTTTGAGTCAATTAATTGTAATTCTTCGGCCTTGATTCCTTCTTTAGCTAAAGCACTGATTGCATTAGTTGCATCTTTCAAAGTTGGAAAGCTTGAAACGGTAACTCTTTCAAACTTTGGTTTTGGGTGAACTTTCAAGGTTGCTTCAGTGACAACCCCTAATGTACCTTCTGATCCAATGATCAGCCCAGTCAAATTATAGCCAGCGCTTGATTTGATTGGTCTTTTCTTTGTTTTGATGATTGACCCGTCAGCTAGAACAACAGTCAGGTTTAAAACATTTTCTCTAGTAGTACCATACTTAGCAGCATTTGGACTTGAAGAGCTAGTGTTAATGAATCCACCAACTTGGCCACCAGGACCTGGATAAGCTGGATAGAATAAGCCTCTTGCACCCAACGTCTCATTCAACTCTTGCCAGTTAACAGCTGGTTGAACGACAACATCTAAATCCTGCTCATTGATATTAACAATCTGGTCAAATCTATGTAAATCTAAGATTATTCCATGCTTGTTGATAGTTCTTTGGCCTTCTAAAGAGGTGTTCCCGGAGATTGGAAAAACAGGGATACGATATTTGTGAGCAATTTTTAAGACTTGAGAAACCTCTTCAGTTGATTTTGGATAAACAATCAAATCAGATTTATCCTCTTTAGATTTGACATCTTCAGTTAGAACGTAATTAAGAAAATCGTCTTTCTTATAAGAAAAGTTGCCTTCGCCAACAACTTTTTCAATTGATTTAAACCCAAGATTTAAAGTAGTCCCAGATGCATAAACAGGAGCATTGATGTTAGACAATGGGGAAATTGAAGAGGAAGGATAAACGTTTTCAGGAGGATTCAACTCAAATGAGCTGGTGGCTAAGTAATACCCGGCACCAGTACCAGACAATAGCAATAGACCACCAGAAACGAATTGGGTTGTAGAAGGACCAGCAGATCCAGTTTTAGAAGTTGATTGAAATCTAACTGAACGACCAACGTACTTTAAAGCAGAGGGTCTTCTTCTGACAATTGAGGTTAATCTTAGCATAGTTTCTAGTGTGCTTTGATCACCAATTGAGCTGAAAATTGAAACCTCTAAAAATCAGGTTATTTATTTTTTTTGGCCATGATATAAACTGTGGAGTTCTTTTGGTGTGATTACGAATACTGGAAAATTGTGGATATTTCGATATAAAATGTGAATTCAATACACTCTCTAATCCCTTCATAATTTGAGGTCTTTTCTGGCAGCTGCTCTATTTTGTACTCTTCTATTTTCGACCTTGACCAATTGTTCCTCAAAATTTTCTTGCGATTGCCCAGATTTCCATCTTAGTCCGTATGCTGGGTGGTCTTCTTTCAAGAAACTTCTTCCAAAAATGTTCTGTCTCAAAGTTCCTCCAGGAACGTTGTAATCTTCCCAGAACAATCCTCTCTTTTGTAATTCTGGAACAATTAAATCAACCAAGTCGTCTAAATCATTGGGGAAAATGGCAATTTCAACGTTGAATCCATCAATATCATATTTGTCTAAATACTCTTCAACTTGATCCCCAATTTCCTCTGGTGTACCGACAAATAGCCCACTTCTGTCATAATTTTCTAAAATTTCTCTTTTTGTAGTTTTGGGCTTGTTAATGACCACTTTCGTGATTGTTTGATGTGCATTGACTTTAGCTGGAGGCTCGACAATATCGTCCAAACCATACTTACTTAGATCAATGTCACTAACACCACTAAAACCAACAGCCCTTGCTTCATTTGGGAAATATTTCTTCTGATTTGCTAGTTTTTCTAAAGCTTCATCGTGAGTTTTACCAACATGAAAAGTAGAACCAGCTATGATCTTAATTGAATAGGGATCTCTGTCAAACTTTTCAGAAGCCAATCTTCTAATTTTTGCAATACTTTCAGCAACACCAGGTTTATCAGCATGACTAACGAAAATAAGCTCAGAATTTTCAGCAGCAAAGAGAATGCCAGCTTCACTTGTACCAGCTTGGAAGATTGTTGGAAATCTTTGGGGAGTTGGCTCAGTAATAGCAGGACCAGGAACGTTGAACCATTCTCCTTTATGATTGATTTCTCTTACTCTATCTGGATCAGCAAAAATTCCTTCTTCTTTATCGTAAACAACAGCATCATCTCTCCATGAGGATAACAATAGCTTGTAGACGACATCAAGGTACTCTTGGCTTTTCTTATATCTATCGTCATGTTCTTGAAACTTTATATCAACTTGCCTAGCAACACCTTTCAAGAAACTAGTTACAATATTCCATGCAACTCTCCCACCACTAAAATGGTCCAAACTTGCCAATCTTCTGGCAAAATGATAAGGATGTTCTGCAATGGTACTAAAAGTAATACCAAATCCCAAAGATTTTGTTGCAGAAGCCATGGCTGAAACAGTAGCTGATGGATCAATTCTTGGACTAAATTGGCCAGTTTTAACTGCAGGTCTAAAATTATGTGGCCCTTCGTAAGTATCGTAAAGAGCTAGATGATCAGCAATGAAGATAGCGTTCAGTTTACCGCGTTCAGCAGTCTTAGCAAACTGGATCCAGGTGTCAAGTTTGTTGAAATCACGAGAAGCATCATCTGGATGGGTCCAATGACCAGCTGGGGATGCAGGGGTTATAGCCTGTAAGATCAATGGGTTTGACGGTTTAGTTTTTTGCTTTTTAACTGTTGGAGACATGATGGTACAATCTCAAACTGCAAATAACATGAGAAAGATATAATTTCAACAAAACTCAACGCCTGAAATCGTCCCATATTTATACAATTTCTCTACAAATTATGAATTATTCTATCCACGCTTATGGAGCCATTCTTTTATGGCCTACAATTTGTACAGGTGTGGATTCATTCAAAAACGCTTTTTTAGTCGATTTTAACGTAAGGATAATCCCCGGTAATTTTCGCGCAAAATGCCATTTTTCGGAGGTAAAATTTGCTACAAACTTCAAGAGCATTGTTAAATTAAAAAAAACACACACTTTTGCCACTAATTGAGACCTGGTGATTTAAGTTCAATCAACAATAAATTCAAAGGATGGCACTTAACATCATATCTTCATCACAATACTCTTCAATCATTTTCAGAGCAGCTGTCTTAGTGTTAACTTCATATAGGTCATTCAAACATAAATCTCTGACAAACAATGGGATAACTGCAGCTTTGATTACTGGTCTCGTACATTCGCTTCCTCCTTCAAATCTTTACATGGCACTTATCATGACATTCTATGTCACTTCTTCAATTGCCACTAAGTTCAAAGAAGAAGTCAAATCCAAAAAAACCGTAGCTTCTAAAAGTCCAAATAGTGATTCCTCATCCCAATCACAGAGAACGCATATTCAAGTCTTAGCAAACTCCCTTATTGCATCTATACTAATATTAGTCTCCATATTTGTCGAAGACTTGACTGTAAATAAGTTACTTAAAGCTGGAATTATTGGACAATATGTTGCTGTCATTGCTGATACATGGTCATCCGAATTAGGTATACTATCCACTTCAAGTCCAATACAGATCACAACTTTTCAAAAAGTTCCACCAGGAACAAATGGCGGTGTTACAACAGCAGGTTTATTAAGCGGATTAGCTGGCTCTGCTTTACTGAGTGCAATTGCAGCGTACACTTATGAAGAAAAACAAGCACTACATTTTATTTATTTTTCTATTCTTGGTTTCTTGGGGACTATTGTCGATTCTATACTAGGCTCTTTATTCCAATACACATTGGTTAATGAAACGGGATTAGTGCTAGAGCCTATTGGTGGTGCTAAGATTGATCCTGAGGTTTTATGGAAAGAGAAGGATCGTTTGAAGAAAGTTTCTGGTTTTAATATTCTTAGTAATAACGAAGTTAACATACTCACAGCACTTCTAACTTCATTGATTTCAATTGGTCTCTATCCAGTGGTCTTTTAAGTACATGGAGCCTATGCTATAATCTATATTTGACGCTGGCTGATTCATTTATTGCCTTTCTCCACAATTTGTTTTTGTAGTAATACTTTGCTTAGGTGTACGGGTTTAAGGTTCCCATAAAAAAACTAAAAATTGTATGAGTGATTTAAACAATTGCAATTCCAACAATTAATACTACTTAAATAATCGTTCATCATCAAAAAGAAATGTCTGCTTTCATTGTTGGTTCCACTGGTTTGTGTGGTAATTTCTTCTTGAAGCATGCTCCTGAGTTCTACAACAAAGTTTATTCCGTTAGTAGAAATCAACCAGACAATTCTTCAGACCCAAAGATTGAAGCCATTGTTGAAAAAGACTCAAACACATGGGCTGATATAATCAAGTCAGTCAAGGATGAAGACAAAGAAGTATTTCTTTCGGGATTGGCCACCACTAAGGGGAAAGCTGGTGGATTCGATAAACAATATAAAATTGACTACGATTTGAACTTGGAATTAGCTAAAGCTGCTAAAGAAAGTGGGTTCAAACAATACGTCATTGTCTCATCAGTCGGTGCTTCTGCAACTTCAAGATTTCCCTATTTGAGAATGAAGGGTGAACTGGAAGATGCAGTTTCCCAATTAGGATTTGAAAGAACAATCATTTTAAGACCAGGTTTATTAGTTGGAGAAAGAAAAGAATATCATGGTCTTGGTAACACTATTGCTAGCATCCTTGGATC
This sequence comes from Wickerhamomyces bisporus, assembly GCA_024271855.1. Lineage (NCBI taxonomy): Eukaryota > Fungi > Ascomycota > Saccharomycetes > Phaffomycetales > Wickerhamomycetaceae > Wickerhamomyces > Wickerhamomyces bisporus. The sequence goes on from JANBXE010000012.1 coordinate 326,960, forward strand.
CTGGACTCATAATACATTTCTGGCTAAATATTCTTTTGCTCCAGCTTCAGGTGAAGAGGTTGCTTTGGCCGGTTTAAAATTATCAAAGAAACCAATAACTGACAAAGTTTTAATCGTTAATGATCTTGCTGTCAATAGAGCAGCTCATGAATGAACTTTTGATTAACTCAAATCTATATTGTTTCTACTTATGTTTTTAACAAATACGGCTGTAGTTTTATTATTAAACTATATCTATTCCTCATCAGATTCTTCTGTTTCTTCCTCATCAGAACCAGATGCAGAGTCAGATGCAGAATCGTCATCTTCATCACTGAATTCACCCTCTTCATCTTCACCCTCTTCATCTTCATTGTGTAAAACTTCTTCAACAGAAACTTCATAACCTTCACTCTCAAAAAATTTTTGCAAATCATTTTTATTAAGAGGATGAGTACAAATGAAAATAGCAGATTTTTTGCTATCAAACAATTGAACATAGTACTTATTCAAAATTTCAACCAAATCTTTCTCAGTAACTTCAGACAGTTGTTTGATGAATCTGTTATTGAAATCAGGACCTCTTTTCTTCAAAACATTGTCCAAGTACTTGGCTGATGCAGCACTGTAATAATTTGATTCCGAAGATGCAATTGAATTGACCAAACTACTAACGGCACCGTCAAGTAAAGTTTTATCAATACTAGTAGTACCATCAGCTAAGTTTCTAACAATCTTAGCGGCAACTTGGAACCCTTTAATTGCATCGGCACCTCTATAAATATCAAATGACAATTGTCCAGACTCAACACTTCTTGAAACATTAGCACCATAAGCTAACCCAGTACCTCTAATACCTCTCCAAAATGGCCCTTCAACAACTTGAAGGTATGAAGCAGCTAATGCAATTGCACAGGAGTCCTTAGTCAAATAATCAGTAGGAATAGAAGTTGATGCAATCAAAAAAGTTGATTCTGAAGCTGGAGCAGTGACTATTGCAGCTTTTTTAGATAGTGATTGACCTAGTTCTGTTAAAACTTCAAATGTACGTGGGATTGGCGTTAGTTTTGATGATCCTAATGGTTGGTTTTCATAAAATGACTCCCACGATCCGATTGGTGACTCAACTTGTGATAAATCACCACTTATTATGATTCTAAAATTGTTCAAATTGAAAAGTTTTGATCTAATAGTTTCTAAATCTTTTTCGATTGACGCAAATTCGCCGTTTTCTAACCTTTCAGACAATCCACGATAGAATGGTTCAGTGATTAATGAATCTTTAGATCTTTTCAATGATCTTGACGTTAATATGTTTTTGACATTCAACGAACCTAATACTGAAATCCCACTTCTTTTAATTGATGGTAATCCATTCAAGATCTTATCAACAATTACTTTAACACGCGATTCATCAAATTTAGTAAACCAGAAAATTTTTCTAAACCAATCAATGGCCTTAGTATAATTATTTTTCTTAACTTGAATTTTAGCATTAACCAGTTCAGTGAATTGATTTTGAAATCCGGTATAGAAAGAATGCTCAACTGTGTCATTCTGTAAATCTTGAACAACAGTTTCAAATGGGATTTTTTCACCATCGATCTCTAAAGGTAAAGTAAAAATTTCAGAAAATAAATCGAAATATGGCAATAAATTTTCAGGAATCTCAAAAGAAGATAATAAAATATCAATCGAAATGAATTCAGATTTAAATTGGTCAACATTGATGTATAATGGGAAATTCTCCGGTGTGTCTTTGATTAGTTTTAAAACGAATTCGTTGGATAAATCATTTTCAACATCATTATTTTTACCAATACCAACCGTTGTAGTTTTAATAAACTGAATTTTAGCAGGATCTGGTTTTGGGAAACTTGACAAAACTTCATCTGGAATTGGTGCATCGTTTTTAGTTTGAGCATCTTCTAATTTCTTCTTTAAATCTTCCAATCCCGCTTCACCTAGTCTATCTAATCTTTCCTGTAAAATTCTTTTATTTTCAGCGTTCAAGTTTTTGTAAGCTTTTTTAGAAGGTCTTGAAATGATAATAGCAGGATGATTATTAATTAAATATTTCTGAAATAAATCAACCCATTGTTCCACGCTCCATTCTGAGATTTCTTTATAATCTTTTAAAGATTTTAAATTCTTAGTCAATGCTTTCCCTTCCATATCAGAGTATAGAAAATCAGTAATAACGTAATCAGTCAATATATCTGCAGATTTTTCAGCTGCAAAGACTAGTTTAACCCTTGAATTCTCAATAATCTCTCTCATTCTAGCCAAATCAAAATTCTCAACAGTGGCATGTTCTTTTAATAATTTAAAAACACTTTCTTTGGCTTCTTTTAATTTTTCAGTTGGAACATCATTCAACTTGATATATGGAATAATATAAGTATAATCATCAGTGTTATATTCAATCTCACTGGCCAATGGTTCATCAATTTCAACAAGATTCTTAGTCAAAAGCGAGATGGAGGATTCAGAAAGATACTCCAATAACAGAGTGATCGCTAAATCTTCTTCATATAATTCATGTTTTGGACCAACCCAGCTTATACTCAATTCACCATTAGATTCATCTTTGTCAGGAAATTCAATCTCTTTAACTATGGTTTCCTTTAATGGTTCAATTTGGTATTTAGAGTCGACAAATGGTCTATGAGTTTCACCTAAGGCAGGTAAGTCTTGATCAAATTTCTCCAATAGTTCCAAAAACTCACCTTCGTCAACGGTACCACTAACGATAACACATAAATTGCTAGGTCTATAGGAACTTTCATGAAATTTTCTAATAGTCTCATTACTCAAAACTCTTAAGTTTTCCATCAACCCACCAGTTTCGGAAGAATAACCAGATTTAGCAGGATATAGTGCTCTTTGGCTTGCCAACGCAGTTAAGAACCAAGGCTGATTTTGAATACCTTGCATTTCAGAAAAAACAACACCTTTTTCTTTACCTTCGCCATCAACGTGGTATACCTCAGTATAGCAACCCTCATCAGTTAAAGTTGGATTCAAAATATGATCCAAGTATAAAGGCAGTAAGATTTTAAAACCTTCCCACCCAGCAGTGGTCAAAGTGTAGACGGTTTGATCAGTAGCAGTCCAGGCATTAGTGGAAGAGAAAGTAATGTTACCCAAAGTATCTAGTAGCCCTTTATATGGGTAATTCTTAGATCCCAAGAATATCAAGTGCTCCAGAGTGTGGGGAGTCCCGCTGTCATCACCAACTTCAGTTGCAACTGCAAAAAACCCATTGACTATTGGCGACTCTTTGTCAATTATAGCAGCCTGAAGTCCAGTTCTTTTAGACCTCCACTTCTTGATAGCAGAGGGGGCATAGTCAACATCAAAGGATGTCAATAATTCGAAAGAAGAACCTGTCATTCGTACTTTTCTATGCTTCTGAGACTAATACCTTGTATGAATTTTTTGTTTACCTTGGAAAAATTCGTTCAGATATGCAAAGAAGCCCTGGCTAACGGCGAATATCATAACCTTTCCTCTTCTTGACGTGATGATAAGATACTGTTTCAAGTTATTGTTTCATGTCAATTATGATTGGTACAAATTATGATTGGCATGAATGTCTATTAGAACTTTTTCACAATTACTAATACTGTGTCTCTGCTCACAACCTTTCATAATTCAGACATATATAATTTTAGGCTCTAGCCCAAGTATCGTAATTCCAGCTTGTTTAAAGATATTAGGTCGGATTTTTGCCTGCTAATAGTCCGGAGTGTTAGTAACTTTATCATGACAATCTTAAAAACATGGTTGTGACTATTTTCAAAAAGACTGGGGACTGTTTTGGAATTACTAAACTTAACTGTTTACAAAAATGTTTATCTGAGGAGTACGATAATTTTTGATATCTTGTTGCTCATATGAAATGACGTTATGGTTAGTATGTAGCACATCCATAAATCATTAAAAGCTAAAATACATCCAACCGGTGTTTTTGAATCGATCCCTATAATTCGTATAAGACAGGCATTGCTGATCTGATATCTAGCGTAGGGAAACATTCGATATTTTGCTGCTTGTGATACATACATAGATGGTTATGAGCTGTCCAATCCGTTCATATCGGTAATTTTTACGAAAAGGCAACTTCAAAATAAACCACACAATCACAGCTAACAAAAGGAAATACAATGAAACTATTCTATTGGCTCTTTCTGTTTATCGCTTCAGTTGTTGCGGCACCAGCACTGCACTCAGAAGACCCTCCAGTCACTCACTTTGTCTACTTTACTATAAACCATGGTGACGAAGAAATGGGCACTGTCAAGCTGGGACTATTTGGTTCAGTCGTCTCTCAAACCGTTAAAAACTTCTACAGCTTAGCTACTGCTAAAGATGATAAATCATATCTCAACTCCACTTTTCATAGAATTATCAAAGATTTCATGATTCAAGGTGGAGATTTCGAGAATGCTGATGGGACCGGTGGTTCTTCAATCTACGGCAAAAGCTTTAATGATGAGAATTTCAAAATTAAACACGATAGACCGGGAAGATTATCAATGGCAAACGCTGGTCCTGACTCCAACGGATCTCAATTCTTTATAACAACAGTTGAAACTGGTTGGTTGGATGGTAAACACGTTGTTTTTGGTCAAGTTGTTGAAGGTTTAGATTTGATCTTGAAGAAAATTCAAATGGTTGAAGTTGGTTTTCAAAATAAACCTCAAAAAGAGGTGAAAATCGTTAAAGCATGGGGTGAACCAAACGATAAAGTCGATGATAGTACAGTGAAGGAATGGCAAGAAGACCAACAACCACAGATATCTAACAATGGTGTGTTCTTCATCTTCTTTTCTTGTATTGCTTTGGTCACCATCTACATGGTTGTCAGATATTTCCGTATCGTTCCAATCGCTACAACTTATGCTTCATTAAGAGAATAATGAATTGCTTTTTTATTTAAATACCTTTTATGCCTGTTTGTTTATGAAATTCCGCCAATATATCATTTTTATTCAAATTTTTCCCAATCAGCACTAATTTAGATGTTTTGGTTTGTGGTTTTGCGCCATTAATGAACTCGTATGCTTCTCTAACCCCTTGTAATACAGTAGCCTCTCCGTTTTCTTTAATCAATATGCCTTTAGATCGATGAATCTCAACATGTTTATCGTTGATCTTTGATTCCCATAGGATATATTGTATAAATTTTTCAATATTTTCAAGATCCTTTTCACTTTTAATCAGCCCAAAATCGAATGAGATTGTTGATATTCTTGAATCATGGAAACTTCCTCTATCTAGTTCATCTATTTTGATGTTTTGCTCAAATGCATGTAAATCTAGAATTTTCTCAACGTCAATATCGCCGTATTTTGTTTCATAAATTGGTGCAATTGTATTGATCTTTCTAACCTTAGATCTTAAAGCTTCGCCGTTATTCCCAATTTTATCGGATTTGTTCAATAGAATAACATCGGCCAACGCAATTTGCAAATGGGCAGTGGTTACACCTTCTTCTTTAAACTCTAATCCGTTTTCTCTATGCCAATGACCACCATGATCTTCAAGACATGTTGAGATGTGCTCAGAATCCAAGACTGTGACAACACCGTCAATATAAACACTACTTTTCAAACCTTCATCGGCCCAAAACATTTTAGCTATTGGTGCTGGATCTGCGATACCTGACGTTTCTAATAATATGTAATCAATTTTATCACCACTTCTTTCAATCAAATCTTCAATAGCCTGTACACCAGTATCTCTAACTGTACAGCACATACATCCATTCCCTAGATCCAACCATTCCTCATATGAATTCTCACCATCTTTGACAATAAGACTTTTTTCAATTTCACTCGAGTCACCAAACTCATTCAATATCACGGCGAATTTTTTATCGCCTTTTTTAGCCAGTTGATCTAGCAATGTTGATTTCCCAGAGCCCAAGTAGCCTGTTATGATAGTAATTGGGATCTTCTTTATTGGTTCGTTTGAAAGTCTTAGTTTCAAAGTTTCATTATAGCTCCTCAATCTGTCTGCATCTAACGCTTTAATTTCAACATCAATCTGATCTAGTTTTTGTTGTAAATCAGGTTCGTCGCCTGTGACAAGGTCAGGTATTTCAAATTCTGACATCCTATCTCACAATCGCAATAGTACACCAACGGTTTGGTGATGACTATCCGAACAATACACAAGAAAATAATAGAAAATGACATAAAACTAATTGCTCGTCGAGGTTGCCCTGCAGCTTCGACTTACGTGATCTTATATCACGTGATCTGAACCGGAATAGACCTATTTTTGACACATCAATGTCTACCATCAACATAGGAGAAATCTGAGAAGAGTTGATCGGCCTTGATTGTTTCATTAATGAGTTAAACAATCACAGACTTCCTAATGCTGATAATCGGTTTTATATAAAATAACTTGTTCGAATTTCAGTTTTTGTTTTGTATTGGAGAGTCTCGAAGGGATTCGATGAGGTAACAAATCTTTGAAAAACATAAGATTAATTTCTCTAAAATCTCCATACAATCCCTGTCAACTTAATCGATTTCCCTCTTCATACTCCCTGAGATGTATCCCCTCTATGATGCGATACTGGTGATTCTAATTGGAGCTTACATCTTCCTCACTCCCTTCACTAAAGTTGAGGAATCCTTCAACATTCAAGCCATTCATGATCTTGTCAATTTTGGGCTTGACGTGTCCAAATTTGACCATATCGACTTCCCAGGTGCTGTTCCTAGAACATTTATTGGTTCATTGTTAATCAGTGCTATTTTGAAGCCTATATTAATTGCCATTCCACCAGCTGCAACCAAATTGGATGGTCAATTATTTGCTCGTGGTATATTAGGTATCATTAACGCTGTTGGTATTTTGTATTTGAAGAACTCTGTTGTACGCCAAATCAAATACCATAAAGAAAATCCAGCACCTGTTAAAAAAACCGAAAATATTAAACTAGCTGCGAAACATAAAAATGTGGTCCATGTCAAGAAACCAGTCCCGGTTGTTGAGCCCCATTCTGCTGGCTCATTGAGTATTTGGTTCGCTTTAATTCAATTCACACAATTCCATGTTCTTTACTATTCTTCAAGAACATTGCCAAACTTTTTTGCTTTACCTTTAACCAACTATGCATTTGGTAATATAATCACTGGAAATTATTTATACGGTATTAGTGTCTTTGCATTCACAAGTATTATCTTCAGAATTGAAATCTCTGCCCTAACGCTGAGTGTTGGCCTCTTCTTGTACTTATCAAAGAAAGTCACAATCTCTCAATTAATCAAGGCTGGCCTGACTGGTGGCTTGCTTGGTGCTACATTAAGTGGGGCTGTTGATAGCTATTTCTGGAGAAGATTCACGATCCCAGAATTGGAAAGCTTTGTCTTTAATGTTATTGAAGGTAAAAGTGCAGAATGGGGGACTGAACCATTCACCAGATATTTCAGTAGCTATTTATTCACAATCTTCATCCCCCCTGTTGCGCCTTTTTTAGCTGTTTTAGGCGGATGGTTCGATATTACTGGCAACAATACTTTGAGATTAGCTGGTATCAGCTCATTCTTATACGTTATTTTAATTTCATTCCAACCTCATAAAGAATGGAGGTTCCTTGTTTATGTTGTCCCAGTTGTGAATGTTTTGGCTGCTAATGGTGCTTCTTTTATCACAGCAAAAGCTGCCAAGTCCTTCTTGCTTAAATTGGTCGTGTTAGCCCTTTTTGGTAGTACAATAATAACGTTAATTCTCTCTGGATGTTGGGCACAGTTCTCATCTCACAACTACCCTGGTGGATATGCTATTACCAAGCTACAAGAGAAAATCATCATGCAGAAACTCACTAACAAATTAAAAGAAACCCCAATTACTGTTCATTTTGATACTGCTGCCGCAATGTCTGGTATTACAAAATTCTGTGAACTAAGTGATGCTCTTGGTGTCTCTGTAATTTATGACAAAACTGAAGATCCTGTTGAGTTAAATGATTTATGGGCTAGTTTCGACTACATTATTATCGAAGATGACTTGGACCATAAGCGTAAGAACCACTCAGTTCCATATCTAGAAGATTGGAGATGGAAAAAACTAGAAACAATACAATCTATTGGTGGTTTAAATCCTAAAGGTATCAGATACTTGAACCCACCAAAGCTTATTGGTGATATTAGGTTTGAGAAGAGTTTAAGGCCAATTGGTAGAGCCATTGAACGCTTTATTCATCCCAAAGATGCTTTATTCATTTATGAGAGGGTTCCAACACCGATAAAAAAAGAAAAAGTTGAGACCTCGAATGAGCCAATAGCTGAAACCACACTTGCCCAAGAGGCTCCAGTGGAGGAAGTGATTGAACAGATTATTGCTAAAGATTCGTCAACAACTATCGCTAGAGATGAGGTTGATATTATTGAAGAGGTGGAATCACAAGGTTTCACTAAGGAAGAAAAAAAGGAAGAGGATATGGGATTAAATCAAAGACAGCAAAAAGTCTTGCATGATGAGCTATGATCCTAAACTAAAAGGTTACTACAACTGTATAAATGCATATAGATTATCTTCTTCTTCTTCTGTATATACATGAGCCCAACCATCATTGCCATAATCTAAAACACGTGCTGCAAAACATCCACTACTCTATCTTTGTAATGACCTTTAATCAAAATCTTTTTTGATTCGATCAAAATTTTGAAATCTTTCTTTGGAACATCTTCAAGGATTTCTTGAAGATCATTTCTTAACAACACAATGTCACCTTTGATCTTTCTAATTTCAGTATAAGCAACATTACCACCTTTGTATTCAATGTAAACAGGTAATTGGTTATTCTTTGTTCTTTCCAAATGGTATCCCTCACGTCCAAATGGAGATGCAGTGAGTGACGAATAACCAATATCTTGAGCCGTTACTTCATTAAGCTGTGGAAATCTATGCAGTAGAGATCTTGTGGTTGTTGTGGTGGTTGAATGGAGCCTTATCTGAGCTCTGAATGGCAGTATGAATTTAGAGCTAAACATCTTGATATTTCGTAGGTGACAGATTGAAAATTTGTAGTTTTCGTCTGACTTTAACATTTTTCATGTTGGAAAAAAAAATATACCAACCCATCATTCCGAGGGTGAATTATCACGTGATTATCGAAATACAGAGAATATCAACCATACAAACGTTAACTTAAAACAAATGCTACTTATGCCAATATGTATTACTCTCACTAATGGGTCCATATTCTAACATGTTTGTCTTTACCACCACTAGCAACACGCTTACCATCGACACTCCAATCAACAGAATAAACTTCATCTTGGTGTCCTGGTAAATCAACACTCAACTTCTTGGTTCTGATATCCCAAACTTTCAATGTTGTATCTTTAGAGCAACTGACCAATAGTCTACAGTCTGATGACCAGGCAGTTTGGTAAACAGCAGCAACATGCCCTCTAAATGTGGAAATGAATTTACCAGTTCTACCATCCCATAACTTGATAGAATTATCAAATGATGCTGAAACAATATTTCTACCATCTGGTGAAAATTGAACATGGTTAACTAGTTTTTGATGGCCAGTCATACGACATATTGGTTTGGTGGATTTTAAAGGCTCCCATAGATACATGGTGAAATCGTCACTAGCAGTGACTATTCTCTCTTCAATAACACCATTGACTTTAGCAACTTTTTCGTAATTATCCAAAGCCTTTTTTCTAGCTTCTTCAGGAGAGGATGGTTTTGTACCAGTATGATCAAAAGCACCCATTCTCAACGCATAATCTGTTGATAATGAAAGATGATTGACCCAATGGGCATGTGATTTCAAAACATTTATCAGTTTACCATTGTTGGTATCCCAGACTCTAATGGTTTTGTCATGTGAAGCTGAATAGATAACACCACTACCACTCCATTTAACACAAGATACTGAAGATGAATGACCACTTAGTGTTAATAATGGAACTCTTCTATCAGTATCCCACACTTTGATTGTCCCATCTTTAGATCCCGAAACCAATCTTGGACTATTACCAGGTTTGACTAGATGGATGGGTTCCCAAGCTAAGGTAGAGACCCATTTAGTATGGCCTATCAACGGATCGCCCAATGATTTCCCATTTTCATCCCACAACCTTATAGTATTATCCATACTGCCTGTAGCAATTTTTTCGCCATCTGGAGACCAAGCAACGCATAGAACCCAGTTTGTGTGACCTTTTAATACATGTTGAGTGGTCTGTGTATTACAATCCCAAATTCTAGCAGTCGAATCACCAGCACCGGTAACCATTTTAGCACTCGTATGTGGAGCAAATTGTGTACATAGAATAGTAGATCCGTGTCCAGCAATCGAAGCAGATGATCTTGTGACTGGTTTTACTTTGAATATGGCTCTTGGTGTATATACCAAAGTCATGAAATCTTCAGTTGTCTTCAATCCTGGCTTCAAGACTGAGCTGTATAGGTTATCTTTGATATCAATAAGATCGCCTTTAGCAGCATCATTTAAAAGACTGAAAGTATAAGGAACTGGTTCATCTTTTTCATCCAATAATTGATTCAATAACTGTTCTAGTTGCTGTTCAGAAATATTACCAGGAACTCTGATGCTACCTCCTACTGAATCACCAGTATCTGATGCTTGAAACTTTATAAGAACATTTGGCAGATCATCTGGTATGAAGTCAACCTCTCTTGGTTTTTGAGCTTCTCTCTTTTGCTTCTTGGAAAGTGGTGGAATCACTGTGGCCATTCTAGTACTTTTTTTTTTAGTATTGATACAGTTTGTTGTCTCAAGTACTTGCTGGGTAAAGGCTCTTTTATTATTACCGGTCAAAAAATTTTCTTTAAGCTCATCGCGGATTACGTAAACCGCATAAACAAATGTTTGTTAAGAGACGAAAGACTATTTGTTTTTATGCAAAATCTTCTTTTATCAAAGTGCTGAACATACAAGCATTATTCTAGTATTGATTAACAGTTGTTCGTATACGATACAGTCTGGGGCTGTTTTATTAGAGTCGAGTGCAGGATGACCATTAAGATTTCAGCTTGGTCATTCTGTAAGTACACAATTTACTTTCTTGAAAACAATTAATATTATTATTAATTCCTATTTGACTAAAAGAAAAAAGCCATGATTACTATGACAAAAAAGATAATGTTTCTTTTAATACCAAAGGTTTTTTTTAAAATAAATATCCTAAGAAACGAGAGCACGCCACTGTTCCCTTCTTTGTTGAGAAAACATTACCGCATGTCACGTTGACTAAAAGCAGGTTTTCGCTGAAAACTTCTGTCTGATTTTTCCAATAATTTTGAAAAAACCATTCTCAAGTTCAATCCCTTAATTCTGTCTCATCGGTATTAACCATCCCTCCAGATTTATTTTGTGGATTTGAATAACATATAATAAGCACCACAGCAAAAAGAACCAAAACAGTCACTGTTGCAGATTAGCCTGGAAAAATCACTGGCTTGTCTTGAAAAGACGTCCTGAATAATACAACAAAATGTTTGAATAATGTCTTCGTAAAAAGATCAAAAGTTTACTAACCGCCATAATCTGATGAGGCCTCAGAGGCAGAAGATGCCCCATCACTAAATGCTTTAACTCGTATATCTAACATCCATGGGTCTTGCAATAACTCAGATGCTGAACTTCTCTTATTAGGATCTTGTTGTAAACATTGATTCAAGAATTTTAACCCCATTTCGCTCAGTTGATTTTTTGTAGGAAATTGAGGTAAATGTCCAGCTGCAATATGGTACATGATTGCCCACTCATTATCCAAATTAGCCCAAGGTCTACGACCAGTGGCCATTTCTAAAACGCAGCATCCGGTAGACCACACATCAGCAGCACCGAACTTAAAAGTGTTATTCCCAGTTATCACCTCTGGTGACATGTACATTGGAGTACCCGTCATACTATTCGGTTTAGTGGCGGCTTTTCTTGTTAAATTCTTCGCAACTTTTGCAGCACCAAAATCGACAAATTTGATGATACCGTTATGATCCAACAATATGTTTTCTGGCTTCACATCTCTATGGACTATCCCCATTTCGTGTAAATATGTCAGACCTTCAAACATCTGCAGCGTATAGACTTGAATCACTAATTCATCTTCAATTCTACCATGTTCCAATAAATTAGCTAAAGACCCGCCTTCACAATACTCCATGAAAATATTGACTTTATCACGGTGCACCTCAACCCCATAATATTGAACGATATTTGGGTGATTCAACATTTCCAAAACTGTCATTTCATCTTTTATTGTTGGAACAACTTGTTTGATGGACTGAATATCATGAAATCTGATCTCTTTGACTGCTAAAACTGCACCAGAGTCTAAATTCAAAGCAGAATAAACGCTGCCAAACGTACCACCTCCAATGAATTTTCTCTTTTGCCATCTGATTGAAAGACTCGAAAAAGAGGACGCCAAAAACGACAAATATTGATTCTCAGATTGACTGTCATCAAGAACCTTACCAACAGATTTTCCTGCAATTCTCTGTTCAAGTTGCTCGATTTCTCTCATTGTTTGTTTACTAAAAGCTTCCAGTCTTTTAGCATCATTCTGCAGTGTTCTTGGTTGAACTGCCAAAATTGATTTTTTTTCAGCTTCGTTTGATCTAGCACCCATAATATCAAAGTGGGAGATAAGTAATGCCATACAACCAGCAACTTTTTCCTTCAATTGAGAAAACTGTTCGTCTTTCAATGTTAAAATGTTGAATCCCTTAGAAATCTCCATGCCATATTCCAAAGCAGCAACACACCATCTGAAAGTTCTTTTGTCCGTTGGAATACAATCGTCAACAATGTAGCTAACCCAGTCAATGCTCAATGCAATCATTTTCTTTAAAATAACGGTTCTCGCAGAATCAGAAGTTCTCAAATAATTTTTTGAAAGATCTCTTGCAAATCCGTATAGAGAATGAATGCTTTCATGATGCTTATTAATCTTTTGTATTTCCTTTTTTGCAGCTGGTAGTTCATTCAAAACAGTTGTGATTAATTTATAAAATAATCTTTCACATCTCAACATGTCTCTATAAACTTTCGGTATGCTCGATCTCTGTTCAACAAATGTGACATTATCATCAACAATACTTAAAAATTCTGCTTTAGTCTGCTTCAAAGTTGTTGATGATCCTTGCGTTATAAGCAACAACTCACCAGGTTTGATATCATAATATGCATCAGGAACAGAATCAAAAGTAACAATCAAACCTTCCCATAGCATGGCTTTGGCAGCATTAATCACAATAACGTATCCTTGTTCTTCCTCTTCCTCGTATTCATCCAGATCAACAAGAACAGGCTTTGGTTTGAAAGCATCTGATCCAATCTCTGCAGCCTTTAAAATCTTAATGATATCTTCATCTCTGCCGTATAGATCCTTAGATGCTAGTAGATGAATTCCGCCAGTGTATCCAGTCTTTATCAGGAAATGGTTTGAATCTTTCAACAAATCCACAAACGGCTTGACCTTATTAATGTTGAAAAGTGCAGAATTGCCGAATGATCTCCTGATTGAAGAAAAAAATTTATAAAGTTTCCGTCTAACTGAACTAAAAGTATCAACGGATGATGAAATAAGAGAGGATATTTCAATTTCTTTTTGTGTGTCAGTTAATGTTGTGCTTTGTGCAATCGATCTCAACCTCTTTGGTTGTTCATAAACGTAGTTTATGAGACGTGAGATTAATTTTGTAACCAAAGCCGTGATTTGGGAGGCAATTTCAGGCCCAGCATCATCGATATAGCACCCAGTATTTCTCAACAATGTCCACATTTTTTCTAAATCGTCAGGTTCTTTAAACGATTTGAAACTTCTAGAAGCTGTGTTAATCAGTTTCTTATTCATTAACATGAATAGATATTGAATGGCCTCCAAAACTGTTTGATCAAATCCTTCAGCAACATCCAGTCCAATGTTCCAAAACTTAGCAAATTCGTCATGTGCATGTTTGATTTCAACTGCAAGCTCAATATAAGAAAAAAAATCATCAATCATTTCATCAATCATCATCATAGTCGGATTATCCAACTTTCTAGCATAAGCGAGACGAACCTTGACCGTTTCTTGAATCAAACGTAATGGGAATCCTTCAAGCTTGGCAAGTGTAGGGATGTAGCTTGGTAAATTCATCGCCTCAAAAGATTCCTGATATATCAAGTATGCAGATTTCGCTTTATTGAACCAAGGCATGAAAGGAACGAGAACTCTTTTTCTGAAAACACTTCTTATATCACCTTCCTTCAATAACCCATCAGCAAATGAAGTATCTGTTGTGAAACCATCACTTCTTGCCTCTGTCAAATCTAAGTTTTTACTTTGGGTCCATTTTTGTAAGCCTGATCTATGGCTATCCATGGCTTCTGTGATGTTCTTCCAACTTATTAAAGCCTCGAGCTTTCCATTAAATTCCTCAGATGAACAGATAGGCTTATCATGTACCATGTCTTGTTGATCTTTCCATAATTCTTTGACGCTATCAAATCTATCTAGTATCTCTGTAGCTTCTTCTAAAGCGTTATCTTGATTAATCACTTTAAAGTTTACTATATTATTAAAAACTTCATCAGCTAAGGACCTTGAATATTCTATGATCTTTCTCTGTTGCTGTTCAGAACGACCAAATACATACGCTCTGATACCTATCCATAAGTTTTCTTTATAAGTTGTTTGTAAAGAAGCACCATCTAGTGTATTTATTCTTCTCTTTTCCGAACTAACAACATCACCATTAAGAACCAAATTCAGCATTGTTTGCCATTCTAATCTCTCTAAGAATTTTGGATTGTCTTCACCGTGTTCCAATATAGAGGGATCTAAAGCATGATATGGGTCAATTTCGAGATTTGCTTCTTTAAGATCACTTCCTTGGTAGTAATCTTGCCAATCGTCTTCATCATCTTGTCCTTCAGTATCACCCTCAGCAAAATCTTGGTCACTATCACTGGAAGAATCTGCTATAACAGCCTTTGTATAATAGTCGTCAACAGCATCATTTCTCATTTTTTTCAAGTATGACTTCTCTTGTGACAAATATTGGTTGAATTGGGAAGGTCTAGCGCCATTACTGCTTGAAGTTCTTGCCTTGGGTAATCGTTGTGAAGTTGAGGCTGACCTTGCTGGAGAGTAGCTTGAATCAAAAGTAACGATTCTTGAGGAGTTTGCATTAGGCAAGCGGTAGCTTCCAGTAGACGTTGTACTGGTTGGTGATCTATGCTGATGGTGCTGAGAATTTAAAGACATCAAAACTTCACTTTTAGCCTGACTTGCAGTTCGCTGAACCTCATTTGGTCTGTTATAGTAAGCTTGAGGGTGCGTTTGTTGTGAGTGCGGTGACTCAAACTGATGGTTCTGACTTGTTATAGGAGATGACTTATTCTTCGGGGTCCCTTTCATCGTCGATGAGGGTCACTATTGATGTTCCTATGACTGAGATAATATGGCTGTCCCCAATTCTTTAAAATGATAACTGATGCCAAAAGCTCAGCAATTTATGATTTTAATAAAAAAAAAGTGATTCTAAAACAGCACAAAATCTCTTGGTCTATAAAACAAAAAGTTTTAGAAGTTAAAACAGTACCAATATTAGTTGACTGTGATGGAAATACCAATTTATTTACTTAATGTTCTCTCATCAACTTTTATTTCAATAAGGCTAAATTTATTTTTAAGATTTCTAAAAGAATCGCGAATTCGCTAACTTATGTAAACCCTCAAAACTATTTAAAACTACCAATTGGTGAAGTAAAAAGAATCTAATAACTGTTGATATAAGAAATAAATATAAATGTACATGAAAAAATGGAATATCTGAATTATAAACAATCCACTTTTGTGTTTTTAGACCTAGAGACACTCTAAAAGTCCTTCTTCTTTTTCCTCTCTATAGCGTTTCGATGAAGATCAGGTGCGTTGCAAATAGAATTTCGTTAATAATATATGTGTGTATGTGTTTTTTCGTAAGTGTAGCTTGACTTAACATTAACTGACACCAATTACTTCAATTTGTAGAATAATCTTGGAGCAACACAATCATTTATGTGATGTTGTAAGTGAAAGAATTCTTCAACACAATCTTCTTTATAGTGTTTATCAGCATAACCTTCTTCTTGTTGTTCAGCAGTAACCCTTTCAACACATTCAGCATAATGGTGAACATAAGGGTGAATCTCTGGTTTTTCAGAACATTCCTTTCTTAATTTATCTAATGCATCTCCAGCGCCTTCTTCTTCTTCTTCGTCTTCATCATCATCATCATCTTCTTCTTCTTCTTCTTCTTCACCTTCACCTTCAGCGGAATCTCCAGTAGACTCTTCAGTAGAATCTTCAGTAGAATCCTCAGCAGCCTCGTCGGCAACTTCTTCAGCAGCTGGAGTAACCTCCTCTTCTGGTGATTCTTCAGCTGGAGTTTCTGGTTCTGATTCTGATTCTGATTCTGATTCTGTAACAGGTTCTGATTCTGGCTTCACTTCTTCGGAAACTGTTTCAGAAGCTTCTTCTGATTCAACTTTAATGTCTTCAACAGTTTCGGCTGATTCCTATATAAATCATCAATTAGTACTCGTGATCAATCGTAGTCTCTCAGCTTATAAAACATACTTCGTTATCAGCAAAAGCCAAAGTTGGAATGAAACTTTCAATCAATTCGGATAAGAACGCCATTTTAGTGTGTCTATTTGTAATTATAACGGTTTAGCAAAACTGGTTTGTTTTGGTTGATTTAACTCTGTATCGTATTTTTTTCTCGAATTTTAAAAATCCAAAATTTCATTGGCTGAATCAGTTTTGTATGGAAGATTTACCCTGAACTGGACTGATTGTGCTAAGTTTAGTATAGTAAAATACTTATATTCCTTGTTTATTGATCACTTTATGGATTATCTGTACATACCTGTTTCACAACTAGTATATATCCAAAGAAAATTCTCATAAATACTGTCTTTTTTCGTGCTTTGTATTACCAGATTTTAATCATCCCATATTCATATTACGGTTATATGCCCTGTTTTTTTTTGAGATGTGCCATATATAATTTATGGCACATCTCAAAACAACCGGTACCAATCCAGCCTTGGTCTACCACCGCTTATACCTATAATACTGTTCTCACTACAAAGGATTTTTATAAAGTTTCACATGATTTATATTATAATTACAACTAATCAAAAAACTTATTTTTCATCAGCAGATTTTGCTGCTCTTTTAGCTAATTTAGCAGTAGATTTAGCACCTAAGATACCACCACCCCAGTGTTTTCTGTTTTCTTCGTATTTGTCACCGAAGTTAGAGTTGATGGTTGAGACTAAAGTGGCTAAAGC